>CM070538.1:37973649-38293974 GCA_036346415.1 Raddia guianensis
AATATTTGGGATCTAAGTCATTAATTAGTAAACAAAAAATTACCCTAGAATTAACTTAACGATTTCTATATAAGAAAATTCTTGTTTTCACCTAACAGTGCAATTTTTATTCTACAGTGGATACCTTTTATATTTTTATAATTTCATAACCGGTCTCTAGTATTTATTGAAATTTTTCTAGAATTTTTGGGGGTCTCTAGCTATTTTTGATAAATCGTAAACTATATTCGGCAATTAACTAAATAGCAAATCACTGGAAAAAGGATTAAATCCTCTCGGGCCGAGCCAACTCATGAGCGGCCCACGAAGCGAAATCGGCCCACGGCCCAGCTTCGCGTGTCGGCCCTTGCGCCGGCGGGGGAATACGCCGAAGGCGTATTCTTGCGAGGCGCTAACGGTCGTGGGACGCGCCCCGCCAAAAGAACGCGTCCACTTAACCTGCCAAGAAGGACCAGAGGCCCACGCGCCGAGGGTTGAGACAGCGGCGAAGGGGTACCCTGACCGGCGGGGCATGCGTGTCATTGACTCTGGAGCACGCTCTCTGCACAAATCGTGGAGCCAAATCGGACGGTGCTCCGTCGTCGTCCACCTCCAGCCGTTGACGTGGCCTAGCGGCGACGAGAAACGAAGCGGCGGCGCGACGAGCCGGTTCCGGCCAAGTGCGTGCTTGCCGCGGCATCTACGGGCCCTAGGGTTCCTAGCGGTGCCGATGCCTAGGCCAATGGTGGCCGAACGCGGCGGCGCAGCTACGGCGGCGAACCGAAGGCTCGCCACAGCAATCCAAGCCGAGGGAGAGACCTACAGGCCATGTGCATGCTCTAGGAGCTAGAGTAGGTTAAGGGGGTGCTCACCACAGCGTTGACGGGGAGGGAAGGGGCCCGGAGGCGACCGGCGGCGAAGGTGTCGACGGTGGCCGAAACAGGGGAGGCGTCGATCCGGCGGCCCGATGCTCCTCAGCTGAAATTAGATGAGGGGAAAAGGTTAAGAGGGTCTCGGGAAGCACTGGGCGAGAGTAATTACACAACGGATCACTGGTTCGTCGGATTAGTTCGATGCCGGTGACGCTCGGATTTGGGGGAAAATGCTGATAGCTCGGTTCGGCGGTGCAGAGGGAGATTTATAGGCGTTGAACGGAGCGGGGGTCACAGAGGCGTGTTCGAGGACACGGGGGAGGAGTGAGGCGGCGACAGTGCGGCGCGGATTCGGCGCGGCGGCAAGCGGCGATGCCAGGGCATGGCGCGGCGCAGCGGAAGGACGCACGAGCGGCGCGGTCATGATGGGGTCGGCGCGCGACGTGGAACAGTGCTGCAGAGCAGAGCTACAGGGAGTGGTTGCATGGCGACGGCTCAAGGCACAGTGAAGACGCGAGAGAGAGGAGAGAAACGAACACAGAGAGAGAGAAACAGAGAGAGGAGAGAGAGGGCTACTGTGGTGTGGGGCCCACATGACAGATGTTGTTTAAATTCAAGCTAGATTTGAACTTTTGTGAATTTTGTTGAAATCCCCAAATTGGGGTGTTACAAATCCCTCCCCCCTAAAGGAAAACCTCGACCTCGAGATTGCGTACCTAGTGGGTGAATAGTTCGGGGTATTTTTGTCGGAGTAGCTCCTCGGGTTCCCAGGTAGACTAGTTGCCAGTTTGGTTGCTCCAATGGACTTGGCACATCTTGATAACCTTGTTCCTCATCTGCTTCTCCATCATGTCCAGGATTCGAACCGGTCGAACCTTGTAAGTGAGATTTCGGTCCATGGCTTATTCTTGGAGTTTGACTAGCTCGCTGTCCGGAACTCGAAGGCACTGCTTGAGCTGGGAAACATGGAAGACATTGTGAACGTCTCCCAGTTCCACTGGTAAATCCAACTGGTTGGCCACTTGTCCTCTTTTAGCAGTGATAGGATATGGCCCCACATAGCGTGGTGCCAATTTACCCTTCTGATGGAACCATTGATTTCCCTTCCAAGGCGCTACCTTTATATATACAGAGTCTCCAACTTGAAAGGACAGGTCTCTACGTCGATTGTCCGCGTAACTTTTATGTCTTGACTGAGCAGCCAGTAACCTTTCTCTTATAATTCGGACCTTATCCTCAGCATCCTTTAAGGTTTCAACGCCGAACACTTGGTTTTCTCCAGTTTCAGACCAATGGAGAGGGGTTCTGCACTTGCGTCCGTATAAGGCCTCGAAAGGCGACATCTTGAGGCTGGCCTGAAAACTGTTGTTATAGGCAAATTCCGCATAGGGCAGCCATTTTTTTGCAGTCCGCGGAGAACTCCAGGGCACAAGCTCTAAGCATATCTTCTAGAATCTGGTTCACCCGTTCGGTTTGTCCATCGGTTTGGAGGTGAAAAGCAGTGCTAAAGGATAGATTGGTGCCTAGAGCACAGTGTAATCTCTCCCAAAACTGGGAAGTGAACTGTGTCCCTCGGTCCGACACAATTCGCTTGGGAACCCCGTGTAGACTCACGATTCAGGCCATGTACAGTTCGGCCAACTTATCTCCTTTGTAGGTCGTCTTTACGGGTATGAAGTGTGCGACCTTGGTTAGATGATCCACGATAACCAAGATTGAATCAAATCCCACCTTGGTCTTGGGGAGTCCAAGTATAAAATCCATGGCAATTTCTTCCCATTTCCATTCTGGGACCTTGAGCGGCTGGAGCTGTCCAGCTAGTCGTTGATGTTCCGCCTTAACTTGCTGGCATACGTGGCATTGCGTCACATATTCCGCTATGTCCCTCTTCATCCTTGGCCACCAGAACCTTAGCTTCATATCTTGATACATCTTGGTGCCTCCTGGGTGTAGGGTATATGGAGAGTTATGCGACTCTGACAATCCAATCTCTCAGAGTAGGGTCTTGCGGAACAAAAATCCATTTCCCTAACCAAAGCACCCCGTGCTCATCCTTAGAAACCTTGTAGCTCTTGTCCTTGGCGATGAGTTTCTCGATCCTTTGGGTGCTAGGGTGCTCCTTTTGTTTCTCCTTAATCACATCGAGAAGGTCAGGCTTAACTTCCAAGGTAGCCAGGTAACCTTAATTAACCACCTCAATCCTTAGCCAACTTAAGTCCCCAATTATTTGCTCGGGAACCGAACCAATCTCCATATGATTGCATTGAGACTTGCGGCTAAGAGCGTCGGCTGCGACATTTGCCTTCCCGAGGTGGTACTGGATGTTCAAGTCGTAGACGTTGATTAGCTCTAGCCAACGCCTTTGCCTCATGTCGAGTGTGCTCTGGGTAAACACATACTTCAGGCTCTTGTGGTCGGTGAATATATCGCAGGGCCGACCCACCAGATAGTGCCTCCATATCTTCAGGGCATGCACTACTGCTGCCAATTCCAAGTCATGGGTGGGGTAGTTGATCTCATGTTTCCTCAACTGTCGTGATGCATAAGCCACCACCCTTCCTTCTTGCATCAAGACACACCCTAGACCATATTTAGAGGCGTTGCAGTATACCTCGAACTTCTTGCTCGTGTTCGGGGTAACCAGTACTGGGGCGGAGGTGAGTCGTTGCTTGAGCTCTTGAAAACTCTTCTCACAGGCATCCGTCCATTCAAACTTCTTGTCTCTCTTCAGGAGTTGCGTCAGCGGTCTGGCCGTTTTCGAGAAGTTCTCGACAAAACGCCGATAGTATCCCGCCATTCCAAGGAAACTCCTTATCTCGGTAACGAACGTTGGTGATGTCCATTCCATTATCGTAGCCACTTTAGCTGGGTCCACCTTAATTCCATCGGCGGAGACGATGTGCCCTATGAAGCTGACGTCGTCTATCCAGAATTCACACTTGCTAAACTTGGCGTAGAGTTGATACTCTCGGAGCTTCTCCAGGACCAGACGTAGATGCTTCTTGTGTTCTCCATCATCCTTGGAGTAAATTAGGATGTCGTCGATGAAAACCACTACGAATTGGTCTAGGAACTCCGTCAAGATCTTGTTCATCATGTTCACGAAGTGAGCTGGGGCATTGGTCAAACCAAATGACATCACCAGATATTCGTACAGCCCATATCTAGTAGTGAGGGCAGTCTTGGGTATGTCGACCTCCCTAACTCGGACCTGGTGATATCCAGACCGAAGGTCGATCTTCGAGAATTGCTTGGCACCTCTTAGCTGGTCAAATAGATAGTCGATTCGGGGTAGGGGGTACTTATTCTTGATGGTGATGGCATTTAGGGCTCGATAATCTACCACCATTCTTCGGGTTTTGTCCTTTTTGTCCACGAACATTGCTGGGAACCCCACGGTGAGGAACTGGGACGGATTAGTCCTTGGTGTTGCATCTCATCCAACTGTTTCTTCATTTCCGCCAGCTCCACCGGATCCATCTTGTAGTAGGGCTTATAAATTGGAGCTGTACTAGGGATAAGGTCTATGGGAAACTCCATGCCACGGTCCTGTGGCAGTCCAGGTAATTCTTCGGGAAAGACGTCGAGGTACTCCTTTACCACAGTCACCAGCGCGGGATCGTCCTTCTTAAGGAACCAGATAGCCCTGCCCCATCTAAAAGGGTTGTCCACCTTCCAAATGGTCTCGTAGCACCCACATCGTAGCAACTTGATCTCTTTTCTGGTGCAGTCTATCACCCCTTGGGCCAGTTGGGGACTACATGGACCCCGGATATCCTCTAGAAGGCCCATAAGAGAGCAGATGGGGGACAACCCAAGTCGGCCGATTAGGGATAAAGACCACTCGGGTTACACCCGCCTTGAGCTCCAAGGAAGTTCCCGTTGATGTGATCAAGCTCCATGTAATTAGTATATCAGCGCATGCTTGACATGTAACAGCATAACAGAATTAGGTACCGTATATCACGTGCAACCTTATAACTCTTGACGGCGTGTTCTCCGCTCAACCACTGCGGATCACACCCCTGGTCAGATTTCTAGTCTGCTAGCCAACTCGATCAAGCTCGATTCGATTTGAGCGTCGGGCACAACAAGGAGCGATCTCAGATTTACCGAGTTCGGACCCCTCGCGGGTAATAGTCCTACTCTCGCCGAGCCTTAGCTCTTTTCTCGATTGTGGTTGAAAGGGAAAGTGTTTACTGAGTGTTTGAATGCACGAATGCTTCTGCCACCGTGCCTACCCCCCTCCTCTCCGCCTCTCTCCTTTCCTTTTATACCAACTTTGGGCTGGCGGAGAGAGCCGACGGAGTAGGCAAGATAAAGATGCTCTCAAGACATCGACAAGACACGACGAAGAGACGCAAAACGCCATTGCCCGCCATGCAGCCGCCGCCCTCGCGTGCCGCAAGTGGCCTCGACCAAGATAGTCACACCGTGAGTCTGCGGGTGGGGCCTACTGCTCCTCGACACGGCGGCCTCCTCAAGCAACTCTTCTCTCTGCCGGTCAATTCTTCTGCGCCATGTGGATGTGCGCCGGACACTGCAAGTGTCATCAGAAGCGGTAATCATTTCTTCCTCCGCCCATCCGCGTGATGTCTCATTAAATGCGCCGTCCTTCAGAAGCAGGGGAGCCTTCGTCCCAAGACTCCTACGCAAAGCTCCTCGCCCTTGGGCCCCGCCTGGCGCGGGCCTCGCTGGTCTCGAGAGGGCTCGCCACAGACTTGCGCTCGGGCGCTGGGCCCTCGCCCACCATCGGAGGGGCTCGCCACGCGCCCGCTGGCGTGGGGGCCTCGCCGCTTTGTGGGGGCTCCCATGCACCCGCCGTGTGGGGCCCTCCGGCCTCCGAGGGGCTGGCCCACGCTACTGGGCCTTGCTCGCCTCGCTGACGCGTGGGGCCCTCCTGGCCTCTGAGGGCTCGCCACGCCACTGGGCCTTGCTCGCCCTTTGACGCGCTGGGCCCTCCCGCCTCCGAGGGGCTCGCCCACATGGCTGGGCCTTGCTCGCCTGGCCGACGCGTGGGGCCCTCCTGCCTTCCGAGGCTCGGCGACGCCACTGGGCCTTGCTCGCCCGCCGACGTGGGGCCCTCCCGCCTTCCGAGGGCTCGCCACGCCACTGGGCCTTGCTCGCCTGCCTGACGCGTGGGGCCCTCCCGCCCGAGGGCTCGCTGCACCGCCATTGGGCCTTGTTTCGCCCGACTTTGACCAGGGCTTTTGTACCCCGGATTTATTACACCGACAAGAGCCCCCGGTCCACCATGATACGCGAACCGTCACGGAGACTTTTCCGCTTTTGCGCGGGCGGGAGACAGAATCGTGGGGGCCCACCACCCGGGTACCAGACGCCCGATTCTCCACCGCACACGATCTTCCTCGGGAACTACGCCGCTGGAAACCAAAAACGCAGGGGCAATGATGGCGCTACTGGGCGGAATCCAAACCGTCGGGCTCGCGCCCCACGCCTATAAATACTCCTCTCAGCGCCGCGGCCAATCCCTCCGCACGCTAAGTCTTCAAGCTGTCCGTTGCCTTCTTCGCTGCTACCACGCCTTTTCTTTGGTTGCCGCCAAGCCTTTCGCCCGCCACCGCCTAAGTTTCCATGGCTCCCAAGCGCAAAAAGGCCGCCGTGGGGATGCCGCACCATCTTCGGAGCCGCTTTGCTCGCTTCCACCGCCGATGAGGATCGGTGGCGCGGCTTTGAGTCTTCGTACACCGATCGCCGCCTCGGTTCCGCGCCGCACCATCGCCCGAAGTCCTCGCGCCGGGAGATCGTGACCTTCTCTGAAGCGTCTTTGGCGGGCCTTGTCCCGCCAGACTCAATTCTTCTTGGGGTGCTCGCCTTTCACGGATCCAGCGGCGCACCTTGTTCCTAACTCGATCATGGCCTGGTCATCTTCGCCCACCTCTGCGAGATGTTCGTGGGACGATGCCGAACCTCCCGCTCTGGCGCCGACTCTTCGCCTTGCACACGGCTCGCGCCGAGCCGCGGTTGGGAGAGCTACTTTGCGCTCGCGTCACCTCGCTTTTCATCCTCGCCGCGGTCAAGTCCAACTGAAGGATCGCACCGGCGAAGGGTCAGACGTGGAGGACTCAGCGCCGCGACGATCCGTTCTTCCCGACGATCTGCTGGAGCCCACCGCCGATCGGGGGCCCGGCCAGACGATCCGCAAGTACGGAGACGATGGCGGCGCAGATTGCCGAGCTCCGCCGCCAGGCTCACCGAACCCACGTGGTGGCGGACTTTTTGCGACGCCGTTTTGCCCGCTCCGGCTGAGGGCGCGCCCTACCGACATACTACGGCGATACGACGGACTCAAGACCGCTCTTGGAGGTGAATACCCTCGCGCTCTTTTGGATTTCGTACCTTCTTTCTTTCCATTTTTACAACAACACTCTGGCCGCTTCTTCTTTGGGTGTTCACCGATGGGAACGTGTCGGGCGACGGCGGTTCGATCGGCCGGCGGGACTATCGACCACGCCGACCGGGCGACACCGCCGCCGACGGGCATCCGCCTTCGCGATCGGGATCCACGGAGCGCAACCTTACTTGCAGCGCGCCGCCCATGGAGGTCTTCGTCCTGCGGTCCAAGCGGCCGGGACCATGCGCAGATCCGCTGAACGCGCCTCGGCGATCGCCTAAGCTTCCGCGCCGCTTGCTCTCGTGGGTTGCCGACTACCAAGGCTCTGGAAGCGCCATTATCCTTGCTGCCGATTTACGACGACGACGAGGAGGAGAGGGCGAGCTCAAGAGAGCGCGCTTTTCGCCTTCGGCTTCGCCGCCACCGCCGGTTCCAACCAGCGGGCCCCGCTGCTACCGCCGCCGCTTCCGCCACCGCCAGAAAGCGCGGCGACTCATCGAATTGGCGCCGCTGCGCCGCTTTTTCCGCCTCCTCACGCCGACGCTCTCGCGCGCGGCGCTGCCGCACTGGCGCCTCGACCGCACTGGCCAAGGCTTCGCGCCCGGCTCGCTTGACGGTGGTGATCGCGATCGCCGCCACCGCCGCCACAAACAAGCGATTTGAGCTCCCTTCGGCTTCGCCGTGGCGCACCGCCAGGTTGGCTTTCCCCGCTTACGCACACTTCGCATTAGGTTAGCACGCCACGCGGTTTTGCGATACCAACCCTGCTTGTCCCGCTTGGAACAGGCGGACGCTGGGCATCGAGCCCGCCCACGCGACTCGCCATCCTCGCCAGGTCCGCCGCTTCCTTCGACGGAGGTCGCTCATGTCAGCGGAGAGTCCGGCGCGCGGGCGGAGAACCTTCGCCACCTCGCCCACCGGTGCCGCCGCCATCTCGCCGTGACGCCGCCGACGACGCGTTTTTGAGGCGCTACACCTCTCCCGCACTGGGCGACGCGAGGAAGCCTTGCCTTGGCGGAGCGTCTGCCGGCGAATCGCGGCGGGCCCTTGGCCAAGAAACCGCTGGCGAGGCGATGACTCGCGAGGTCTGCGGCAGCCCTGCCGCCGCCGCCTCGCCGCCAAGCAGATCGAGGACTCGCACGCCGAGCACTTCGAAGCGCCCGACCCTCGCCGACATGTTGCGACCGCTTACCGCGGCTTCCGGACGCCTGTGATCCGCTGGTGTTTCCGCATCCTCATTGAGGAGACGGCAAGAAGATCCGGGCGCCGTGGACGAGCCGCCGAAGCCCTTGACGCCCTTCCGCGGCGCTGCGACGCGGGCGATCAAGACGGTCGCCAAGGCGCTCGGCGGCGCATGTTCATCTTGGGCAATCGTTTTGCTCGAGACGCCGGCTGATCTCGACGCCGCCATCGGGAGTTTTCGCGCCACTGGACCGGTTTGAGCAGCGCGGTTGACACCGCCACGATCCGCGTGTCCATGATGGGGGCGCGCCGCCGAAGAAGAAGGCCAGAGGAGAAGCGAGACTCCGCCTTTTTGCCTTGTAATTGTTGCCTATCAATGCAAACGAACTTTTGCTCTTTTGTTGTGAGTCTCACTTGAACTTCGCACAACTTTAACTTGTGGAATTGAATCGGGCACCGCCGCCAAAGGTTTTAGATCGAACGCTCGCCGCAAGTGAGCGCTGTTTCCTTAGGCATCCGTTACTTCAACCCTTATGGCCTCTCGCAACCCGACTTAAACATTACGTGGCGAGCGCTTAGCCTCCGTAAGTGGTCTAGTCGCGAAAGCGCCGTTGGCGCATTGCCCGCATCGAGCCGACACACCTGTGCTAGAGCTCGCCTCCGTCGCCGCCGCACCAACAGAAGTTATAAGCGTTTGTTTTGCAATTAAGGGCCATCACTTTTAAGTACTTTCGCCACCACTTTGGCAGTATCGTTTTCTAACAGACCTTTCTAAGGCTAAGCCACCGATCGCCAAAAAGCTTTAGATGAGCTCGCTGAAAGTGAGCGCTTTTTCCTCGTGCATCCGTTACTTCAACCCTTATGGCCTCTTTGCGAATCGACCCTAGACATCGCGTGGCGAGAACTTAGCTTACGTAAGTGGTCTAGTCACTGTGCCATCTATGATTGCCTCAGACCGAGCCGACACACCAGTTAGAACTCCGCTCGTCTCGGCTTCGCCGCCCAACCGCGAGTCGTAGGCGCTCGTCCTTGCAACTAAGGGGCCATCTGCCTTGAGTACTTTTTCGCTGCCAGCTTTTCAACGGAATGCTTTCTAACAGACTTGAGGCGAAAGAAGAAACAGATGCCCACAAGGAGATAGAACTTATCTCTTATTGAAGATGGCTTTGTACAACGCAGCCCCCGAGGCGAGCGGTGAAGGAAGAAGACCTCGCCGCTCGGCTCCAAAGGAAGGCCCGAAAAAAGAAACTCTTGGACTGCTACCTACGGGTAGAACTTCCTCAGCTGCTCGACGTTCCAAGTGTTCGCCAATTCGCGACCGTCCTCGAATGCGAGCCTGACTGAGCCTGGGCGGGAGACTGAGACCACCTTGAAGGGGCCCTCCCACAGGGGAGACAGTTTGTTGCGCCCCGCCTGCACTTGGATTTTGCGCAGAACGAGGTCGCCCACTGCCAGTGTTCTCACACACACCCGTTTTGCTTGATAACGGCGCAGCGCCTGCTGATACTTGGCGCCTGGATAGCCACCTGCCTCGGATCTCCTCCAGAGATTCACTTCATCCCGACGCCGGTCGTGGTCTTGGTCGCCGAACGCCGCCACTCTTGGGGAGCCGAAGGCGAAGCTCGAGGGAGCACCGCCGTGAGCCATACACCAGAAGAAGGGGTCTCGCCGGTGGCTCATGGGAGTTGTCCGCAGCGCCCACAATACGGTGGGAACTTCTTCCGCCCAGCGCTGTCAGGCTTCTCCAGCGTGTCGAACGCCCTTGTCTTTGAGCCCTTTGAGTACTTCGCGTCGCCGCTTCCACTTGCCCATTGCTCTTCGGATGCGAACGGAGGCAAAGCACGCCTTGGTACCCAACTCTTCGCACCGCCTTGGAAATCAGCGCGGAACCGAAAGCCGTTGTCATGATGATTCTGCTGGCGACGCCAACCGACGTAAGATGCTCCTCATAAACTTGATAGTCATCATGATGTGATCGCCGGACCGGCGAGGCTTCACCCACTTAGTGAACTTGTCGATGGCGACTAACAGATGAGTATATTCGGCCGCTCATGAACGGGCCCAGAATGTTCAAATTTCTGCATCGCAACGCCGTAGAGAGCGAATAGTTTGCGCGCCGGGCGGTCGGTGGATCTCGCTTAGCATGAAATTGGCACGCTTCGCATCTCCTCACCAGCTCAAGGCATCCTCGAGGGCAGGGGCCAATAGAAACCGTGGGATAAAAGCTTTTCCAACCAACGCCTGGCCTCAATGGCTCCCAGACATGCCTCCATGGATCTCAGAGAGAATTTCACTCCCCGCTTCCCGAGTGACGACTTCAAGAGAACTCCGCTTATGCCCCGCGATACAGTCCCCACCTACTGTATGTAGCGCTTGGCCTTGCGCTATCTTCTCACCGACGCACATCGCTTGGGATCACCCATCCCGCAGTAGGCTAGGATCGGATCCATCCACCGACCTTCCCGGATGAGTGTGACGACGCTCAGACATTGTCGCCGACGATTCGGCCTCGCCTCGCGCTTTCCGCCAACCGCCTCAGAAGCTTCTTCCGCCTCCTCTATCCGGGAGCCGCAGCAGATCGCTGACGCCTCCTCCAGAGGTGGAGCTGCGCCAGGAAAGCGCCGTCCCGCCGTAATTGGGGCTATGACGGACGGTCACAGTAAGTCTTTTCTTCAAAGACCCCAAATGAACAGTGCCCTTGACGAGGCAATCGGGATGCTTCATCCGCCATGAAGTTGTCGCGCAGGGATGTGCACGGCCCAAACCTCAAAGTGTCAGCCCAACCGCGCACTCGCTTAGGTAGGCCGCCATGACGGATCCAGCAGAGAAATCCTTCCTCGCCGGGTTGATGACCGTGAGAGAGTCGCTTTTACTTGTACCGCCGGATGCCAAGGGTCGGTTACCCCGAGCCCGGCGAGCAATTCTTCATACTCATGACGTTGTTGGTGGCGCTGAAGTCCAGACCACCGTGCCGGACGACATCGCCGTGGGAGACACCAAGACGACGCTAACCCCAATTTCTCCACCGGAATGAGCCGTCAAGAAGAGAGTCCACGGCGAGGAGGTCAGTACTTCACCAAGGTTCACCGGAGTCCACTCACTAATGAACTCCGCCAGAGCTTGCTCTTTGATGGCCACTCGGGAGCGATTTGAGATCAATTCGCCACCTCCATGGCCCATTTGGCGATGCGACCGTCGCCACCACGTTGAAGAGGATCTCCCGCAAGGGATACTTGGTCAACACTGCGTGACTTCTCGCCCGGAAGTAGTGGCGTAGCTGGATGCCGCCAAGACGGCGTAGAGCATCTTCGGTGCTGTGAATACTTTGTTTCAAGGCCGGAGGACCTTGCCGACGAGTAAATGGGCGCCGAACGCCTCTTTTCCGCCACTAGCGCCACTACGACCGCCTGGGTTTGCCGCGACGAGGATTGAACGGCTCGCCCGGTCCGGGGCGACCAAAGACGGGCGGGAGGTAAGATACTTCTTCAGCCGCCGAACGCCTCCTCGCGCCTCCGCCGGCCCACTCGAATCGATTGGTCTTTTAGGAGCTTGAGCAATGGGAGACTTTTATCCCCAGCGAGCTATAAAGCGCCCAGGGAGGTCAAGGCACCCACCAAGCACCGTGATCCGCCAAGTCGCTTGGGCTTCATGTTCTCGATCGCGCGATCTTGTCGGTTCGCCTAATCCTCCGGGAGACGAGGAATCCCAAAGTAGCTTGTCCGACGGAACGGCGAACACGCATTTCTCCGATTAAGCTTGATGCGATTCCTCGACATGGCGGTTTCTACAAGTCGCCGATCAACTCCTCCGCTTTCTTGGACTTCACCACCAGTGTCGCCGACGATACACTCCGTGTTCCGCCCCTATTTGGGAGCGTGAGCTTATATGCATGGCCCGCCGATAGGTTGGGCCCGATTCTTCAAATCAACGCCATCCTTAGAGTAGCAAGACACGCCCATGGGCGGATTTACGGCGGTCTTGTCTTCATCTTCTTCGCCATGCTAACTGGTGGTACCCGTAGTACGATCCGTAAAGCATTACCGCCGCACTTCGCAGCTTGAGTCGACGGCGAGATCGGCGCGGGCAGCGGTATGGATCCTTCGCACGCTTTGTTGAGGTCGGTGAAGTCCACGCACATCCTCCAACGCCCATTAGATTTCTTGACGAGGACGGGTTCGCGAGCCACCCGATGGGCGACATCGCGACGCACCCCGCCTTAAGAGCTCGGGCCCACTCTCGGGCGGATAACTTCTCGGCGCTTCCACCGATCGCTTCGACCTTCGTGATGACCGTCGCTAGCGCCGGGAACGCCGCCAATTTGTGCTCAATCACCTCCTCGGGACCCCACCATGTCGACGGTTGCCACGCAAACACGCTCGCGTTAGGATCGAGGAAGGAGACGAAGCGCTTCCTATTTGGCGCCGAGAGGCGCCGCCACCGAACGGTTCGCCGGGTCGACTTCGCCGGAGACCGCTTAACTCTCCGCGACGAACCGGGAGGCACGGTTCGCCGGAGGAGCTCCCAAAGTCGAAGCTCGGCCTTTGGCACCGATCGCTTCGCCAGTGAGAGGGCGTCCTTGTCGCAGCGGAGCGCCCGGCGTCCACTTTCAAAACAATGGGGCCGGTGGCCCGGATCTTCACCACCATGTACGATAGTGGCACACCGCCATGAACTGGTCGGCGCCGGCCGACCTAGTATGGCGTTGTAGGAGGTCAAGTCCGCCACTCAACTCGAGCATCTCGTGCGGAAGTTGTCGAGCCTCGAAGGTCACCGGAGATCAGTCGCCCAGACGGACGGACCCGGGCGCGATGTCAAGAATGGGAGCGCCGCGAAGCTCGCCGCCGATCCGAGCGCCGCGGGCAACCCGCAGCGACAGAGGTTGAGGGAACTCCCTCCGCCTACCAAAGACCGCCCTAGTTTTACATTCCGGACCGTGGGTGCAACCACGATCGGGAGATGCCAGGTCGGGCGGTCTTGGTTGGGTGATCGGCTCGATCAACGCGATCGGCTGCTCCGACCACGCCAGCTGCCTCATCGACCCAAAGCCGGGCACGGTGGCGCACACCTCCCTCATCGCACGCTTGAAGCTAGCGTGGGACGGATAGGTGGCCGAACCGCCGTGGATGACGGCAACCTCGCGCTCCGCCTGCTGAAAACCAAGCGAAGCCGTCTCCTTGCCCTTGCCATTGCGGACGCACGCCGCTGCTCGTGGACTCGCTTGTTCACCATCTTGTCGATTTACATGGCAATCGCCAAGTCGTGGGAGTTGTTGCGGTGAATGGGACAAGAGGGCCTTCCGTCCCCTCCACGGGGCGATGATTTCGCCTTAAATCGCGCCGCTGGCCGCCGCGCCACGGCGATCGCCATAGCCGCCTCGGCCGCCCTGCGGGACCGTACCGCCGGCGCGCGACCTCCTCCTCTTTTCTGCCCGCCGCGCCCATTGCTTGGCCGGTCGCGATCGTCGTCGTCGTTGTGCTAAGCGCTGGCGGCCATGACCTGCCGGTCTCGGTCGCTTTGCGCTCTTCTTGTCCTTGCCGCAGGGGTTCTCGAGGTTCCGGCCCGCCGCCCCTTGCTGGCCCGCCGCGCCATAGCCGGGCGGATGCGAGCTCATCAAGGGCGACTTCAGCGCCAAGGTGAAGAGCTCCTCCGTAGTTTTGATCTTGCGGTGGCCATCTTTCTTTGACCTTGGGGTCTCGGGCGCCCCGCCTGAATGCCGTGACTATCGCGGCCGATGGAGATGTCGGGGATGGTGTTGCGGACTGACTGAAGCGCCGAATATAGTCGCCAGGCGACTCTCCTTTCTTCTCGCTTCCACGCCAGGAGGTCGCCTTCTACCCCGAGCTGCTCAAGGTGCCCTGGAAGTTGGTGACAAAGAACTCCGAGAGCTCCTTCCATGACCCCACGGACCGGGGCAGGTTCATGAGCCACGAAGGGCTCACGGTGAGGACCGCGGGAAGTAGTTCGCCGTAACCTTCCCCGACCCTCCAACCGGCTGCATCACCGCCGATAGATCTGCAAAAATTCATCAGGTTAGTGGAGCCGTCAGACTTTTTCGATGGGGGCCGGACGAAACTGCTCGGCCATCGACGCGGGCGCAGCTCCTTAGAAAAGGCGCTGCACCGACGCCGGAGCCTCCTCGCTCTCGGACGCGGTCTCGCTTCGCCGCCTTCGCCGCTTAGGGCGGCGCCAAGAAGCGCCACCTCACGGCCGGGCAGCTCAGGAACCTCTTGCTGGTCCCACAAGACGGGCGGCGGCGGCTCGGTCATGTGTGCTGATCGCGCGCCCTCGCGGAGCTTGTCCCGCAGTCTTCTCCATGCAGCAAGTGGCGGTCCTCTAGATGGGACCGAGATCGCGCCACCAAAGACGCTTGCCCGCCGAGCCCCGTAGGGGTCGCCGTTTGTCGTTTTGGCCCCGCCTCACCAGAGAGATCTGCGAGAGGAGCGAGGGCAACAAAGAACGGAGGACGCTGAAACGCCGTTCCTCGCCCCAAACTTGCACCACGCCTTGGCGGGCGCCGACGAAGGGCTAAGTTGGCCAACCACGGCGGCGCCGGGGAGTCCGGAGTTACCGTAACCGTGGGTTTTCCAGCAAGACTCGCCGCGTGGAGGTTCTGCGGCCGGAGTGCACTCCTCAAGGCCAGCGCCGCTTAGCTTGGCCGAGGCGGCTGCTCGCCAGGCTCCAACCCTAGGCGGGCGCCACCGTCCGGTGATTCACCGCCATCGCGCTGCCGCTTCGCTGCAGCTCTAGCGGCCGCTTCGCCTGCCGTCATGGATCGCCGCTCCGCCATCGCCTCAAGAAAGGTCAAGAGCTCGATCGATGCTAGCGCTCCTCACTCGGGCGCGCCATCGACGGGCGTGTTCTCCGCTCAACCATCGCGGATCACACCTGGTCAGATTTCTAGTCTGCTAGCCAACTCGATCAAGCTCGATTCGATTTGAGCGCCGGGCACAACAAGGAGCGACTGCAGATTTACTCTGTGTTCGGACCCCTCGCGGGTAATAGTCCTACTCCCGCCGAGCCTTAGCTCTTTTTCGATTGTGGTTGAAAGGGAAAGTGTTTACAGAGTGTTTCGAATGCACGAATGCTTCTGCCACCGTGCCTCCCCCC
Organism: Raddia guianensis; assembly: GCA_036346415.1. NCBI lineage: Eukaryota > Viridiplantae > Streptophyta > Magnoliopsida > Poales > Poaceae > Raddia > Raddia guianensis. Next base: position 37,989,145 of record CM070538.1, read on the forward strand.
TCCTCTCCGCCTCTCTCCTTTCCTTTTATACCAACTTTGGGCTGGCGGAGAGAGCCGAGGGAGTAGGCAAGATAAAGGTTTCAAGACACCGACAAGACACGATGAGAAGAGATTTAAAACGTGTCACGCCCACGCCCGGCGGCCGCCTCGCGTGGTTTCGCATAGTGGCCTCGACCCGCATAGTCACACCGGTGAGTGCGGGTGGGCCCCGCCGCTCCTCCGACACGGGCGGCCTCCTCAAGCAACTCTTCTCTCTGCGGTCAATTCTTCTGCGCCCAGTGGAAATACCGCCGACACTGCAAGTGTCATCAGAAGCGGTAATCATTTCTTCCTCTGCCCATCCGCTGCGGATGTCTCATTAAATGCGCTTGTCCTTCAAGAAGGGGAGCCTTCGTCCAAGACTCCTTCGCAAAGCTCCCCCTTGCTGGCCCCGCCTCGCGCAGGGGCCCCGCCGTCTCCAGAGGGCTCGCCCGCACACCCTTTGGCCTTGAGGCCCTCGCCTCACTGTCGGAGGGGCTCGCCCGCGCCCGCCCGCTGGCGCGTGGGGCCCGCCGCCTCGTGAGGCTCGCCCATGCACCCGCCTGGTGTGGGGCCCTCCCGGCCTTCGAGGGGCTGGCCCACTGGGCTGGGCCTTGCTCGCCTCGCCGACGCGTGGGGCCCTCCCCGCCTCTGAGGGGCTCGCCACGCTGGGGCCTTGCTCGCCCGGCCGACGCAGCGTGGGGCCCTCCCGGCCTTCCGAGGGGCTCGCCCACGCGCTGGGGCCTTGCTCGCCCGCCTGACGCGTGGGGCCCTCCCGGCCTTCCTAAGGCTCTTTGTACCCCGGTATTTATTACACCGACAACTCTATCTCCCCCTACACTATATAAAGGGAGGGGTAGAGGCCATAGGCAGAATCATCTCAACATCATAGAGCATACGCTGTCATCATCTTGGTCATATTGCATCCCGCATTTTGATCAATCATAATCCCAGAGCACAGGAAGTAGGGTATTACCTCGGCCGAGGGCCCGAACCTGTATAAACCCGGTCTTGTGCTACCATCTGGTTTGGTTCTTGCAAATGCCCCCTCCTACAAATTCATTGCTGACGGTGACCCCCCAGTTAGTCACTAGTCGACAGTTGGCGCGCCAGGTAGGGGGCAGCATCAAGATCATCTCTCAAGATATATGGCTTCCTCAAGATTGCCGCACGTCACCATGAGGCTGGGGCAGTCCCTTCGCTTTGGTACCCTAGACTTCATCGCCGACGGCGTTGGCAATCTTCACCTCTCTCCTCCTGGAGAGATCTCTCCAGAAGAAGGTACACGCAATCAACGGGACCCATTGCCCCATGGCTTGGAGAATTCAGCAAGTACCTTCAGCGAGTTGACCCACTCGCTGTAAGACCTCGCACCTCTCCCCGAGGAAGACGAAAAAGAACTCGGCGGGCTCAACCGCACAGGCGTGAATTTTGATCTGCCCGACAACATCTCGACGCCCTCGGCTGGATTTCCCTCCGGACACGAGAATTCCACTGTGACCTTCGCAGGAATTTCCTCTGGGATTTGGACAGGAGATAACCAGTCGGCGAGTGCATCAGATCCAGTTGGGTTAATCTGATCAGATCCAATTATGTTCGTGGGTGTCATCAATGCTGGCCAACCCATTGGACAGAGCGAAAAACTCAGCCTCTCTCTCTCTGACTCTGAGTCTGATGAGAGCACTGTGGTCCATAACTATCGTGAAGTTTTCGTCCTAGGAGCGGGAGATCATCACTAAGACTCTCCACTAGTCGGGTACGAAGAAACCACCACTAGGGCGGGGGACTCGGACTCACGCCGAGTGGAAGACCAAGATCGCATGCGCCAGCTTCGCATCCACGGCCGTGACGTCCAGAACGAGCTTCGCGCGGTAAAGCTAAGGGATCAGGGCATCTACACAACACCCCAAGTGAACATCGTTGCCTCGAAGACACTTCTCGAGACCATCGTGCCGCAACTTCCAGAAGGCAGCCCGCTCGTCCAGACCCTCGCTCGAGCGATGGCCATGGTAGAGATGGCTGCCATTCAACAAAGCGAGGCGCGTCCGGCTCCGACTGCTTCGGCTCGCAGCCGATCTACATGCAACCGGAGCAGGGCTCGGGCCTCCGTGGTTGGCAATTCTCGCCAGACGGCCGGCCACGGCCTTCGTCAGGACATAGAAGCCACACGGCGGGAGCGCCCTGACAGCGAGCAAAACTCTCACAGCCATCAGAGCCGGCGCGTTGACGATCAGGCTGAGAGCACCGCCAGCCGACGCGACCACCGTCACGAGCGTAGTCAAGACCCACCGCGGGGACGTCGTAGCAGATCCCCAAGGTGGAGGCGGCCATGACTGTTGGAGGGGATTCGGGCCTTCACCCCGGATCTTCGCCGAGTGGTTTGGCCGGATGGTTTTAACCTCAAAGGAGTCGACAAGTTTGATGGCGAGAGGGACCCAAACAACTGGCTGCAGGTTTATGCCCTAGCAGTCAGCGCAGCAGGAGGCGATCAGAACGTCATGGCAAACTATTTGCCAGTCGCTTTGACCCCAGCCGCCCAAACCTGGCTAACAGGACTTCCGGAGAACTCAATCGAGTCTTGCGACAACCTCCACAAACAGTTCATCGCCAATTTCCAAGTGACCAATGAAAGGCCTGCGGGGAGATGGGAGATTGGACAATTACATTGGCGCAAGAACGAGACTCTTCGCGAGTTCATCAAGCGCTTTACCAAGAAGAAGAACGAGATCCAGGACGTTTCGGAGCAAACGATCATCGATGTCTTCTTCGCCCGGATGCAAATCCGATGAGTTAATTAGGCAGATGACTTGGGACCCCCGCGTAATCTCAAGGCCATGTTCACAATGCAGACCAGGAGGCCAACGCTGAGGAGGCCATCATGAATCATCATGGTGGCAACGACGGAGGCTCCAAAAAGAAGCCTAATGATGAGTAGGGCAAACCCAAGGATAAGAAGCAGAAGGGGGACGAGATGGTCGTCAATATGGAGCGCAATCAGCCTAAGCCCCCCAACGACAACGACTACAACAAGGTTATGGACTCGGTATGTCCCTTTCATCCACGAGAAAAACACTCTACCAAAGACTGTCTTATTCTACAGAAATTTACTGAAAGCTCGAAGCAGTCGGCTGCCAAGGGCGGTCAAAGCAAAAAGCCTGATGGAGATTACCAAGACGTTGAGCGCGACATCAGCTACATATTCGGGGGGCTCTGATGCGTACAAGTCCAAACGGAAGCAAAAGCTTACCACTCGGGAGATCAACGCTATCATGCCCGCGACCCCAAAGTACTTGCGCTAGTCTTAGGTGCCCAGTACCTTCGACCGATCGGACCACCCGGACCGGATTGCCTTCCTCGGAAGGTACTCGGGCTATCATCAGATTAGTCTGAAGGAGGAAGATTGCATCAAGACGTCGTTCATTACGCCTTTTGGTGCTTTCTGCTATATCACAATGCTATTCGGGCTGAAAAACGCTGGCGCAACTGAAGGACCGGGATCGGCGACTAGAGGGGGTGAAAAGGAGCCAACATTTTTCTTCAGATTAAATCACCATGATATCTCCTTCCGACAATTCATTGAACACTTGGTGTGTGACGTAGAACTCGATACTCTCATAGACATTTTATCGAACATCTAACATGCATCCCAAAATCAGTGCCATGCCAAAGCTCCACCTTTAGTCGAGGCCGAGCCAACACACAGCTGATGCCGCCACGCCTTGCTGCCGTCCAGAGGCCGGCGCTACTGCACTCCTAGGGACGGCGCCGCCCATGGCCATGCCCAGCCGGCCCTCCTCCATCTCTCTCTCTCCAACTCTCTCTCTCTCTTGGCAGTGGCGGATCCACCGGGTTGCCAGGGTGGTCCACGGACCACCCTAGGATCCGCAACCCGGCCCATTAATTACCCTCACCCGGCCCACTCGGTCATGCTGCAAAAAGGGCCCATCGATCTCTATTGTTGTGTTTGTAGAATTGTTAAAATCGATCACAATTCCTAAGAAAAGAAAGGAGGAAGGCAAGGAGCAGCAAGCAACATCGGCCAAGGACTAAGCCACTAAGATCAAGATTTCTAGCCTTTTTTGTGTTTGATTAAAGCATTTATATTGTCGATTTGGTCTAGAGTAGCTAGAACGAGGAACAATGGTGGTAATATGCCTATAACAGGTTCTCTAAATTTTTGGGAGTAATCCATCAAGAATTGGAGTTCGGCTATACTACAAAAGTTGTAGGTCTTGTTTTTATCTTTTCATAGAGTGCAAGAACGCAAAAAAAGAATATGCAGGCTGAAAATTATGGTTTTTTCCGTCTTGTTGTCCAAACTAGGTTGTAGGTACAACTTACATCTTAGGTTTCATCTATGTCCTTTGAGTTTCGGTGCTTGGTCCCACAACAGAAAAGTTCGGCGACGCCATTAGTTTTCCATAGAGTTCTAGAACACGTGAATTGGATCTATGTTTTATACGTTGTGGCCATTTAAGTGAAGCTGTCAAGGTGTCGACAACATCAAGTTGAACTACCCTAACCTAAAATTCTGGATCTGCCACTAAGAGATTCTCCCCTCACGGTGGCTGTACAGCGGCAGATTCTCTCTCTCACTCTAAGTCGTGGCCTCCCTCACCAACTCTCTCTCTCTCTCTTGGATCTGTGCAGGAATCTCTCTAACCCGTGGATTTTCGTAGGCCGATTCAGATGCCAAACCAGCTAGCTCTGCTGCTTTTCGGATTAAGGCAGCCACGGCTCTCGTCCTCTCTTCATTTCTCTCTCTGAAAATCTCTAGCGCTGCCCCTTGGAATAGGAGCATGCAGCGCAGCAGCAGCAGTGGTGAATCGTAGCCTCAAACTCTCTCTCTACCTCACGTGTACGCAGTGGAAGAACAGGGCAATCCATCTATCTCCCCCTCTTGTAGGATTTCTCTCCCTCTCTAGATCTGTGGTACACGGGATTCCTAGCGGTGCCAGCGCCGAGGCCAATGGTGGCCGAACGCGGCGGCACAGCTGCGGCGGCGAACCGAAGGCTCGCCGGAGCAATCCAAGCCGAGGGAGAGACCTACAGGCCATGTGCATGCCCTAGGAGCTAGAGTAGGTTAAGGGGGCTGCTCACCATAGCGTTGACGGGGAGGGAAGGGGGTGCTCACCACAGCGTTAACCGGCGGCGAAGATGCCGACGGTGGCCGAAACAGGGGAGGCATCGATCCAGCGGCCCGATGCTCCTCAGCTGAAATTAGATAAGGGGAAAAGATTAAGAGGGTCTCTGGAAGCACTGGGCGAGAGTAATTGCACAACGGCTCACTGGTTCGCCGGATTGGTTCGATGCCGGTGACGCTCGGATTTGGGGGGAAAAACACAGAAAGCTCGGTTCGGCAGAGCAAAGGGAGATTTATAGGCGTTGAATGCAGCAGGGGTCACAAAGGTGTGTTCGAGGACACGGGGGAGGAGTGAGGCGGCTAAGTCGGCGCTGGATTGGCGCTTGTACTAAGCAGCGGCGATGCCAAGGCATGGCGCGGCACGGCAGAAGGACGCACGCACGGCGCGGCCATGACGGGGTCGGCGCGCGACGTGGAACAATGCGGCAGAGCAGAGCTACAGGGAGTGGAAGCACGGACGATCTACACTAGATGCAAATGCATAAGAACAGAAAATTCCACAACCAAACATATATCTCAAATAAATATATAAAATTCTAGGCTATTTATGGAATTTAATGGCTCTAGAATCTTCTAATTTGGAGTTCGGATGCTCCCTAAGCAATTCTTGGAAGTTTGGGGAAAATCAGAAAAGGCTGAAAAGATAAAACCGGTTAAACCTATGAAAACTGGTTGAATCGAACCGAACCACCGGTCCAGCACAGCGCGGGCGCAAGAGTGACACGTGGTGGCTATGGGTTGGGCAAACAAGGCCTTGGGCGGCCGCAGCGGCGACAGTGGCGGCGGCGGGGCGGGGCGGAGATGGCACAAGCGGCGCGCGACAAGTTAGCGGAGTGGTGGCGACGTGTGGCATAAGACGGCGACGCGTGGCACGGCACGACGCGTGACACATGGCGGTAGCGCTATTGATTGGCGGCGTTGGCCAATGGCGCGCGACGCGTGGCCGGGGCGACTGCTGGGCACGCCAAAGCGGCACGGGCCGCCTAGGTGACGGGCCGAGCTGGGTGCGGAATCGGAATGGGCACGACACCAAGGCGCCGGCGGCGAGGTGGCGGTGGCGTGGGCAGCTAACTCCGGCGAGCTATATCTCACGCGTTTGTCCACCGATTTTGATGATCCAAGTATCCATCTGGACCGCCTCGATGAGCTCTACGCAATGGTAGGATCTGCAACTCGGTTTGGGCAAGGCACAGGGAGATCTTCATTGAAAACCTCCTCCGGCTAGGGTTTTACGACTGCTGGGGTTCGATATGTGGCTTGCACGAGTTGGGATGCTGAGGGGGGGGGCTCTTGGGATGCTTATATAGTGTGTTGGTCGACCATGGGCAGGCCTCTATTGGGTAGAATTTGAATTGGGCTCAAATTCTAATCCTAATAGGTTTAGAACTCTCCCAAATTTGGTATTTTTACAACTCCACGAATTTTAACTTGGGCTTCTGGCTTTGGGCAGGCTTAGGCCTCAAATAATTATCCTCCAAGTTTGGGCTTGGTTCTCACACGTTTGCTCATCATTTCATTGGTCCGACGAGCTCCTGGCAGAACAGCGACACTCTACGAAAACACAGGCTAGCCTTGGTCTTTCAGCTTGAAATTTGGAGGGTGGCTAAATGATGACATTTAGGATTTATAGGAATTTTTGCAGAATTTTCCTAAAAGGTTCTCTTGGGTTTTAGCTTAAACCTAATTTAAAAAAGTTTAAACTTGGGTTTTGTATGTAACAATTCACTTTTATTTTAGTTTTAAGGTTTCGAATATACAAGTGACATACGACAAAATAGAGGATGTCACAAACCTCCCCCCTTACGAAGAAACTCGACCCTGAGATTCAGAGAAATCCTGCTCGAACAACTCTGAAAACTGAGCTTGCAAATCTTCCTCCTTTTCCCAAGTCGCTTCTACCTCGGAATGGTTAGACCACTGCACTCTGCAAAACATGATAGACCGACTCTGGGTAAACCTTTCTGAAACATCCAAAATCTTGACCGGTCTCTCTTTATAGGACAGATCTTCTTGCAAATCCATAACTTCGACTGGCATCTGCTCCTTAGGCACCCTCAGACACTTCAAAAGCTACGACACATGGAACACATTATGCACTCCCGACAATTGCTTTGGCAACTCCGACGTCAGACTAGCTGAGCCCTAGGCACTAAGCCCGTGCCACGCTGAAAATCCATACCTGCGTCGGCGCCCTGCTCTTCCTGGAACGCTTCACCGCGCTACGCGCGGGGAGTGCCGTGGCACTACCGGCGCAATGGGCAGTGGGACGACCTCCGCACTGCTCTCCGCGCCTTCCTGCATGGCTGAGATAATCGATTCTCTTCGTGTAACCCGTGTGCATGGCTGTATCATCTTGATCTCATGTATACAAAGCGTGCTAAACTGTCTCGGTTTTACCGATCTTTAACATGTTCTCGCATGTTACACTCTCGTTCAATTGATCTGTAATATGTGTTCATCTTGCAATGCCAATTGTCAACTGTCATATATGCTTTTCCTGATTCCGATATGTGCAACTGCCTCGTTCAATCGATCTTGCGTGTATTTGTTTTAGGACTTCGTAGGTCTAGATTGTTCGGTTAACATTGTATTTACCCATATTAGCTGCATTAACTTTTAATCGATTTATAAGCTTACACTTGGATTTAGATCTAAATACTATCTTGGCTAGACCAATCTATTTAATCTGTTTCCTGGTTTAATCTAATGAATTGATTTTGAGATTTACAGCTAATTTTATCTATTTATAAAATAACAAAAAGATATGAAAGAAGTTTATGATTAAATGTTTATTCATGTTTATCGCTCTATCTAATAATAAGCCGATAGAATCACAATCGGATTCAATAAAGCCGATTTGCAAAACCTAATCTCACTGTTTCTTAAAGCCGATTGGGGCCATGTCATTGACAATTTATTCCTTGTCAATTTATAGGTCAAATTGACTGGCACGTTTGGTTCCTGGTTGCGACGCAAGCCCAGACTTGACGCTTCCGCACGTGTATTCACGAAGATCTAACTTTTCATGTCAACACACTTTTTGGCACGCTCGGTGGGACCCCAAGAATCAAAAGTGATAAGATGACGCGCACCGATGCTGAGGCGGCGATAGAAGCACTTAAACTTGCTGCTGAGGCTGTGACTTTTGATGAGCTAAGCCTTGATCAAAAAAAGGAAATTGAAGATAGGCTTGCTAAAATTCATGAAGAAAACAAGAAAAGGATGTTGACAGGCTATCGGAAAACTCGCAGTGCCCATATCATGAAAACTTCCATTGGAGATCCATTGCTTACTAGAGATTTTTCTAAAATTATAAGGGATCAGATCAACATTTCAGTTTACCGGTCTATGCTAGACCAATCATTGATTTTAGGGCGAATCGTGCAAGAGGGGACTAGTGCTGCATTGCATAATATTATGACTGGCCAGACCCCTCCAAGGAATCGGAATATTCCGGCAGATGTAAATATGGGAAATCGATATCCACCTTACGCCCAGATCGGGAGTACCTAGACACGAACTTCTCAAACTGGAGCTTTTCAGCCAAATCCATCATTGGCAGCTTTTAATCCAAATCCAGTTTCTAATCCTGCGCTAAGGGCAATCGATCCAAACCCGATTCAAGCAATACCGAATAATCAGGCTATAATCCCTATACTAGATCTGATCTATCAGCCGATCAACTATGGGATGAATGAAAATCTAGAAGAGATGACAAGGAACCTGGTGTACAACTGATGATGTAGTGTGGGTTCAACACTCCTAAGATTGCTCCACATTATACCATGCTATACCCATCGGCTTTTAATGAAACGGAGTTTCCTCATAAGTAACGAGTTCTAGATTTTGCAAATGCCAAGTTCAGTGGAAGCGATAACACCTCAACGCGTGAGCACATTGCTAGATTCCTTGCGTTGTGTGGAGAAGCTGCTTCAAGGGATACACTCAAATGCCGATTGTTCCCGCTGTCGCTATCGGGATCAGCATTGAACTGGTTCACCTCACTCCCTCTGAACAGTATTACTTCCTGGCTAGATCCAGAGAAGAAGTTCCACGGATATTTTTATCCTGGGGATAACGAAGCTAGAATTACTGATATTATGATGATCAAACAAAAGTTTGGAGAATCGGTTAATGACTACCTGCGTCGATTTAGGGAGGTGAGAAACCGATGTTATAGCCTTTCACTGCCTGACAATGAATTAGCAGAACTGGCCTTCAAGGGTTTACTACCTGTCAATCAGAAGAAAGTGGGCAATCAAGAATTTACTAATATCTCTCATTTGACCCACAAAATCGCGCTATATGAAAGCTGATTCTCTGATAATTATTATCCAGGTCAGAAGGAGGATCGGAATAATAACAACAATAAGGGTAAGGACAAAGCTATCAATGTTGTTAATACTGATGAAGTTGAAGATTCTGATGATTCCGATACTGAGGAGGTTGGTGCCTATGTTGCCGAATGGGTCAGTAGTAAGAAAGAATTCGAGCTTGGGTGGATAAAGCCGAAGGGATCTGAAAAGAGCAAGTATTCTTTTGATACATCCAAGTGTGATCGGATTTTCGATCATTTATTGCAAGAAAACCAAATTCGGCTTAAGCAAGGACATGTGATTCCTCCACTCGAAGAACTTAAGAAATGAAAGTATTGCAAGTGACATAATTCCTATTCACACGCCACTAATGAGTGCAACGTTTTCAATTAACTTGTGCAAAAAGCGATTGAAAGTGGACAGCTTCGATATCAAGGTAAAAGTTTGCAAATTGATACATAACCTTTTCCAGTCGGCTTTGTTGGAATGGTTGATGCTGCCAAAAGAAAAGCCGATGATTATGGAAATTCCATTCTGTTTAAGGTGCTCGTTGGCTCTAAGAGGATCGTAGTGGAAGAAAGGCCCGAATTGAAGTTCCGAGCAGCAAACCGACGAGGTGGTGGTAGAATTAGCGAGTGGCGCGAGTGTCGGTGTCTGGGAATCCCGCACCTGAAGAGCAGCGGGTCCACGGACCGGCAGACGAGTTTGTAGTTGGAGTGAGGCCCAACGACAACCCTTCTCAGCAGCCCGGGTGGCGGCCGAGCCTGCGGTGGCTCAGGCCGCGCGGTCTAGCTTCCCGAACTAAGCCTAGTGCGACTTGGCGATCCGGGTACAGGTCCTTTGAACGGTGAAGGAAGAGGAGAAAAAGGGAGAGGAAGAAGGAGGAAATGAATGCAAACCACGAAGACACAAGCGATTTACCCTGGTTCGATCCCCCACTGCCGGGTAATAGCTCTACTCCAGTCTTGTGGATTATATGGTGGAAAATAGTACAAGAGGTGCCGAGATCGAGCTTGGAGGCACCGATCCCGAGCTTACAATGGTAGCGACTAAGGACTAAGGTTACTGCTAAGGAAGCTTCGGATGCGTGTGTTGCTTTGGACTGCCTGGATCACTTGTCGGAATCGGGATCCCCTCGAATGTCCAGAGATCCTCCTTTTATAGGCGCGGCGGGTCGCCCGAAGATGAAGCGGCGGGCCTCGCGCCGGTCTTTGCTTTAGTGGCGATGTTCTTGTCTCATTCCAGGGCTCTGTCTGGTCCGGAGCCTGGAGGGAGAAGCCAGTCTGGTTAGTACTGGACACGTGTTTGTCTCAACACGCCGATACAGGGGAGAAAACCTCTTTAGGGAGAAAGCACTTTCCCTTTATCCCTGAAATAGCATTGACTGGACCGAGCCAGCCTCGTGCCGCCCGTTGGGGGCGTTGCGTAGCGTAACAACCGTTCGCTGCCTGCCAAGGAGGGCAAACGACAAACCGAGCTGCCCGCGGGCTCCTCCCCGGGCTGCGGGTTCCCGGGGACACACAGTTCCTCCTGGTCAAGGCTGTGGAAAGTGTGGTGGGACATGACAGTTGTCGCCACCTGCCCACGAATAGACGGACTGTCCGTGGGGCCTTTTCCCGGGCTAAGGATAGCCCGGGAACCGCGCCACATCCCTGGCAGGGACCTAGGGAGACGTGGTTGACCTTGTCAAGCCCGGGAAAGACCCTGGCAGACTAGACGCTTCCTTTAGGGCAGCCTTCTGGGCCTTTTGCTTGTGCGGTGGGCCGATATGTAACCAGCCCAAAGCCTTTCTTAAGGTGGGCCGTTTATCAATCACCAACAGCCAGCCCCGAGCCTCGAGCGGGTCACATAGCGAGCCGGTCTGAGGTTTTAGAGAAAATCCTCGCGCCGTGCAGGAAGATTCGGCTCGGGCATTTGGGAGTCGCGGGAGCCTCTGAGCATTGAATTTGATTTGACAGAAAAATGGAGCAGTTACGCCCCCTTGGGCACGATTCCCATTATTTCCACTTCAACCGTTGTCTTCTTTTATAAGGCAGCGCTTCTCAGGGGGAACCCCCATTGTAGAATCATCCCCTTTGCCTTTGTCTTTGTTTTCCCAACTCGCTCTCTGCCTTCTCGCTTCCCGCCGCCATGGTGCTCATCGGAGACAGCGTTCTTTCGACGGAGAGGATGGCGGAGCTCGAGAGGGACGGCTTTGTGAAGCCAGGCTCGTGGAGGCTCCTAGGCACAGAGCGGGAGCCAAGGCCTGAGCCCGACGAGTTGGTATGCTTCGAGAGTTCGGCCATTTGTGGGTTCCTTGAGCCGGAATCGCAGTTTTTGACGGACTTCTTTGCCTTCACGGAGCTTCGGCCGGAGAACATGTCCCCGCTGTCCTATGTCCATCTATCCATCTTTGCGTTCTTGTGCGAGGCGCATTGCGGGGTGCGGCCAACGGTGAGCCTCCTTCAGCATTACTTCGAATTGAAGCCCGTCGGCCACCGCGTGGGCAATGGCGGGGTCTTCTACCTGACCGCGCGCCGAGCCCGGGGAAGCCAATCGTACCCGGAGTACGAGGTGAGGACGAAGGTCGATGGTTGGGCCCGGCGGTGGTTCTACCTGAACCACGGGGTCTTGACCCTGGAATACTCTTCGGCCGCGCCGGATACTCCGATCTTCCAGCGCAGCGAGAACCTGCTGGAGGATCAAGTCACGGAGCATGAGATTAAGGGGCCCGTCAAGAAGGGCATGACGGGCTACGACGTCGTCGTCGGTTTCATCCGGCACCGGATCAGCCCTCTGGGGCGCCGCGAGAGGTGCGTCAGCGATATGGACGGTTGGGAAGATTCGGACCGGGATTTCCATGAAGGTAGGTGCGAGCCACACCGTTATGTTTGATTTCAGGTCGGGGGATGTTGTGACCGTTTTGTGACGCTGCGCAGGACTCTCGACTCGCGAGGTCGCGCGGATCGCGGGGATGCTGCTGCCTATGGACAAAAATCCTCATTCCATACGATTTGTGAAGGACAATATGTCCGCGGTAAGCGCTCGTAGGGTGTTTGATTGAATTCCTAGCTGCGCGCAAGCCACGCAAGCCACGGGCTCTGCCGAGGGGCCTTTGGCTGCGCAAACATCAGCGGCGCGCTCGCCGTCAAGGAGATCGCCGGCAGCGTCCGGCGGGGCGTCAGCCCTTTCGCTGATGTCGGGCGAAGGAAGCCCGGCGCCGCAATCGACCGCAGCGAGCTCAGCGTGGGCAGGCGCGGAGGTGCATGCGAGGAAACGCACGGCGCCGGCGCGGGTAAGCCCTTTTCCTCCGGGACTGGTCGAGTGTTGGGCCTTCTACGACCCTAAGCTCTGTTCTGCGTCTAACGGCTACGCGCATCTTTGATCGCAGTACGCAGCGCCAAGGTAGTGGCCGAGGCGCTGCCTCCTCCTGCAGAAGCTAGGGCGGCTGAAAGCGCGCCGACCGAGTCCGAAGGAGAGGGATTCCTAGTGTGATCGCTGGAGGTCGCCGGGCTGCTAAGGCCGACAGACGCGTGAGGCAAGGAGAGGCAGTCATACCATGGGGGTCGTCATCTTGCCTGCCGGTGGTGGTTTTGGACGCGTCCGACAAGGTCGCGGAGACCGTGAAGGTGGAGACCGCCGAGGCCTCGCTGTGGGTTACGCCCCTACGCGTCGAAGGGCGCAGCGCACGGGTGGTGGCCTATTGATCGCCGGGGGATGGCTGACCTCTTCAAAACCCCAATCGGGGAAGTGCCCCCGGGGCCTGATCGGCGCATGCTGCTGTTCGGCTAGGATTGGCAGGTGCGCGTGCTCACGCCGTCGGGCTGGACGGATCTTTCGCCCGCGGGCTGGATATCCGCCAACCCGGAGTGGGTGGAGCAACACGTGGGTATCAGAACGCGGCGCTCTGCTGAGGGAGGCCCGCCGAAGGTGAAGATCTATCCAACCCCTGGCTTGAGAAGGGAGGACCTCATGCGGCAAGTGGACGCTGTTCCGGTAGGCGAAGCGAACATCGCCCGCCAGCGTATGGAAGAAGCGGAGGCCATGGCGGAGCTGTAGCGGTTGGAGGCAACAGGCGAGGCAGTGCCTCCTCAACGACGTCCGGTCTTGGCGGTGGGTACAGCGCCCATGTTCTTGCCGCCCGCGGAGGGCGAGAGCGTGGTAGAAGCGGAGCTCCTGACGACGAAGGCTGGCCTTGCTCTAGCGGAGGACGCGGCGACCAGGCTAAAGGCGCAGCTTGTGGAGGCGCAGCATGCCGCTTAGAGGGCTGCGGAGCGGGCTGAGCCGACGATGGAAAGGCGGAAACTTGCGCAAGAGGTCGCTCAACTCCTCGGCGAGCTTGAGAGAGCCCAAGACGTCGCGGAGCAAGCAGATCAGGCGAGGGCAGGCCTCAAAGAGTCCTTGGCAGCGGCTAAGGCGGCGCTAAAGGCCCAAGACGGTGGAGACGAGGTCCGCGCTCTTCCAGTGGCGGCAGACAGGAGCGAGGCCGAGCTTACGGCTGCCAGGCAGAGGGCGAACGAACTGGAGGCCCTGCTGGCATCGGCCCACGCTGAACTTCGCGAAGCCAAGCTGGCGGTGACGCAGGCGAGGGCGTCGGAGGCTGAGCTCGCAGCCAGAGTGGAGGATGCCGAGAGGCGAGCGGGCGCGGTCGGAACGACGGCCCTGCTCTCGGCAGCACCACCATCATCGTCGTGCTCCGTGTCGTCGGAGGAGAGCAGCCAGGACTCGGTAAGCTGCTTGCCTTTGCCGTACCATGAGGCGCGCGTCCGCGGGCTCGATCGAACCGTGCGTGGCGCCGTTGGGGAGAGATGGAAGAAAATGCTCACTCTCAACAAGAAGGTAATACCCCTAAGCTTGTCCAGCACACTTAGGCACCTAACTTTTCGTGACTTGATGTGTATCCCCTCATTTCAGTTCTATGGTCTTGTTGCCGGCACATCCTCTCTTGTGGAAGCAGCGAACGAGCAGTCGGACGAGGACGCGGCGAAGGTTGAGAGCCTCTCTGCTGAGCTCGAGCAAGCCCAAGCTGAGATAGAGCGCTTGAGCGGGCTGGTCGTTGAAAACGAGGAGCGCGGAACCGCCCCTGCCACTGAGCTAGAGGCTACTCTCCAGTCAGCGCAGGAGAGGGAGCAGGAGGCCGTGGCAAGGCTTGCTAGGGTCCAAGAGGCGGAGAAGGCGACGTCAAGTCGAACCCAGGCAGCTCGTGAAGAGGCAGACCGGGCCCGGGCTGCGTTTGATGAGGAGCGTAGGCGCAGGGAGACGGCCTCCGAGTGGGAAACCATTCTTACTGAGCGCAATTCCACTGTGCGCGGGCTTGAGGAAGCCTGCGACGAGCTTGCGGTGGAGAATGCTGCGCTTTGAGAGGCCGGGACAAAGTCCAAGGCAGAGTCGGAAACCCTGAAGAAGCAGGAGGAAGAGCTCGTCGAAGCCTGGGCTAAGCTGCGCTAGGAACGAAATGACATGGCCTCGCAAGCCATAGAGCTGCTTCAGGCGCAAAAACAAATCTGGGACATAGAAACCGAGCTAGAAAGGCTCAGATTGCAGCGTAGGTCGTAGTTTGACCCGGTCTATCCTGTTCCCGAACTCTGTGCTATGAAGATTGTGTAATATTTTGTTTTAAACGTCCGCTTAATCGGATAAGCATAACGTGTGGTGGCCGAAGGGCTTAGCCATTTTTCCCTTAGTTTATCACGTCAAATCGAGCACACCGTGGGCTTTGTAGCGCGGCACAGTGTTCCGCTGACGGGAAGGGCACGTTTGCCAGGCACAGATACGGAGGCGAATCCACCCGCGCCGGTTCATGCACCTAGCCTAAGCCACGCGTCAGGCCGCGGAGGCTCCGCTGGGCCGTATTCGCAAAGGGGGGCCAAGCCTACTGGGTAGGCCCTGACTCGTGATGATTTTTTCTTCGCCACTGACGGCGGGACCGTGGCACGTGTCGCGCAGCGACCGGCTCGATTGGTTTTCTGTGAGACGGCGCGCGCGCGTCTCTTCAGCTCACGCAGTGCGTTTTAATTACTCGTCCCTTCGCGCGCAGCGATGCTTCGGGTAGCCTGTAGCGCGACGGAACGTTGCACGGACGCCGACATACAAAAAGCGAGGCGCAACCGTGCTGCAACATCTCCCACTTAGCTCTCTCCTACCTTACGCAAAAGAACCAAAGCTCCCAGCCAGCGAGAGAGAAAGAAAGAGGAGGAAACCACGAGAGAAAAAACAGAGAGGGGAAGGAACCATGGCCTCCGACGCCAACTCTGGCGATCCGTTTGCCTAGCTACTGGCGGAGATAGAGGATCTGCCACCGCTTTCTCCTCTGCCATCGCCGATCTAGCCCGCGGCGGAGGAGGTGAATGCGCCGGCCCCAATCGTGGCAAGCCTGCTGGCGCGCTTAGCGGGCAGCATGCTCAAACTTCGCACCGACGAAGGCGGCTATGGTATGGATGGCACGCCACGTCTTGGCGGAAGAGGACGCGGTAGCGGCGCAGATCTCCGCCGACGCTGCGTATGCTGCCGTACGGGCGGCGGAGGAGTAGGGGGAGAACGCGGTGGTAGCGCAGATCGCCGCCGACGCCGCGTATGCTGCCGCATTGATGCCGGATGGAGAGGGGGCTCCGCCGCAGGTCGCGGCGGAGCAGGAGATCGAGGCGGCCGCGGAGGCCATCGTTGCGGAGCCTCCACCGCTACTCATGGACTCCATCAACTACCAGCGGTGGAGGAGGCAACATCAGAGCGCGTCGAGACCGTCAGTGCCCGTGGCGGAGGGGACTGAAGCGGCGGCGGAGGAGCCACCCGAGCCTTGGGACCGCTCAAGGCCCATGGCGAGCCCACTGACGTTGTCGTCGGCGGCGGCGGCAGAGTTGTAAGATCAAGTTTTGGTATTGATGACAACAGAGACTTCAAAATTAAGACTCTTGTGTTTCATAGTTTCTCTCTTATACTCTTTGCGTGGGTCTTCGTTCCTGCTCAAGCCTGCTACATCAACGTCAAGCATCAAGCTACAAGATCAAGACAAGACGAGCACAATTTCTCGGGGCACAAGTACCTAAGCCTAGGGTCAAAGCCCAAATTCGAACCTAGGTGCACCCTGTCATGACCAAGTGTCAAAGGCCCTAGAAGAACCCCCTAGAACCCTCTAGAAGCGTCCTAGACCATGCCATGTGCAAGAGGGAGGAGAGAGCACCTCGGGCAAACCAAGCTGTGCCATGTCACCGTACTGTCGGACGACGTCTGAAGAGTAACCGGACGGCGTCCGATAAGGCCAGAAGTAGAGATTTGGCTAAGTCCCTAGACGTCTCCCGCACAGTCGCTGTCGGACGGTGTCCGATCGTAACCGGACGGCGTCCGATAAGACCAGAAGTGGAAATTTGGCTAAGTCCCTAGAAGAACCCGGATGCACAGTCGCTGTCGGACGGAGTCCGATAGTTACCGGACGGTGTCCGATGAGGAAGAAAACCATAGACGACCCGGTTGCACTGTTCCTGTCGGACAGCGTCCGATGAGAGTCGGACGGCGTCCGATGGACTAAAACTTGCACAGCCAAACATCCTCTGCGGCTAAGTCCCTTGCGAGCCCAAAACTCAACCTCACTGTCGGACGCGTCCGACCAGGTCATCGGACGCGTCCGATGCCGGCTACGCCCGCGAGCAAACACATGGCGTGCACTTTTTGTGCGCGCGCCAGCACTTCATCGGACGCGTCCGATGAACCGTTTCAGCCCGAGTCGAATTACTGCCAGCCGTCTGATCTCATTCCAAGTTAATCTTATCCGTCCATTGGCCCAGCCTGAACCCTAGCACTATAAATAGGTGGGATTTCGTGGGAGAGACTTAAGAGAGCTCATTTGTTCATCCCTTAGCTTTGAGAGAGTGAGAGCTCCTCCCTAGTTCATCCTCCACCTCCCTAAATTCAAGATGAGAGATTGAAATTGAGAGTGGGGAAGAAGAGGAAGAAGAAGAGAAGTAGAAGGAGTGGATCTCCACATTCTCATCCATTCATCCCCAAGGTTTTGCTCTCCCATGGCTTGTCCTTCCACCTAGGGTTTTTTATGCCATTTGAGAGGGATTGAGAGGGAGAGGGAGAGAGGAAGAAGAAGAAGCCATACCTTGCCTCCTCCGGTAATCCCCGAAGTACTTGTGCCTTCCCCATGAGCTCTTGGCCGAGCTTTATGGTGGGAGAGGTGGTGGTCTAGTTCCGGTGTCTCCGGTCTTTTGCTCTTGGGATTTCTTGTCACCGGGATTCAACTCCACCACAAGCTTCATCGTCATCGACACGTGAACCGCAAGCAAACCCACCAACGTGGTGGTCATCGGCTAGGCATAGCCGGTGCATCGTCTTCTCCATTGCGTCGGAGATGTGCTAAATCCTCGGCGTGCTCGAGGTCGACTTCGCCTGTGAAGTCGGGTGTTTCGGGGTCCTTCGCGTGTGAAGGCTGCCGATTCTTGTACAAGTTGGAGTTCCCTTCCGATGTGTTCTGGAATGAACTTCTTCTAGTGGATTGAGGATTAGGGACGAGAGGGTCCCGGGCATTCCTTTGTGGCAAGCTTCCTCAACGAGAGTAGATGCTTGCACTGAACTCGGTAAAAAGAATGGTTTGCCCTCTTGTCTCCTTTTATTATTCGCACTTGTAATTACTTCCGCTACTAGACTTGCGTAGGGCTCATTCGCTAGTTGCGTGATTAACTTGACTAATTGACCAAGTTCAACAAGCGGATAAAATTAAAAAAATAGTCCGATTCACCCCCCTCTCGGCCTTAGATCCCTTCTGGATTTCGCGAAAAAACCCCCAGCCCCCGAGCTTCGTTAAGCCGCGCGGCGATGCGGGCTTGGTGAAGTTAAGGACTTAGGAAAAAACCTGGGCGCCGAAATTCCTCAGCCCCCGAGCTTTGCGAGGCCCAAGTTAGCCATTCAAACAAACCTGGCGTGGGCTTACTGTACCTTTGGGCCGCGAGAATTCCACATTGCGCGGAGATTCACTAGGGTGCGAGATGTCGGCTTATCCCGTCGTGGAAATGCTCCGAAATGCTTTATCCTTAGCCTTCAGGATTTTGGCCACCGGCTTGTTTGAGATGGTCGTAACTGAATCCGTCGTGGCTCGTGATTGGGGGAGAGAATTTTTTTTTGAAATTGAATTGACCTGAGATGAAGGAAACTTACGACCTGATTAAGCGTAGAAGCATCGTAGAAGGGAGATGTTCCATGAGCTAGGGAGCTCGTTCCCGTCCTTGTCGGCAAGGCGTACTGAGCCCGTGCGCGCTGCGCTGACTACTTTGTACGATCCCTCCCACTTGGGGCTGAGCTTGTTGGAGCCCGCTAGGTTCTGAACGCGTCGTAGAACCAGGTCTCCCACTTGCAGGGTCCTTGTATGTACGTTTCGCGCTGCGTAACGGCGTAGGGTCTACTGGTAGGCCGCAGTCCGGAGTAGGGATTGCTTGCGACGTGCCTCAAGTAGATCAAGGTCAAGCTGCCGCTCCTCGTCATTGACCACGAAGCTGGCGATGTCAACGCGATCGGATCCTAGTCTCATTTCTGTTGGGAGGACGGCCTCCGAGCCATAGACAAGTTGGAAAGGAGTTTCTCCTGTAGCCCGGCTGGCCGTTGTCCGGACTGCCTAGAGGACTGATGGTAGCTCGTCGACCCAACCTTACTGTTTAGCCTTGAGGACGTTGTAGACTTGCTTTTTGATGCTTTGGACTAGCTGTCCGTTAGCTCGTTCAGCTGCTCCGTTGCTCTGTGGGTGGGCCACAGAGGCCAGGGCGAGCTTCATGCCAATTTCTTCGCAGTAATCGTTGAACTCCCGGCTCATGAATTGGGTACCATTGTCAGCGATGATTCTGTTGGGCACACCAAATCTTGCAACGATGCTCCGGAAGAAACGTACTGCGGTAACTGCAGTGATGTTGGAGACCGGCTCGGCCTCAATCCACTTGGTGAAGGTGTCGACGGGTATGAACAAGTACGTTCTGCCAACGAGGCCTTTGGGGAACGGTCCTAGGTGGTCCATGTCCCAAACTGCGAACGGCCACGCTAGTGGAATTGTTTACGGCTCGTACGCGGGCTGGTGCGTCATCCGCGCATGATACTGGCAGGCTTCGCAGCGTTTGACTAAAGCTTCTGCGTCGCTCATCACAGTGGGCCAGTAGTAGCCCATGCGGAATGCCTTGCCGACGAGAGTTCTGTGTGAGGCGTGTGCACCGCAGATGCCCTCGTGAATGTCGGCTAGAAGGTACTTACTTTCTTCTTAGGTAACGCACTTACAAAGCATGCCATTAGCACCCCTTCGGTACAGCAAACCCCCGTGCAGACAGTAAGCTCGGGCTCGCCTTTTTAGTTGGGAACGCTCAGCAGCGTCCTCGGGCAATATCCCCTGCTCCAAGAACTGGATAAATGGCGTCATCATGTGCTTTGCCCGAGGAATGAGACAGTACCGGATGCCTCGGTATGGGGGGTAGAAGACTTCCCCTTGGCCTCCTCTCCGGAGGGAATGGAGGGCTTTGAAAGGTGCTGCACTAGCACCCCCCGGCGGGGCCGGTTCTTGTGAGGATCCGAGTTTTGCGAGCTTATCCGCTTCGCCGTTCTCTTCCCTGGGAATGTAGCTAATTTCGAAACTCGTGAAACGCTTTTCCAGTTTCCTCACTTCCGCCAGGTACCGCGCCATCGAGTCGTCAGTTGCCTAAAACTACTCCCTGACCTGGCCGACGACGAGTTGCGAATCCCTTTCGCAACGAGCTGTTTTATGTCGAGCGCAGCGCATGCTCTTAGACCCGTAATTAGGGCTTCATACTCTGCGGCGTTGTCGGTAGCCACAAAGTGTATTTGTATGACGTGCTGAAGTCGTTCTCCGTTGGAGGAGATGAGAACGAGCTCGCATCCTGATCGCCCGGACTGGTGTGAACCGTCAAAGAACAGAGTCCACCGACCTTCTTCCCCGTCTTGACCTGGAGAGCTTGACTCTTGCTCATCCGGCCTAGTCAACTTTGTAACGAAATCAGCCAGGGCCTGGGCTTTGATCGCGGTTCGGGATACGAACTGGATGTCAAACTCACCCAGCTCGACTCCCCACTTCGCGACCCGGCCAGTGGCCTCCGGGTTTCGGAGAATGTCCTTGATCGGGTAAGTAGTCAGGACAATGATCTGGTGGGCTTGGAAATAGTGACGCAACTTGCGTGAGGCCATCAGCAAGGCATAGCATAGCTTCTGAAGGTCGGGATAGCGCTCCTTTGGCCTGGTGAGCACCTCGCTCACGTAATAGATGGGCTGCTGCTTCCATTCTCGTTCCACCGCCAGCACCGCGCTTGCGGCGTTTGGTGTTACTGAGAGGTACAGCAGGAGGACTTCCCCGAGCTTGGGAGTGGTGAGGACGGGTGGCGAGGCAAGGTACTGCTTGAGCTGCAGAAACGCGGCCTCAGCCTCCTCAGTCCACTCTAAACTATCGTGCTTTCGAAGCAACTTACAGAAGGGAGCGCTTCGATCTCCAAGGCGGGAGATGAAACGGTTTAAGGCCGCCATTTTGCCTGTGAGAGACTGGATGTCCTTCACGCAGGTCGGTGACATCATCTTTTCGATGGCCTCGATTTTCACGGGGTTCGCACGGATGCTCGCCACGCCGATTACGTATCCTAGGAGCATGCCGGACTTGACGCTGAAAACGCATTTCTCGGGGTGTAGCTTGACCCGATGCTGTCTCAGGCTGTCAAAGGTTTCCCGTAGGTCGGACACGTGGTCACGGGCGTCCTTGCTCTTGACTACGATATCGTCTACGTAGACTTCTACGTTGCGCCCTATTTGATCAGGGAGAGTTTTTTTGCATGAGACGTTGGAACATGGCGCCAGCGTTTCTTAGACCGAAGGACAAGGTTGTGTAGCAAAACGTGCCGAAAGGCGTTACAAAGGAGATTTTCTCTTCGTCCTCTTTCCACAACGCGATCTGATGGTAACCAGAATAAGCATCCAGGAAACACATCAATGCTGAATCCGCCGTAGCATCGACTAGCTGATCTATGCGTGGGAGGGGGAAGTTGTCCTTGGGGCAGACGGAGTTAAGGTCGCGATGGTCAACACACATACGCCATTTGCCTCCTTTCTTCTGGACGACTGGGTTCGCAAGCCAATCCGAGTGCTGTACTTCGCGGATGATTTTAGCCTTCCAGTCAGGGACACGCCTCTGATACTGCCTTACCGGTTTCTTGTCAGGCCGGACAGCTAGCCTGTGGTCGATAACCTCCCTTGGGACACCAGGCATATCAGACGGTTTCCATGCAAACGCGTCCTTGTTAGCCCGGAGGAAGGTAATGAGTTCGAGTTCCTACTTAGGCTTGAGGGTTGTCCCCACGTGGACCACCTTGGAGGGGTCTGACTCCGTGAGGACGATGGTCTTGGTGGGCTCCTGCAGCTGCAGTGCCACCTTTGGGCGCGCTGTGGGGCGCTTTTTGATGCTACGGCCACGGGTAGGGAGGTGTCCTACCATGGCCAGCGCGGACTTGTCGCAGTCGAGGGCCATCTTGTGGTTCCCCCGGACGGTGATGACTCCCTTCGGCGCCGGCATCTTTAGGCAATGGTAGGCGTGGAGGGAGACCGCTATGAACTTGGAGAGCGCGGGGCGGCCCAAGATGGCGTTGTAGGGGAGCTCAGTTTCCACCACCTCAAAGGTGATATACTCTGTCCGGAAGTTGGCAGAGGAGCCGAACGTGACGGGCAGCACGACCTGCCCGACGGGGCCAAGCGACGATCCCTGGACGATACCATGGAAGGAAACGGTGTTGTCCTTGATCTTGGAGCGCGGGACCTGCATGAGGCCCAGAACGCGCGCCGTGATGATGTCGAGCGAGCTCCCGCTGTCCACGAGGACGCGGTCAACTCGGGTGTTGCCGATGGTGGGGCAGAGTACCAGCGGGAGGCGCTGCGGCTTGGATAGCCTAGCCGGACAGTTCGTCACCGAAAAGGTGATGGCCTGGCTGGACCATGACAGAGACTCCGCCGCAGGCTCGCCGCGGGAGATGTGGAGGACCTCGCGAGACGCGGCCTTTAGCTCGCGGCGAGTGATGTAGGCTGACGTGCCGCCGAAGATGATAGCGACGTGGCCGCAGGCCTCAGGGAAGCCCTAGTCCTGGCCGCCTTGCAGGGGAGGTGCTGCGGCCGTGCCCTCAGGTAGCTCAGGCATGGGACTACGGCCAGCGTAGAAATCCTCCATCTGGCGGGCCCACGGCGGACGATTCTTGCAGTCGTGGCTGTGGCGCCGTGGAGATGGCAGAAAAGACTAGGGTCATGGAACGGGTCCTCACCTCTGTTCTGCTGCTGCTGAGGACGGGGAGGCTGGCCACGAGAGCCCCCCGGCCGCCATGCGCCTTCCTCTAGGCGAGGACATCATTGTTGGCGTATTGTTGTGGCGGTAGGCCGGCGTGGCGAACCTTTGTGGCGATGGGCGCTGTGTGATGGGCACATCGCCAGGGGACATTGAGGCGGCGGGCTTTCGGGCCGATCGGGCTCGACCGTCGCGACGAACTTGGCGGGCTGCTCCGGCCGCTTTTTTTTCTTCTTGTCCGCCTCGGCCTTACCCCGGCCATCGTCGACCTTGGCCTTTTTCTTTACACGGCCCCTCTTGCGCTCAACCGCCTCGGAAGCGTTGACGTATAGGATAGCGGTGCGGAAGAGCTCACTTGCGGTATCGACCGGGTGGAGCTCGAGGTCCTCGGTGTAGCGCCGGTCCCTCACGTCATCCTTGAAGGCCTCGATGATGGCCTCATCTGAGATGCAGGAATTGTCTTTGCGGGCTCGATTTAAACCAAGCACACAAAGTCCTGGAGACTTTCGTCGTCTCGCTGCACCACGAGCTTGAGGTCCTGAGGACGCCCGGAGCGAGCGTAGCACCCCTGGAAGCTCGTGCGGAGGGCATCCTGCAGTTGGGACTAACTACGGATAGAACCAGGCCGCTGGTTGAACAGCCAGGTCCAGCCATGCCCACAAGCACGATAGGGAAGTAGTTGACCATGACGGCCTCGTCTCCCCCATAGCTCGGATGGCGGTGGTATAGATAGAGAGGAACTCCTCGGGATTCTTGCTACGGTCGAACTTCTCGATTGGCCAGGGCTTGAACCTCGGCGGCCATGGCGCTTCGCGGAGAGCACGGGAGAAGGTGGGGCATCCCAGCGCGGTCTTCGGGGGAGAGGCTGAAGGGAAACACGGTCTTGCTACGCTAGCAACGAATCAAATTCTACCGTCAGAACCCAGGACCCCCTGCAAATAATTGATCATAGATCGAGTTACGAATTTATATAGATTTTCAAAGTTTCAGATTGTTTTCACAATTTCCAAAAATAGATAAAAGATTCAAGAATCTATACGTCAATACTCATTCATCCAGGGGGTTATTGGCAGTCTTTCCTAGACTCAGTAAACAGTGCATTTGTACTGCGGGTTCAAAATAGAAAAGAGAGAGGGGGTTATGCAGAAATGTCGCGGCCTTTCTTCAACCTTCAGCAGCAGGGCACGACCGGCAGCGCTCTGGGCGGCGCGGCGGTGGTTCGTCGCAGCGGAGGTGAGGGAGGGGTCGAGAACCGCGTCACGGCGCGTCCCCGTCGATTCTCCCCCGGATCCCCATGTTCTCTGCGCCGGGGATGAAGTGGAGGAGGCCGCAGTCGAGGTTGGCGAAAAAGCTCACCGGCGCTAGTAATGCCGGCAACTCCGGTGGTCATCCAAGGCGATGAAGAGGTCGGAGAGGTGCGCGGTGATGAGGCTAGCACAATGCATGAGTTGGCGGTGGCGGAGGAGCTTCCCTGTGCACTGGCCACGTGCGTGGCGTCGCGGTGACGGCGCGGCGGCGGAGCGCTCCGTCGATGTCGTGTATGGAGGCGAGGAAAGGCTCCAAGAAGTAGTATATCGTGGATAGTCAGATCTGGAAGAGTTCAAAGGAAGGGAGGTGACGAATTTTGGGCCGCGAGCTCAATAGCGGCTATGGCAGAGGCGGCGGTCCGGCTAGAAATTACCGCAGATGAGGCTATGGAAGAGGAAATTGATGGTTCCATTGTGTCCAGTATGTCGAGGCGAAGCCATAGAGGAGAAATCGAGGACCGGAACGCTGCCATTGTCCTTCTTAGAGAGAGCAGAGACGACGGCGCGGTGGCAATGGTGGCGCTCGGGTTCACGACGTGATGACACAGTGAGGGGTGAGTTGGAACGGCCAGAGCATGCAAGTGTAGCGCGTGTCCGAGGCGAGCTGTGACCTGGGCGCGTGGGTGCTGCGCTGGCGAAGGCTAGCCAAGCCGACGGCGTGGCGACGGCGCAGCGACGGCAGCGTCCGCTCGGCTCGGGCTGAGACAGGGAGGACGGGAGGGGAGGCGGGGTGAGTGGGCCGGCTCGGTGGGAGATGGGCCGGGTGGGCCGGCCGAATTGGGTAGTGGCCCAGTTGCCTTGGAGGTTTTCTCTATTTTCGCCAGTTGACCAAATATTTGATCATAGTTTGAATTCGAATTTGAGTTTATTTAGGAATCGGATTTGAGAAAACTTAACATAGCAAAGTTTCTCAGAATTGAATTTACTACAACTTTGTCAAAAGGATTTTCTACCAGTTTTATTCACAATTTTGAAGATAAATTCGAAATACTAAGTGGGACTCAAGTTTGACCAAGGAAAGGAATTTATTTGTAGTCTCCAAAAGTCATATTTCTTAGCGTCAAATCACAACCATCCTGAAAACAAAGTTGCTCCCTACTCAAAGCACAGCAACTTTTACAAAAGAAGTTTTCATGAAAGAATATTTTAAATTGATTCAACTTGAAGAGTTTCAAACTAAACTTGAATTTGACCGGCTCTCCAATCCATAATCCTTTTGTCCACAGTTAAAAACATGGGCAATTTCCTACCCAGGCCCTTTGAGCAAAGTTGTGTTATTTTGGTCACTCTATAATGGATGTTAACAAAGTTTCTTCTGGTCCAAGTTTGGTTCTTATCATACTACACTATAGGGGCAAGGCTCATGCATCACAACAATTAAGCATATTTAGAAAGGACTATTCTGGTAAAAGTTGTCACAAACTTGTGGGTTTCACACTTGGGTTTTAGAGGGTTTCCTTTTTCTCTGGTTTTGTCTTAATGTAAACACAAGCATACAAAGTGTCAAGTTTAAGTTAAATTTTTACGCTACCCAACATAACATCTAATTCAAGGAAAGTCTCTATATAAAAGTTGTCAAACTTTTCATGCCCCACAAGTTTAGTTAGAAAGTTTGTACAAGTTCCATTTGTATTTGAGTCACACACTTATCAATATCTAATCACAAGCATGTCAAAGAAAAGTTACTATTTATCCAAATTTTTGAAATCCTTTTCACGCACAATCACATGAATGCATATGATGAACGTGCAAATGCAAATTGAATTCGCCTTTCGAGATACCGGAGGTATCACAGATATATTGGACCTTTTCCAATTATCGAGCGGTGTGGACCGGTTGCATATCGGGTGGAGCTCCCACCAAACTTGTCGGCGGTACATAATGTCTTTCATGTGTCGCAATTAAAGAAGTGTCTTCTTGTGCCCGATCATGCCATTGACACTACTAATGTTCAGTTAGAGCCTGATCTCACATACCAAGAGCATCCCGTTCGAGTGTTGGATGAAAAAAGAACGATCGACCCAACACTGCACGATCAAATTTTTCAAAGTGCAATGGGCAAACCACTCCGAAGATGAAGCTACTTGGGAGCAAGAAGGAGATCTTGAAAAGAAGTTTCCAGGTTTCTTAGCATCACAACAAGGATGAGGAATGTAAACTGAACTACATGTAATATTTTGTAAATATTTGAATGCAAACACTATGGCACTTTCCTTTCCTATTTAACTTGAACCACCAACATCACTCTTAAATCTCGGGACGAGATTTCTTTAAGGAGGGAGGGTTGTGATACCTCCAGTATCTCGAAAGCATTCTCATATTCATGGAATCATCATCATCTCATTCATATGCATGTTGGTTGTTTGAATCTGTCAAAACATGCATGAAGCAGTGAAATGCAAGTGGCAAAAATGTTGAAAACCCGAAAGCTGAAACAAAGTTTTCTTTGTAGAATTAAAAACCAAAATGGGTCAAGGTAATTATTGTATACAAACTGGTATAAAACTTTGTTTGTGGCAACTTTTTAAAAAGGTGGTGTCTCAAATTGTGCCCTGATTTTAAACTAGAAATGAATTCATCCAAATCTGAAATCTGCCGATAAACATGAACTGCCGAAATATTTGAATATAAACCTATCTTTCAAACTGATTTAGACCCTGGTCCTTTTGACAAATTTGTAGCACCTAAAGTGTAGAACAACTTTTATTTCTGGGACATATTTTTAAAATGCCCAGAAATAGTACTTTTTGAATTTACACTGAAATCTGTTTGGTTGGTCAAATCTACAAACAGAAAGTATTTTAAAATTATCTCCAAAAATTGGAATAGAACTTGCATAAACTCCTTTTGACAAAGTTGTAGGTCTCATAATTCTGAGCAACTTTTTCAATTGGAACTTTTTGAAATTCGGCCATTTAGACCCTCAAAATTGGAATCCAAACTGGGTTGTCTAAATAGTCAACACCCTTTCACCTTTTTCTTCAATTTTCTGTTTTCCTGGCTCAATGACCACTGGGGCCCATATGTCGGTCACAGCAAAGCCTGCGGCCCACTTGTCAGCTGCCTCTCCTCACTCCTTTCCGATGCCCGACCCGAACAGAACGGAAGCCGGTGCCGCCGGCGCCAGCGAGCAGCCCGTCCCGGCCACACGCCCACCACTCCGGGTCCAACTGCGACACGCGCCGCGACGCATGCGCCCCAACTCCACGCGCCAAGCTTGCTAGCATGCCCCAGGACACGTCCTTGGTCACGCCGTGAAGTCGCCCCATAGGAGCTCGACGCCATCGCCGTCGTCCGCCCTCTTTTTCCCTCCTTTCTCTTCGCCTCGGTCTCCTGGACACCGTGCATCACCCCATTCCCATCCTCCTTGCCTGCATCAACACCAATTTCTTGTTGTTGCTCATTTCCTCCATCACCACCGAGCCAAGATCGAGCTCAAAATTCGCCGTCTCCACCCCAAATTCCCTCATCAGAACCACACCAATAGACTTGAACTTGATTCCTCTATCCACCCCACTACTTCACACCTCTCTCCGTTGCCTGCATTGTCGGTCCTAGGGCCTCGCTATCGTCCAGCTTCATCACCACTGCCGCCCCGCACGTGGCTAGCACAGCTCCGACCTCCTCACCCTCCACCGACAGATGAACCACGACCACCTCGTTCACGTGCATCTCTCTGACCTGCGGACCGGCCGAATCCGTCACCCTTGGACCTCAGCACCAGAGTGCCATCACCGCTGACTGCCGCCATCGTCGAGAACCCCCTCCGGGAGCTCCTCCGTCGCTGAGAACATGGGGGAAGGACCCCCTCAGCTGAGAACGCATCGTGACGCGGTTCTCCACCCCTCCCTGCACTCCACTGCGCCGGAACACCGCCGCCGCGCCGCCCCCACGCCGTCGGCCAAGCCCTGGCTGAAGGTAGAAGAAGAACAATGCATTTTCACCTATAACCCCCTGTGCTTGGTTGAATTAGAACCTGCACTCCATGTTATACTGTTGAATGAGTCTTGCAGAAATCCCTGAGCACCCCTTGTAGATCTTTATAACTGCGAATAAGTCCTTAGTGTAATATTGCTTGCTGAGAAAGTGGGAAATATTTTGAAACTTTGAAATGCCATATAAATTCATAGGAATAACCAAATAAAGTGAAAATTGTTTTGTTAGATTCATATTTTCATGCTATTTACAGTAGGTGTGATATTGATGTATGAAAAGTCAGTTTTACCCCTGTTTGGGCTAGCCCTAGTGAAATGGGCTTTCCTTTAAAAAATGCATATTAATTTTGAGTAAATGACGTGATACTTGACATGCTTATATGTTTGCACATGTTAGTCACCAGAAAATATTTTCATGATTTTTGGTTGCAGGAAAATACATATGATAAAATCCATGACTCTTGGTAGAAAAATGCAAATGGGACAATATCAGTTTTGTTAGTTTTGTAAAATCAAGGTCTATGTTTTGGTCAGATTCTTGCTATAGTAAAATACCATTTTGCCCCTGTTTGTTAGTAGCTCTGTTATGCATGCTTAAAGTAGCCTTATTGGTAAAAGTAATATTTCCATTATGCAAATGTAGTGAAAATTGATATATGGACATGTTGTGATAGATATGTTTCTGCAGCAAAGTGTTATGATCAGTTGCCTATGATTACTTGATGAAAAGGTGTTTTAATTACTCTAAGACCTTGCTTAAAATGTATAAAATGAGGGAATTAGTAATCACATATGTGACAAAACATGCTCAAAATATTCCATGGAAATTCCAGTAGCTTAATAATATTTGGAAAGTGTTTAGAAAAATTCACCAAGGTCATACCTTTCTATTTTATATTTATAATGAGTTTTCTCATGTTTTTAGCATTTTAAATGGCTAGAAGTGATAATAATTAGATAAATTGCTAAATAAATTCTATAAAAAATTATGGTATGTTTATTCTAGTCATTATAGCTCTGAGAAAAAGATAGGTATTATTTTCTATATCTTTGGCTTGTGAAACACATTTATGTTGCTTCTAGTGATTAATAAATAAATAGAAAACACTAAAAACAATGCTCCAAATGGAATGTAGATTTTATGGTGATCATGTTATGATGATATGTGCTGCAATATAAAATTTCATAGCCATAGGATCTGGTTTGCTAATTTTAAGATTTAATATGCTTAATAAATAGCAAAACGACTAGCAAATAGATATAAACATGGCTTGGTAAATTATGTGTTCATAGATTAACATGTTAGGTACTGTTTTGTATGTTTAGTTACTGTTTTGAATCTGTTGGTTCTTGATATGTTCATAGGATCGCTAGTTGAGTGCTTGTTTGCATGAAAATGCTACAAGAAAGGTTTAAATTTAATGCTTTAAGCAAATGAACTTAACTTTTACATGTCCTTTATCATTTCCAATGTTTTTGCAATGATTTGGTTCTGTTTTGAACACTTTGTACTGTTTTAAACTTTAGAGCATGTAACCTGATCTTACAAGTGCTCGTTCGATTGTTGTATGCATATGAATGGTAGTTTAAAGGCTAGAAATGAACTTTTTCTCAAATTGAACTTGTATGCTATATGAGCACCTTCATTCAAGTGTTTTTATAGTGGTTTCATTCTGTTTTGAATGGCTCTTGATTATATGTGAATGTTTAGTACTTGAATGATAGTTGTAGAGCACGATAAACCCATTTTTAAACCTTTTCTTTTGAAAGTCAAACTTGATTTGTACCATTTAACATAATTGGTTTTATTCATGCATAAGAATTATGTATACATGCAGCTAATCATTTCATGATTCATATCATGCATAATAGGAAGCTAATCATTTCATGGTTCATATCATGCATAATAGGAACGTGCATCACGATCGGATTCGTACGACTACAAGCAGACGTGTACGACTACATCGACGGGTACGTGCTATCGAAGCCCCAAATGTGACATGGAGGGCCCATCAGTCACATTTGGCTGGAGGAGTTAGCCCGTGATCAAAAGGGGTTGCCTGGGGCAAAGCCTCACAACCCGGCTAACTAACCCCCGTTAGTTAGTTGCTAAAATTCAAAGGTAGGCAGAATTACATACTCTCCTACTTAGTGGGTCTCACATTTTGAATTGTGCACTAGGCATATATAGGAATTGATTGAAACCTTATGCATTTACCTTTTATATCCTGTCCTTGATACCTACACTCGCATGTCTAGGTCGAAGTCTATGCTTAGCCATGCTTAGTTTCGGTAGAAGTCGAGTGTTGGAATCACTCGCGAGAGTAGGATGGCTACTCAAGTTACTACTTTGGGAAATTTGGGAACATAATGATACTATGATGGTTAATAAATTGAGAACAGGCGGAGATGGGCTATGATGTGATGAGAATAAATTATATGTGATGTATATGTTGGTTGGCTCCGCCCGTGTCGATTAGGAAACCGTCCGTTGTTTGGCCATGCTTTCAGCATTTACTTTTACTAAGATTGCACAGCTGTGATGGCTAAGCCTACCTTGATCACACTCAAGGTTGAGCCGGTTCTGGCCGACTGCAAATGGGGGAAAATATTTGGGTAAGGCAAGGCCGGTTCATACTTGGGTGGTATCTTTGTATGGTTGGTATATGCTGAAAGCAAGGGCAAGTAAGCATATGCCGTGCGATTTTGGAATACTTCCGGAAGTTTTAAAAATCGATTCGAATCATCTGTGACTCGCCAGTGGTCGAGTATGCTTGATCGCGACCTTTCAACGTAGTAACAACTTGAACATGATTATGATGATGATGGATATTACATGTTTATTGGATTCATGTATTTACTTACATGCTTTACAATTCATGTATAATTCAAGTGTTTGATCTTGTATTGCTATAGATGACCGAATGCTAACACGAGACTGATTAAAACATAACTTGGCTAAAAACTTGAAAGTAAGGATCAAGTGCTAGTAAGCTTTTAGGTGCAAGTCACCCTAACCTGTAGAGCTTGATTTTGGGTCCTCCACATTGGGACCAAGTCCTCTGAGTACGTTCTTTGTACTCAGGGTTCACTGCCCTTCTATGAGCGCAGGTTTTGAGGCAGGACTCTATCCGTGCTGCACGATGATTGTTTAGTGATGCCTGTTTGGAGTGGCCGAGCATAGTAACAGTGAGCACGGTACTATGTCCTTTGCATGATTAAGTTATGGATCTACTTATGTTAATGAAGTTATAATATTTCCGCTGCGAGATTATTTTGAACTTTGTTTCAAAAAGATTCGATATGGTTGTATATTATTTGATCCATTCTTGTAAAATTAAATCTATGTTTGTATGAAATGCTGGGTTGTTGTAATCATTGTGACTCCATCGAGGGTCTTTTGTGTATGCATGTCGGTCCTTTATAATTTGTGGTTTATCGAGGGTCCTTCGGGGCACTCGACGGACAACCGGGTTTAGCTTGTTTCAAGTACATTGCGAGCCAGAGGATGGCAGATGTGCTTGAACCAAGTTAAATTGGAGGTTCCTCCACAGAGGGTATTAGAGCCGATCATACACATGCAATGATTACAATAATTCTTATTTTGGTTTCAAAGCCTATTTTCGAAAACTATTTTCTAAAATGAGAGTATACGATATGCCCATACTAAGGATGTTATAGTCTATAGGTGGCTATTATCTGACCAACTAACTCTGCATACATCCAGTTGAATCCTTTAAGAAGGGAGGTCACGTTTGCTGGTGTTTTGTGACTGCCCCCCTACTTTATTTTCTTTAAGGTGGGAGGTCACACTTGTGACCTTTCTATTTACATTTTGTAGTTTTAGTTTTTCACCTGATGCGAATATTGGCTCAGGCATGTGCCCGATTTCGAGGGTGTATGATGTTCGTCTAGATGAGCCAGTTCGGCTCAAATAGATGTAGTTCAATTTTTCTTTTTAAAGGGGTGAACTGCACTTCTGTCCTCCTGTGCGGACTGTTGCATAGACATGGGCTCGATATCGAGAGTTCATGTGTACGAAACATTGCTCATTTGGCGTTAATTGCATGAGTGCCACTCATATATATGTGAGTGGTAATGTATGAGCATATGCATATCTGTGGCAGGTACACTAACCACGAAACGTGTAGATCGATAGAAATCGAAGCTCTACGCTAAAAGAGAGTACGAATAGAATGCCACCGACATGTGCCGGTAGATAGATATGTTAAGGATTTGTGAGGACGAATAGGACGTGCATGTGTCATATAACTTTTGTTGCACAACTTTAATTGCATCATGTTCCTTTTCATCCTCATCATTATGCTCTTTTCACCTAGTGGAAATCTTTTCTTTAAATAAAAATCGAAAACCCAATACATGTCTATGAGCACATTGTAACACACAAGGTTTTACAAATACAAACTACCCTACAAATCAACTTTGAAACTTGCAAACAAAAGATCACTACACAAGCACCCAAAAATGTTGTTTTTCAGCAAGCTAAAGTTTTCTTTTTCGATGGAGGCCACTAGGTTGCTGATCTGACCTTGGAATTTATGTCACCAACTAACATTTTCATGAAGAATTTCTCAGAGAAAGATGGACCTCGTTGTGATGCCCCTGGCATCTCAAATGCATCAACAACACAGTTCATGAACTCATGGTACAAAAGATTCCAAATTTGGGTTGAAATGGGGCAAGTTTGAAAGGATTCAGAATTCTGGAAACCAGAACCCACTGAAACTGATTTGCTTGTAGTTTAAAAACTAAAACTTTTCGGCAAAGGTTCTTTAACCAAAGTTGTAGAGAAATTGTGGGAGAACAATTTTGTATCTCTGGGGCATTTCAATTTGAGGCCATTTAAACCTTGTTTGAATCAAAATACAAAAAGAATGAGAATCTGGGCAGAACACTGCTCCAACTTTAAATTCAAAATCTTGTGAAACAAAGTTTGGATTTTGCCAAAACACGTTTTGACAGAGTTGTAGGTTTTTTAGTCCTGAACAACTTTGGTATAATAAGTTTTTCAAAATTCGCATGGGAAATAGCCTTTTTCATTTTTGGAATGAATAAAGGTCCTGTGGTCAAAGTAGCAGCCCAGTTTGTAATTTGAATTTTTATCCAAACATTTGAATAGAAGTTGATGTTGATCTGTTTGACAAAAATGTAGAGCATAAAATTATCTACAAGAATGTCCATATTCACTTTGTTCAAATCGGCCTCCAAATTTGAAATTTAGAGCCATTTATTGAAGTAACAAATCTGGTCAAACTTGATTTTTCATTTTTCTCATTTTTCCATGAATTCCTGTGTCACTTACAAGTGGGGCCCGCAAGAGCCGAGCCGCCAACTTTACCCCGGCTCCTTTCGTTCACAGACCCGGTCCATTAGGCCGTTGGCCCATCCGCTCGACTCGGCCCCACCTGTCGGCCTCTCTCGGCCCATGCACCGGTTCCACCCATCTCTTCCACTCCTCCCCGAACGCATGGCGCCAGCTGGCCAAAGCATGGCTGCGTGGCCGCCTTGACCTAACGCGGCGCCCCCGCCGTCGACACGCCGCCCTGCTCG
Source organism: Raddia guianensis (assembly GCA_036346415.1). Lineage (NCBI taxonomy): Eukaryota > Viridiplantae > Streptophyta > Magnoliopsida > Poales > Poaceae > Raddia > Raddia guianensis. Next base: position 38,022,708 of record CM070538.1, read on the forward strand.
CACCCGTTGGCCTCGGCCTTCATTTCGAGCACCCACGGCCTCGCCTCTCCATCCTCTCTGCGTTCCACTCCCTCGCACTCCTTCCCTCGTCTTGCTCCGCCCGCTCCACAAGCACGCAGAGCGCCGCTGCGCCACGGCCGACGCCGTCGACCTCACTTAGCCACTGCCTCCGTCCATCTCCGGCAGAGGTAGCGAGCGCCCCGTGCTCGCCTCGTCGTCCTCCACCAATTCCCCCTCTTCTCGGAGTCGACTGGAGCCCGGAAGACCTTGCTCGACGACGACCTCGAGCTCCGGCCGCCGCCAAGCTCCGACTCACCGTCGCCGACCTACCTCCGGTCCTCCCCGTCGGCCAAGAGCACCACCGCCGTGTCCACAACGACGAGGGGATCACGAAGCCCCTGATCTCGACCCGCCTCTGGCCTTCATCGCCGGATCCCACTCCCATCTTCTTCGGCAAACCGCGCAACCGCCGCCATCTTTCGCCACCTCGTGTCGCTCGCACAGGCCATCTCCGTCGACGAGAACACCCCAAGGTAGTAGTCCTATCTATGGAACATCGACGCCGCACCCTGTCGCCATCTTGCCAGCCTCCAGCTCACTGGTGACACGAGTGGAACTTGCTTTCGCCGCCGGCCGAGTCAAGTGGGGAGGAAGAAGACGACCACTTTACCCAGAGCCCCCTGGTTCTTTTAATTTTTACACACGCTGTTCACTGTGTCTTGTAGATCTTGTGAAATGGCCCCTGGATCCTTAGGATAATCATGTATAAGTCTTTTTCCTTTGTATATATAAATGAAATATTCCAGAAATTGGTTAAATCTTTGAAACTCAATATCTTTTGATAGAATCGTTCAAAAATCACAAATAAGCACTTTCTGGAATCCTTGTAAATAGATCTACACAGTGAATGTGATATTGAACACTGAAAAGACTGTTTTGCCCCTGTTATTAATGCATGCATGTTTAACCAAAGTAAATGGGAAAAATAGGGTAAATAAAGTACAAATCCGGTAAAACTTGAAACCCACTATGCATGTGACATGCAAGCACCACAGTATTTTTCTTGGGCCATTTTGGATCTGTTTACACCCAGATCCATAATTATCCTTGTGTTTATTGTATTTTGGTCAATATAAAAGTGAAATAAATAGAAATCTTGTCCAGAAATTGCAAGGAAATTAGTAGGAGATTATTTAGGTATGAGTAGGCCTGGGGAAAAATTTCACACCAAATAGCCACTGTTTTGGTGTGCATGTGACTTTGGTCACTTCTATGTGAGGGCAAATTAAATACTAAACTAGTTCAAATCATGCTCAAATTGTTTCACCACTTTACACATATATAGGTTACTGTTTTGAGGCTCCAAAATAGTTGCTTAGCACCTGGGCACTTGCAGTTTGAAGTAGACTCATGAACATGCCATATTTTGGGCACTTGAGAGGTTAAGAATGAGAAATATAAAAGGGGGAAGGTTTAGTGGGATACACTTAAGCTACTCCCTTTGAAACCATGTTAAAATTGATGTATATATATTAAGTATGGTACTAGTTTGGTCCCAGGTTTAGCATGGTTGCATTTGAATAGTCAAAATCCACTCAAATGTGACCAAATACAAGCTGAAAAGGGGAGAAGATGAAAAGAGAAAGTAAATCAGTTCAAATGGCCTTGCCATTGCTGCTATAGGTTCATTTTAACATGCCTAATCCACTGCCCAAACCTGAGCTTAAGCAATGGTAGTATGAAGATATAGCAAAGCTGAACTTTTGAACTGATTGAAAATTGTAAAATGGAAAACTGGGTCTTAACTTGATCAAAATCATTAATGGGGGTTTTTCTGGGTTAGATAATCATTCACATGAACTCTGGTCCAAAATTTGAGGGCATTTGAGTTATAAATTAATTCTAGCAAAAAAGACAAATATTCTAGGCTGTTTTGAAGCACAGGGTGTTTCACCCTCTTAACAAACTCAAACTGGTCCAAACTTTTTCTGAGAGTTTCGTGTTAGCTAAAGTAACCTGAGAATGAAATTTTAGCCCATTTGGAGTTGGCTAGCTCCAGATATAAGCCTCGCATTTTTAAAAGCTGAAACCGTACAGAAATCATAACTTGAAATTGCTTTGGCCATTTGGCCCCATCTTTTGCCAGATGGTTCTAAACTTGTGAATCTAGTTGAGGTTAAATTTTCAAGTAAATTGGTTTAGTAGAGCTCCAGGAATGAATTTCTCAAAAACTGCTAGGCTGCAGCCTTTTAAATCGTCAAATCGACCTTTGTTCATTTCAAACTTTTCAAATCTGCTCCTTTCATTTCTATTACTCATTTCATTTATATGTTTGTAACCTGCACCTAACTCTCACATATCTGATTCATTATTTTATATACAAATTGCATTCATTTAGATCCGATAGCCGAGGAGCCGTTGATCGAGGAGCCGCAGGAGGGACACGAGCAGCTCGAGGAGGAGGTGCACGTGGAGGAGGAGCAGCCGGTGCAGCCAGCGGAGGAGTACCACGCGGAGGACCAGGACACTGACTTAGGAGAAGAAGGTGGGCACCTATGCAATATCCCAGCTAATGAGTCCTATTGTTTGCTATATAAATGATTGTGCATTTACGTATAGGAATTGTTTGACACCCACCTGCATAGAAATTGTTTCTTACTTGTCCTTGCAACCTAAAAAAAAGCGTAGGACGAGTTAATGCTTAGCCATGCTTAGTATCGACTAGATGTGAGTGATGCTCAGTCACTCGACGTGATTTAAAAGTTTAAATCACCATGGTTATATTTATGTTCATTATGCTCTTTAACACGAGACCGGGAGGAGTGTTTTTCTTTAATGTTATGGTACTACCGGGTGTGTGCGTGGGAACTCCGCCCGCGTCGATTACGGTCCGATGTTGTTCGCTTGCTGATCGACATACTTTTACCCGAAATGTTTAGCCGGTTCAGTGGGGTCGGTGAAGTCAGGCTTGTATTCATCCGAAACTTGAGACATGTTCCTACCGTCCTGGCGGTGGAAGTTGGCCCGGGGGAGCTTAGTACTCACGGGACTGGACCCCATTTTTGGTGGTAACGCCGTGGGGGCAAAACCCGGGGGATTGGCGGGTTTGAATCAACTTTGGGATGGGTCAAGCTTAGATAGGGGTATGTGGGAAGACGTCGGCTGTAAGCATACTCCTTGCATTTGCGGATGATTCCCGGGAATTATAAAACGATTCGAATCGCTGAGGGCTTGTCAGTATACAAGCTTGTCGTATCACTGCCGTCCAACGTAGTAAGAACTTGAAGAATGTTATGTTGATTATCATGATGACTACATGATTTTGATATATCAAGTGTTTGAACTTGTATTGCTCTAGTGATAGGCTTTTCATTGTTTCTTATTGATATATGATGCCCTCACACCAATATCATGCTATAACCATTTAACCTTGTATGCATGCTTGTTTAAAATTTGGCCAAGGATCAACTATTAGTAAGCAATGCGGGTCTGTCAACTAACCTCACCACAGCTAGCATACTCTTTGAGGTCGGGTAAAACCCACGAGGACATTTTCCTCGTACTCAGGGGCCACCCCATGTTGTTTTTGATGAGATGCAGGTATGGAGTTTCTGTTTTGTCCTTGCTGCACCGGAGTGGTGCGGTGCCCTCATCAGTAGGGTGGACGTCTGTGTGGCCGAGGATGGCGCCAGTGGGCTCGGCTAAAGCCCATCCTCTGCAGTTTATTTTGACTTATCGCCTCTTCGTACTTATGCTATGATATAAGAGTACTTTCGCTGTGAGAAACTATGAACTTGCGTATATTTAATGACTCTCTGATCTGAATTTATCTCTTACCTGGACATGTAATATTATTTGATACTTAATGTAAATTATTTTCCGCTGCTGCGATGATATATTGTTGTGGCTCCATCGAGGGCTGGATGTGTATGATTGTCGGTTCATTGGGTGTTGGTGACATCGAGTGCCTCTCGGGGTAACTCGACGGACTACCAGACTTGGCCTTTTTCAGGTGCACTGCGAGCCAAAGGTGGCAGGTGCGCTTGAACAGGTTTAAGTTGGGCGGTTCCGCCACACTCTAGTCCATTTTCTGGTGGGAGTTAAAACTATTTTAATTTTAAGAAAGAATCTGATCCACAGACCAAACCAGAAATCCAAATGGCCTGAAATTTTTATGGCATGATCCCATAGCCACTAGGAGTCCCCAAAAAAATTTTTAGCTCAAGAACTTTCTGTTAGCCTTGGTTATGACCATTTTACTCAGATCTGGCCCTCTGTGAAGGTGTAATCTTTAGTCCTAGAAGATCAGCTCCAAAAATTCTAGAAAACTTATGGGATGTCACAAAATTGTTAGTGAACACCTCCATAAATTTTCGGCTCCAGATCATTTGATTTAGTGCCCCAAACAAATCTGGATTTTAATTCGCAAAAAAGGGTGGCTAAAAATTTTTTACTACTAGCTTCTACTCTTATGCAATATGATGCTTTCATCTTAATTACATGCTTTCATGTATATATGAGATCATCCATGATGCTTTGATTCTTTTTATCAATGCTTCATGAATTGCTTTTGAGTTGATAAGCTAAACACATCTCTGGCAATTTGCAGAATGGCTGAAGGTTCTGATCAGGGTGCGGTGAATGAACCACCACCACCACCTACCCTGACGAAAGCACTTGCTCAGCTGAATGACTTACTTCGAGATCAGTGGCAAGATCGTGAAGATTGAAGCTTGGGCAGGTTGTATGAGAGGTTTCTGGCCACTCAGCCTCCCATCTTCACATATGCCGAGAACCCGCTTGAAGCGGAAGATTGGTTGCGCACCACTGAGTCTAAACTCGGTCTCATTCGATGCTCAGATGTGGAGAAGATGCAGTTGACCACTCTGCAACTGCAGGGTGCAGTGGGTGCATGGTGGGCTTCTTTTCGGGCCACACAACCCGCTGATCAGCAGATGCCTTGGTTGGAGTTCTGTCGAGTTTTCCGTGCCACATATTATCCTGATGGTATGAATGATGTTAAGGCTCGTGAGTTCTATGCTTTGAAGAAAGGGGATATGTCCGTGTTGGAGTATCATGATTATTTCAACCACTTGGCTCAATATGTGCCCGAGTTGGTTCCCATGGACAAGAGGAGACAAGAGCATTTCCTTCGTGGCTTAGGTCCATCGTTTGCCATCTTTCTACAGCTAGGTTACCCAAGTTTCAATGACTTGGTTAATCATGCTGTTGTCCAAGAAGATAGGATACATGCACATAAGGAAGATAAGCTCGAGAAAGAACGTCTTGAAGCAGAAAGGTTGGAAGAAGAGAAGAAAAGAAAGCAGTTGGCTTGTGAGCATGCTAGCAGAGCCTCACAATGCCCAAGAATTGTCTATCTTGCACCCCGTCCACACTTAGGTAACGTGTTCAAAATTTATACCTTCGAGTATTGTTTCCACACAAGAATGAAGAAAACTCATCATTATCATTTCCATATGTACATGAATAATTTCATCTTTCTTGTTCCTCAGGGCATATGACTAGCTGTCCTTACGCTCCTGATGTTCCTCATGGTCCATCGGATTTTCTTGCTCAGCAGAGTGCCCCGGAGCACTACACTCCACATGTACCTCCGGAGCCTCTTGGACTTCCACCACCAGTGGCACTTGAGTCACCAAGGGTATCATCCAATAAGAAGCGTCATGAACGGAGCGCTAAATCGAAGATGCTTGCTGTTCAGTTGGGAAGTGTCAGTTTGTTCAGCTTGATTAGATTCCGACAGGGGAACCTATCATGACTGGCACTTTCCCAGTGAATGGTCACCCTACTGTCATTTTGTTTGACTCTGGTGCATCCCATAGCTTTATCAGCAAGCCATTTGCACTTCAGTGTGGGTTTACGCTCAACACCACTAAGGAGAAATTTCGTATCACATCTCCAGGCTCCCCGATACACACTAGTGAGATGGTGTGGCAGGTCTCACTTGAATTGGATGGCAATGAGTTCCTTGTCAACCTCATTGTTCTTCCAAATCAGGGGATTGATATCATCTTAGGCATGAATTGGATGAAGGAACATGGAGTGGTTTTAGACATTCCATGTAGGGCCATTTACTTGCACTCGCCTATTGATGATTCTACCATTCTAGTACAGTTGCCCGGTCGTGAGGCTTTGGCACATACAGTGAATGCTATGGAGGCCAAGAGCCTTGAGGAGGTTCCTATTGTTCGTGAGTATCCAGATTTGTTTCCGGATGATCTTCCCAGACTCCCACCGGATAGGGACGTGGAGTTCACTATTGACCTTATGCCTGGCACTGCTCCCGTCTCGCGAAGGCCATATCGCATGGCACCCAATGAGTTGAAGGATTTGAAGACTCAATTACAAGAATTGCTGGACAAGGGATATATTCGTCCTAGCTCATCTCTATGGGGCTGTCCGGCATTGTTTGTTGAGAAGAAAGATCATACAAAGAGGTTGTGTGTTGACTATCGGCCTTTGAATGCCGTCACGGTCAAGAATAAATACCCACTTCCTCACATTGATATCTTGTTTGATCAGCAAGCTGGGGCTAAGGTATTCTCCAAGATTGATCTTAGGTCCGGCTATCATCAAATGAAAATTCGAGAAGAAGATGTGCCCAAAACAGCTTTCTCCACACGTTATGGGCTATATGAGTATCTAGTGATGTCATTCGGCTTGACCAATGCACCAGCTTTCTTCATGTACATGATGAACTCGGTGTTCATGAATGAGCTCGATAAATTTGTGGTGATATTTATCAATGACATACTAGTTTACTCCAAGGGTGAAGAAGAACATGAAGAGCACCTCCGCATTGTTTTGTCCCGGCTACGTGAGCACCAACTTTATGCAAAATATAGAAAGTGCAAATTTTGGCTCAAGGAAATTGCTTTCCTAGGCCATGTACTTTCAGCCCAAGGTGTAGCCGTTGACCCAAGCAAGGTGCAAGATGTCTTGAAATGGAAGCAGCCGGAAAATGTGACCGAGATCCACAGCTTTCTGGGATTATCGGGCTATTATCGGCGTTTCATTCCAGACTATTCTAAAATTTCCAAGCCAATGACTCAACTCTTGCAAAACAATGTCAAGTTCATATGGAGTCCACAATGTGAAGAAGCTTTCCAAACCTTGAAGAAGATGCTCACATCAGCCCCAATTTTAGCTCAACCGGATATCACAAAGCCCTTGATGTTTATTGTGATGCATCCGGTAGTGGTCTTGGGTGTGTACTCATGCAAGAAGGAAAGGTGATTGCTTATTCTTCACGCCAACTCTGAAAGCATGAGGTCAACTATCCCACTCATGATCTTGAGCTTGCCGCGGTTGTCCATGCACTTAAAATATGGCGGCATTATTTATTGGGCAATACATGCAATATCTACACCGACCACAAAAAGCTTGAAATATATTTTCACCCAACCCGAGCTGAACATGAGGCAAAGAAGATGGCTTGAGTTGATCAAGGATTATGAACTTGAAGTGCACTACCACACGGGAAAGGACAATGTGGTAGCCGATGCATTAAGTCGCAAGGTTCAATGCAACAATGTTGAAGCCCGCCCCACCGTGAGAGTTCTTTGCTGCGAGATGGACCAAATTGAAAGTGATACGGTTCAGCTAGGCACACTTTGCAACCTCACTTTTGAGCCTTTGCTCAAAGGCCAAATTATTGAAGCCCAAAAGAAAGACGACGGTATGGAACACATTCGGGCTGCCATCAATGAGCCCAAATATTCATGCTTTTCACTTGATGATGATGGAGTTCTTTGGTTCAAAAATCGCTTAGTGGTTCCTAAGGATTTTGAAAGAAAATTCTTGATGAAGCACACAAGTCCATGTTTGCTATGCACCCGGGTAGCACCAAGATGTACCAAGACATGAAACAAAATTTTTGGTGGACCCGTATGAAGCGGGAAATCGCCAAGTATGTTGCAGAGTGTGATGTGTGCCAACGTGTGAAGGCGGATCACCTAAAATTAGCAGGTATGCTGCAGCCCCTAGCTATCCCCGTATGGAAATGGGAGGAAATTCATATGGATTTCATCGTGGGTTTGCCTCGGACTTCAAAGGGGTATGACTCTATTTGGGTGATCATGGATAGGCTAACCAAATCAGCCCATTTCATTCCAGTATGTGTGAAATATCCTGTTCGGAAGTATGCGGAGTTATACATTGCTCGCATTGTCTCACTACATGGAGTCCCTCACACCATCACCTCCGATCGTGGTTCTCAATTTGTGTCTCATTTTTGGGAGAGTTTGCAATCCTCACTTGGTACCACACTAATTCATAGCTCCGCATACCACCCTCAAACAAATGGCCAAGTTGAAAGGTTGAACCAAATATTGGAAGACATGTTGAGAGCTTGCACTTTGACTTATGCGAAGAATTGGGAAGAATGCTTGCCTTTAGCTGAATTTGTGTATAATAACAGCTACCAAAAGAGTTTACAAATGGCGCCCTTTGAAGCTCTTTATGGTAGGCGGTGTAGAACACTGTTGAATTGGTCTGAACCTGGGGAAAGGGTCATCTTTGGCCCTGACCTTGTTGAGAAGTCTGAAGAACAAGTTCATTTCATTCACAAGAATTTGAAAGCCGCACAAGAAAGACAAAAGCGTTATACCGATAAGGGGCAAAGGCCGGTTGTGTTTGAAGTTGGTGATCATGTCTACTTGAAAGTGTCACCCATGAAAGGAGTTTGTCGCTTTGGGGTGAAAGGCAAGATAGCACCTCGATATATTGGACCTTTTCCAATTATCGACGGTGTGGACCGGTTGCATATCGGGTGGAGCTCGGTACATAATGTCTTTCATGTGTCGCAATTAAAGAAGTGTCTTCTTGTGACCGATCATGCCATTGACACTACTGATATTCAGCTGGAGCCTGATCTCACATACCAAGAGCATCCCGTTCGAGTGTTGGATGAAAAAGAACGATCAACCCGACACCGCACGATCAAATTTTTCAAAGTGCAATGGGCAAACCACTCCGAAGATGAAGCTACTTGGGAGCAAGAAGGAGATCTTGAAAAGAAGTTTCTAGGTTTCTTAGCATCACAATAAGGATGAGGAATGTAAACTGAACTATATGTAATATTTTGTAAATATTTGAATGCAAACACTATGGCACTTTCCTTTCCTATTTAACTCGAACCACCAACATCACTCTTAAATCTCGGGACGAGATTTCTTTAAGGAGGGAGGGTTGTGATAACTCCGGTACCTTGAAAGCATTCTCATATTCATGGAATCATCATCATCTCATTCATATGCATCTTGGTTGTTTGAATCTGTCAAAACATGCATGAAGCAGTGAAATGCAAGTGGCAAAAATGTTGAAAACCTGAAAGCTGAAACAAAGTTTTCTTTGTAGAATTAAAAACCAAAATGGGTCAAGATAATTATTGTATACAAACTGATATAAAACTTTGTGAGTGGCAACTTTTTCAAAAGGTGGTGGCTCAAATTGTGCCCTGATTTTAAACTAGAAATGAATTCATCCAAATCTAAAATCTGCCGATAAACATGAACTGCCGAAAGATTTGAATATAAACCTATCTTCCAAACTGATTTAGACCCTGGTCCGTTTGACAAATTTGTAGCACCTAAAGTGTAGAACAACTTTGCTTTCTGGGACATATTTTAAAATGCCGAGAAATAGTACTTTTTGAATTTACCCTGAAATCTGTTTGGTTGGTCAAATCTACAAACAGAAAGTACTTTCAAATTATCTCCAAAAATTTGAATAGAACATGCATAAACTCCTTTTGACAAAGTTGTAGGTCTCATAATTCTGAGCAACTTTGTCAATTGGAACTTTTTGAAATTCGGCCATTAAACCCTCAAAATTTGAATCCAAACTGGGCTGTTTAAATAGTCAACACCCTTTCACCTTTTCTTCAATTTTCTGTTTTCCTGGCTCAATGACCACTGGGGCCCATATGTCGGTCAAAGCCTGCAGCCCACTTGTCAGCTGCCTCTCCTTACTCCTTTCGTCTGCCCGACCTGAACAGAACTGTGCCGCCGACGCCAGCAAGCAGCCCGTCCCGGCCACGCGCCCACCACTCCGGGTCCAACTGCGACACGCACCGCGACACATATGCCCCAACTCCACGCACCAAGCTTGCTAGCATGCCCCCTCTTTTTCCCTCCTTTCTCTTCGCCTCAGTCTCCTGGACACCGTGCATCACCCCATTCCCATCTCCTCGCCTGCATCAACACAAAGTTCCTGTTGTTGCTCATTTCCTCCATCACCACCGAGCCAAGATTGGGCTCAAAATTCGTCGTCTCCACCCCCAAATTCCCTCATGAGAACCAGACCAATAGACTTGAACTTGATTCCTCTATCCACCCCACTACTTCGCACCTCTCTCCGTTGCCTGCATTGTCGGTCCTAGGGCCTCGCCGTCGTCCAGCTTCATCACCGCTGCAGCTCCGACTTCCTCGCCCTCCACCGATGGATGAACCACGACCACCTCGTTCACATGCATCTCTCTGACCTGCGGACCGGCCGAATCCGTCACCCTTGGACCTCAGCACCAGAGTGCCATCACCGCTGACTGCCGCCATCATCGAGAACCCCCTCTGCGACCTCCTCCGTCGCTGAGAACATGGGGGAAAGGACCCCCTCGGCTGAGAACGCGTCGTGACGCGGTTCTCCACCCCTCCCTGCACTCCACCGCGCCGGAACACAGCCGCCGCGCCGCCCCCCACGCCGTCGGCCAAGCCCTGGCTAAAGGTAGAAGAAGAATAATGCATTTTTACCTATAACCCCCTGTACTTGGTTGAATTAGAACCCGCACTCCATGTTATACTGTTGAGTCTTGCAGAAATCCCTGAGCACCCCTTGGAGATCTTTATAACTGTGAATAAGTCCTTAGTGTAATATTGCTTGCTGAGAAAGTGGGAAAATATTTTGAAACAATGAAATGCCATATAAATTCATAGGAATAACCAAATAAAGTGAAACTTGTTTTGTTAGATTCATATTTTCATGCTATTTACAGTAGGTGTGATATTGATGTATGAAAAGTTAGTTTTACCCCTGTTTGGGCTAGCCTTAGTGAAATGGCCTTTCCTTTAAAAGAATGCATATTAATTTTGAGTAAATGATGTGATACTTTACATGCTTATATGTTTGCATATATTAGTCACTAGAAAATATTTTCATGATTTTTGGTTGTAGGAAAATACATATGATAATAGGTTTAATGTGTATGTGCTGAATATTAATAAAATCCATAACTCTTGGTAGAAAAATGCAAATGGGACAATATCAGTTTTGTTAGTTTTATAAAATCAAGGTCTATGTTTTGGTCAGATTCTTGCTGTAGTAAAATACCATTTTGCCCCTATTTGATAGTAGCTCTGTTATGCATGCTTAAAGTAGGCTTATTGGTAAAAGTAATATTTCCATTATGCAAATGTAGTGCAAATTGATATATGGACATGTTGTGATAGATATGTTTCTGTAGCAAAGTGTTATGATCAGTTGCCTATGATTACTTGATGAAAAGGTGTTTTAATTACTCTAAGACCTTGCTTAAAATGTATAAAATGAGGGAATTAGTAATCACATATGTGACAAAACATGCTCAAAATGTTCCATGGAAATTACAGTAGCTTAATAATGTTTGGAAAGTGTTTAGAAAAATTCACCAAGGTCATACCTTTCTATTTTATATTTATAATGAGTTTTCTCATGTTTTTAGCATTTTAAATGGCTAGAAGTGATAATAATTAGATAAATTGCTAAATAAATTCTATAAAAAATTATGGTATGTTTATTCTAGTCATTATAGCTTTAAGAAAAAGATAAGTATTATTTTATATATGTTTGGCTTGTGAAACACATTTATCTTGCTTCAAGTGATTAATAAATAAATAGAAAACACTAAAAATAATGCTCCAAATGGAATGTAGATTTTATGGTGATCATGTTAAAAAATAATGCCATAGGATCTGGTTTGCTAATTTTAAGATTTAACATGCTTAATAAATAGCAAAACGACTAGCAAATAGATATAAACATGGCTTGGTAAATTATGTGTTCATAGATTAACATGTTAGGTACTGTTTTGTATGTTTAGTTACTGTTTTGAATCTGTTGGTTCTTGATATGTTCATAGGTTGGCTAGTTGAGTGCTTGTTTGCATGAAAATGCTACAAGAAAGGTTTAAATTTAATGCTTTAAGCAAATGAACTTAACTTTTACATGTCCTGTATCATTTTCAATGTTTTTGCAATGATTAGGTTCTGTTTGGAACACTTTGGTACTGTTTTAAACTTCAGAGCATGTAACCTGATCTTACAAGTGCTTGTTCGATTGTTGTATGCATATGAATGGTAGTTTAAAGGCTAGAAATGAACCCTTTCTCAAATTGGACTTGTATGCTATATGAGCACCTTCATTCAAGTGTTTTTAAAGTGGTTTCATTCTGTTTTGAATGGCTCTTGATTATATGTGAATGTTTAGTACTTTAATGATAGTTGTATAGCACGATAAACCCATTTTTAAACATTTTCTTTTGAAAGTCAAACTTGATTTGTACCATTTAACATAATTGGTTTTATTCATGCATAAGAATTATGTATACATGCAGCTAATCATTTCATGATTCATATCATGCATAATAGGAAGCTAATCATTTCATGGTTCATATCATGCATAATAGGAACGTGCATCACGATCGGATTCGTACGACTACAAGCAGATGTGTACGACTACATCGACGGGTACGTGCTACCGAAGCCCCAAATGTGACCTGGAGGGCCCATTAGTCACATTTGGCAGGAGGAGTTAGCCCGTGATCAAAAGGGGTTACCTGAGGCAAAGCCTCACATCCCGGCTAACTAACCCCCGTTAGTTAGTTGCTAAAATTCAAAGGTAGGCAGAATTACATACTCTCCTACTTAGTGAGTCTCACATTTTGAATTGTGCACTAGGCATATATAGGAATTGATTGAAACCTTATGCATTTACCTTTTATATCCTGTCCTTGATACCTACACTCGCAAGCTTAGTTTCGGTAGAACTCCAGTGTTGGAATCACTCGCGAGAGTAGGATGGCTACTCAAGTTATCACTTTGGGAAATTTGGGAACATAATGATACTATGATGGTTAATAAACTGAGACCGGGCGGAGATGGGCTGTGATGTGATGAGAATAAATTATATGCGATGTATATGTTGGTTGGCTCCGCCCGTGTCGATTAGGAAACCATTCGTTGTTTGGCCATGCTTTCAGGATTTACTTTTACTAAGATTGCACAGCTGTGATGGCTAAGCCTACCTTGATCACACTCAAGGTTGAGCCTGTTCTGGCCGACTGCAAATGGGGGAAAATATTTGGGTAAGGCAAGGCCGGTTCATACTTGGGTGGTATCTTTGTATGATTGGTATATGCTGAAAGCGAGGGCAAGTAAGCATATGCCGTGCGATTTTGGAATACTTTCGGAAGTTTTAAAAATCGATTCGAATCATCTGTGACTCGCCAGTGGTCGAGTATGCTTGATCGCGACCTTTCAACATAGTAACAACTTGAACATGATTATGATGATGATGGATATTACATGTTTATTGGATTCATGTATTTACTTACATGCTTTACAATTCATGTATAATTCAAGTGTTTAATCTTGTATTGCTATAGATGACAGGATGCTAATACGAGACTGATTAAAACATAACTTGGCTAAAAACTTGAAAGTAAGGATCAAGTGCTAGTAAGCTTTTAGGTGCAAGTCAACCTAACCTGTAGAGCTTGATTTTGGGTCCTCCGCATTGGGACCAAGTCCTCTGAGTACGTTCTTTGTACTCAGGGTTCGCTGCCCTTCTATGAGCGCGAGTTTTGAGGCGGGACTCTGTCCGTGCTGCACAACGATTGTTCAGTGATGCCTGTTTGGAGTGGCCGAGCGTAGTACCGGTGGGCACGGTACTATGTCCTTTGCATGATTAAGTTATGGATCTACTTATGTTAATGAAGTTATAATATTTCCGCTGCGAGATTATTTTGAACTTTGTTTCAAAAAGATTCGATATGGTTGTATATTATTTGATCCATTCTTGTAAAATTAAATCTATGTTTGTATGAAATGCTGGGTTGTTGTAATCATTGTGACTCCATCGAGGGTCTTTTGTGTATGCATGTCAGTCCTTTATAATTTTTGGTTTATCGAGGGTCCTTCGGGGCACTCGACGGACGACTGGGTTTAATTAGCATGTTTCAAGTGCATTGTGAGCCAGAGGATGGCAGATGTGCTTGAACCAAGTTAAATTAGATGTTCCGCCACACTTAATCCCCGAGTTATCGTGCATGGAGAGTGTTTTTTGTCGATCTAGCCAGGATAAGGTCGAGTTGGCCTTTAAAGAAAGAGTTCTTCTCCATCTATCACTCACCTATCCTTAGCTTTCTCAAAGACTCTCCACCATGGCTGATGCTCCAATGAATTCCCCTAAAAAGAGCCCATCTCCACCAAGCAAGAACATCTCCATCATCAACATCACCTCCGACACCACTGTTACATACTCCTCTACATCCTCAGGGTACCTAAATTCATCCCTGCAGGAGTTCATCAAGAAGGAGAAGAAGGAGGCTGCCAACTGGCCAATCCCAGGGTCGATCGGGCAAAACCCTAGGCCGCCCGGCCTCGCTTCTTCACCCCAACAGTCCTCGAAAGCAACCACGTGCTCTCTCCCTGATTCATTCGATTGGGAAGAAGGCAGTGCTCAAACTCCAGTTCGCCCTACCACTGGAGTGTTGAGTCCGAAGAAGACGGTGTTGAAACGTCTTTTCCCTGGTGAAGAGACATCTGTTGTCAATCACTAGGCGACACTGAAGATGGAGGCTGGAGGAGGAGCACAGCTGAACTACAAGGGAAGATCTCCCCAGAGCCCTGAGTACTCCATCAGGGGGGTGAGAACCCCCACGGGGTATGGCAAGGTTCTGGTCCCCAAGGGCTATAGGGCTGATGCTTCCATTGATGAGTCAATTGACTCTACTCCTCCTCGCCATACGGTGAAGAGGGTTAGGAAGAAGCCCAGCATCAAGGGACCCCCAGGGACCTTCGAGGATTCTGATGAAGAGAAGGATACAGTGGAGTCCCTGAGGGAGGATATAACACTGCTCAAGGGCAAAGTAAACAATCTCACTGAGCAGTGTGCAGAGACAGAACTTTGGCGCTATGATGTGGAAGATAGAGTCACTAGGTTTAGAAAGGGCCTTAGTGCTAAGATCTGTCGTCTGTGCGAAGCCACTGGGCATCCGGAAGTCTTTGATCCACCATCTTCTTAGATGCCCAGTGACTTCCCAATAATCTTTAGGCGCTTAGCTTAGTTTAAGTTTATTTCCTTCATTTTGCTTGTAATTGCTAGCACCTCCATATTTGTTTTGAATAAAGTTTGAGTTATTTCCCTAAGTTACTAAGCCAGTGAGGGTACTTTCGTGATTTCGTTATGCCATCTATCCCTTTGTCACGCCTCTGCATGTATACACTGCGCAAAACTAACCTGTAGAGCCTCACCACGCCACTGGAGAAAAACGGCGACATTCGGAAGAAATCCCAGGCCGCCCGGCCTCCAACCAAGCCGCTCGGCCTCTCCCCGAGTTGGTTGTCTCCGAAACTTGACACGATGAAACGTGACACACGTTCCAGAGGAATGGCACGTGAAAACATACAAATAGGCCACAGTCATAGGCCGCCCGGCCTCCCCCTCTGATCTCCAATGTTCATCAAGCTTGGATCCCAGGTATAAAGTTCCAATTTAGTTATTCATCCGATGAAACTATCCAAACTTGAAAGAAAATTTAAAGTTTCAATCGATCCTTGCCTGATTCACCTTACTTTCACACTTAAGTTGAATAAGTTTTATTTCTATGCTCAAGTAATCTTACCCTTTGTACTACCATGTTTAGGGAACCATGCTGATCTAAGTACTTGATTAATGAGATATAGGATATCTAAGTCGAAACTTCATTATCACACTTGCATAAGGAAAGAGTCTTTGTTTTCTAAAACAAAAACGAGCAGCATCTCTCACGTCTTTCAAGATCCTCATAGCTAGCCAGTGCCAAAGAAGAAAGTATCCTTGAAAGGTTTAAAGTTCTACCACTCCAAATGTCTTGAGTCTTATCAAAGTTCGTACCATAGAGAAACTCATGTCAATCCAAGGAAGGTCTACACGTACACATCAAAATAAAAGTCCAAAAAGGGTGCAAGGCAATAATTCTTAAAATGTGTAGAGTCATGGAGTCCCAATTCAAAAAGAAAACAATACTCTTCCAAATGGAGAGTAAGCAAAAAAAAAGGAGGGAGAGAAAGGACTTCCATGTACTCATAAAAAAGAAAGCGCACACCAAGGACAAAAGCTTCATACACTTGCACATGACCTACCTCTGTTTGATCATAAGTTTGCACTTCGGTATTCACTTTGGTTCGACAATAAAGACAGGCAGGAGTGTGTTTTTATCCATCCTACCCAATGTTCCACAAAAACCACACACATACAAAGGGAGAGATAGAGATAGGAAAACAAAGGACACTTTGTCCTCTGAGAGACTTTGAGAGTTCGATTCTTGAAACCAAGGAGATATTCTGCTCCTTTATTTTGAAAATTTACAAAACTCCTCTTACACTCATGCAAATGAAGATATAAAGTTAGACCAATGATACTCCTGTTCCACTCTTCAATGCTCAAAATCAGTGTGTAGCCACTTTTGAAACTAGGGAAGAAGAAACAGCTGGAAATAACTCTTAAGCTTGCTGAAGTAAGAAAGGAAAGTGAAACCTCCCACATGAGCTTAACTCCTAACTTTGCTCGAGGACGAGCAAAAGTTCCGGTGTGGGGGTGTGTTGACGGTCGTTAACCATATATTTTACCGCCAACATTTCATGCAAAATCACAACAAAATGGCTAAAATTGATAAACTTTGGTTACATTAACTAGTTCCATGAGTTGTGCATGGATATTTGATGTAGGCATACAGATGAAGAGAAATACAGGTGAAAATGAACATTTGTGCAAAGATTTGGAGCAAACGGGCAAAGTTGTAGGCCGCCCGGCCTGGCCTAGAGGCCTCCCGGCCTCTCCTCGAGTCTAAACGCTGTGTCATCACACCTACATGCAAAGAAACACAAGTTGATCAACATGCAGCCATGGATTCAAGTCGGTGGAACAATCCAAAGGTCATGAGGCACAACACATAGGATCCATCGCTCGGATCAATGACCTCACCGATCCATGCATATGTCCACAAGACCAATGAAACGTGAAAAGTGTAATGGTGGTTGAAAGAGCAAAATCGAAGGAAATACCAGGCCGCCAGGCCTAGTAGGAGGCCGCCCGGCCTGGGCCCATGCCGCCCGGCCTGGACACGTGGCCGTTCGGCACCATCTTTCTCCACCGACTTAACCGCCATGTAACCAACTTACCTACCCTATAAATAGACCCCTAGGCCACTCGGAAGAGAGGAGGAGCCACCCTTAGCAAGTCCTTGTAAGAGGCGAAGCCCTACACTTACACCTAGACTAGGGAGAGTAGAGAGGTGAGAGTGAAGAAGTGGAATTCTTTGGTTTTCCATCTTCAAGCTTGTAATCTCAGAGGAAAGATATTCAAGTTCCAGGATTTGAGTAAAGTTCCTTGTTGTCTCCTTTACTTACACTTTACTTCATTTCTACTTTCATACTTAGCCTTGCTTGATAACTTACCGGAATCTTGTGTGCAACTGCTAGTTAATTCTATCAGGTGTGCATACTTCTTTTGCTCGAGCTCTAGAAGTAGTAAACGTTAGCATAGACGTGGTGTCTAGACTAGTGTTTACCCTGGTTTGTGTGCAACCCCACGCAGTTTAGGTGGTAGGCCCTCTTGGTGACAGCGGAAGATCGCCCTGTGTACTCCACCCCCTCGTCTGGGGTGTTTCATAGATGCTATAGCCGTAGCTTGTTCAACCCAACTCTCTCGTTCGAACTATCAGCACTCTGGTACTTGAAAGTGGTTCCGCAACCTTGGTGTCCGACGTAGTCCTGGCAAGTTAAGCTAAGTCTGTTAAGTGATTTGATTGGTATAAGTATAGTTGGTGTCCTACTCTACCCATTTACTTCTTACACCTGTTGGTCCCCGTTCGGTTCTAGTATTTCTGTGTTACTTTACTTCTCGTTCCCTGTGGAAATCGATACCCTGGAATACTCTCGGGTGAAAGCTACACCGGTATCCGTTCGCTTGCGGATTTATATCTATTAGGCTAAGGAATGCCAACAGCGCCTCAAGCTGACCAGCAGCAGGGGGAAGGCCACCACTACGCACCCCAGGAGCCTTAGTTCCAGTGAGAGACGCAACGCTCACCAGCTCCAGTGTACCCGCCCGAAGCTAGAGATCCACCGGAGAGCTCCCCAAGCCCTAGCAGCTCCTCCACCAAAGACGAGCTACCACCGCCGCCGGAGTACTAGACCATCACCACCCACATCGTCACCACTGGAGATGCCTTCTTTCACCGTCACCTCAGCGAGCTCGTCCACCGCATCCACGGCAACCTTGGACTGGTGGAGTACATCATGGAGCACTGGATGCACCCACACCATGGAGAAGAGTGGGCGGCCTACTGTCACATCTGGAGGAATGCCCTGTATGGAAAGGAGTGCCAGGAGT
Organism: Raddia guianensis; assembly: GCA_036346415.1. Lineage (NCBI taxonomy): Eukaryota > Viridiplantae > Streptophyta > Magnoliopsida > Poales > Poaceae > Raddia > Raddia guianensis. The sequence continues at coordinate 38,041,356 of CM070538.1, forward strand.
GGTCAGTCCACAGTGCTCTCATCTTCTGGGAGACCCGCCTCACCGCCATCACTGATGCAGCTCGTCAAGCCTTGGAGGTTCAGGTGCACCGCTGGTTCCCGTAGCTCAGAGGAGGGGAGTACCGCCACTTCCCCGCCGTGCTAGTGGAGGTGCTGCTTGCCTCATCGCACCGGTCCTTCGCCCCGCCACGCATCCTCGCATGGCTGAGACGGTGGACTTGGTGGCTGCCCTGCATACTCAGTTGAACCAGATGTCTGATGAGTACTACTGGGTCAAATGCCAGTTGGATGATGAAAGTGAGATTAGTGCCCAGCTGAGACGCCAAGCTGGAGGACCAGAAGAGTTGCCACTGTACCATCGTGCCATGTCACCATCCTGCAAGAGGCACCGCTACGGATCCCCCAGTTCTTCTACTCGAGTTGGTCGTTTGGTGTAGTGTATCTATGTAATAGAATACCATGGTTTGCTTAGCACATTTAGTTCGCTCGCTTAGTGAGGGATCGTTTAGGATGTGATCGTTTGGTTTTGCTTATGAACAATGTTTGGTTTGGTTCTTTGTGATGATTGTGATCATGACTGTGGGGTGATGTCCACAGATTGATCTAGATTGCTTAGTCTTAATGGTAATAAAGATTAGATTAGTGGGAAAAGCCTGTACCTTGTTCATAGTTTCTCCTCTACTTTATCATGCTTTATCTTCTCTACATGTGTATCACATATCACTACTATCTATCAGAGTCTCATGAATGCTATGCAATGGATGTATTGTTCAGATGGCACAAAGAGGAGGACGTGGTGGACGTGGAGGCCGTAGAGGACGTGGGGCACCTGAGGCGCCACTCCCACCTCCACCACCCCACCCGTGACATTTGAGAAGTTCATGATGATGCAGAATCAGATGATGCAAGGTGTTGCCCAAGCAATGGCAGCTATTGTTGACGGCCTTTAACTTGTGATTTCGACCGTCAATATTCACTGGAAAGGAGGCAAGTTGGAGCACAATGACACAATTAAACTAGACTTTTGCTACTAATCTAGTTCCACAAGTTGTGTTGCATATATTTCTTGAAGGAGTACAAAAGCATGCAAAACATGCAAAATCAGATGAATTTGGGCGAACTTGGCAATGTCCAGAAAGATGAGGACCTCCGGCCAAAATCCCAGGCCGCCCGGCCTCCCTCCAGAGCTAAATAGCACCCCATTGGCGCCAATGTGTCACTCTACACGTACATCCCTGCATGCAAGGAAGTACAAAGTCATGAACATGCAACCGTGGGATCGACCAAGGGAAGAATCAAGCCTCACACTTGTCCACCCACTCGGATTGGTGACCTCAGCGATCCATGCACCACACCAATCAACCACTCCGAGTGTGACAAGTGGCATGGCGGTTGAACGAACAGAAACAGCAAGAATCCGAGGCCGCCCGGCCCCACCATAACCGCCTCAACTACCAACTGCCTTCCAGAAGTGATCTACACCGTACATGTGCAAAGGCGGTGCATCGGAGGGCTGAGAGGGCTCAGACCAGCCGCCTGGCCTGCCCGAGCCGCTGGCTCGCAATCGCCGTCATGACCCCTTTCGCATCGACCTTCCTAGGCTATAAATAGACCCCTCCACACTGTGCTTTGTAAGAGAGAAGCAAAGGAAGACAGCCTTAGCATAGAGAGCTCTTCTCTTTACCTTAGTAGCTAGGTTTAGTGTGTCCTGGGAGTTAGAGTCGAGTCCGAGCTTTGCCTTGGGGGTTTTCGGAGTCTTCTTCGAAGTCCGTGGTAAAGCTCTTGTATCTTTTATCTTCTTTGTAAGACTTGAGCATTATATTGAGTTATCTTTATCTTGCTTACTTTACTCAGTGTCTCTTGACTAGTGTAGCCTTTTATTTTCTTTTTGTGCACTAGTTGGGACTAAGTCGTTGTGTTTAGCTCTGTACTTTTGGCTCTGGAAAGCCTTGTGGGTGACTACATTCACCATGTCTAATCTCTTTAGGTTAGGCCTAGCTAGCTCCCCCTCCTGATCAGAGGAAGCTCTAGTCCTCAAGTTCGCTTGAGCACTAGTGTAGTCGTGCCGCCCTTGCTCTGCAGTTTAGGTGGTAGGCCCTCCTGGTGACAGCGGGAGATCGCCCTGTGTACTCCACCCCATCGATAGTAAGGTGCCGTAGGTGGGCTGAGTGCAACTCCAAGAGCGTGGCAACTTCCTACCCCTTGCAACTGCGGGGTTCCTGCTTGCACTCGAAGCAAGACCCTATCCAGAACCCCGAAATGACTAGTTAACCACAAAATAGCTCTTAGTAAAGTGACATTAGTATAGTCAAAACCTTAGTCTCGTCTCGTTGTCCTTTCAGGCACCTAACTAGTTATGGAATCCTTTGGTATAGGTTCCTTCTCTATCCATTACACTTATCTACTTGTGAACTTACCCCTGTTGTACTTTAGCTGGTTATATTTATCAAGTTAGTAGTTCATTCAACTTTACTCTATCTAGTTTATCTTTACCAACCGCTTCCTCGAGGATAAAATGATACCCTGGAATACTCCAAGGTGAAGTGCTACAGCGGTGATTCCGTGCACTTGCGGATATATCTAACAGGCTAAGGACCGCCAACAAGCATTTCTGGTGCCATTGTCGGGGAAGCAATTGGCTAAAGAAAACTGATAGTTTAAATTTGAATTCTACTTCTTGATATATATACCGCTAGGTTTAGCAGGCTTACCTTTGCTCTATCTACTTTTGTGGGGTAAATAGAGAAGTGTATGCCCGGTTTCGACCTGCCGGAGAATTTCAACCACAATCCCAAGCTACTGGTCAGGAGAGTTCGTCGCCGAACCTCTCCGACCCAGCCGGAAGTCTTTACCGTATCCGAGCCACCAGTTGTATCACCAGCTTCAAGCAGCATGGCCGAGAAGACCATTCGTGAATTCTATGCCCCGTCAAGCAACAACGTGCCGACTGGCCCTGAGGTCAACGTGGGCGACAACTTTGAGCTGAAGCCAGGAGTGATCAACATGGTGCAGGCAAGTCCATTCTACGAGAAGGCGATAGAGGATGCAAACAACCATCTCCAGCAATTCCTGGAGATTTGCAGCACTTTCACTGTGAAAGGAGCAACCACCGACGTTGTCCGGCATGTTTCTTTCCATTCAAAATTTTTCACAAAATAAAATGAACAAAGTTCAAAAGAAACAAAGCAAGGCAAGCAAGCAAACAAGCAATGGAGGCAACAGCCAAAAGCTAGGGTCGACCAGACTCAGGTGTAGGCCGCCCGGCCCCTACCCAGGCCGCCCGACCTCCCTCCTCCGTCCGTGTCACCTCACCACCTACCAGAGGCAATAATTAAGCATGGAGAGCAAGTGGGCAGCTGGCCATGGCTGACAGGCCTGACCCCTAGGCCGCCCGGCCTCACTCCTAGGCCGCCCGGCCTCCACTTGCAACGGATGGCCACCAGCTTTGGCCCTCGGCCTATAAATAGAGAGCAAGGCCTCGAGGTTCAGTGCACCGTTTGATTCCCCTCTTCCTTCCCTCAGTTTAGCTAATTAAACTCTGATTAAGAAGCTAAGCAGCCTAGGGAAAATTCTGCTCAAAAATTTCTAAGAAAAAAATTCTAAGTCTGAAGAGAGTGCCGTTTGCTTGAACGAGAACGTTTTGTGGAGGTTCAAAACCCCACAAGAATGCTGACTTTAATAGCTGACCGCTAATCTTCTTGATAATTTGTCTGTCGGCTGTTGCACCCTCGGGATTTGTGAGACTAATTTGCAGGTATGAAGAAGGCATTGAAGTCACTGTTAGACAAGCTCTCTAGTTCGTCCAGGAAGACCCGCTCACAGCAAGGTTCCAAGATGGAGAGCGTCACACAAAGCGCACAGTCCAGGACGGTCAGCGTGGACCATATGTCCGTCAGCGATGACCACAGAGCCACAAGCCAGCGCACTGCGGCACGCTCCCTTGTCCACGAGATTCAAATTGAACCTCGTACTGACATGGAGAGGGAGGTGCTCACAGCGCTCAGAAACCGCACCTACCACCGCACCAAACAATTCGAGGTATTCTTCTTGCAACGCGCAGGTATGCTCGAAGAATTTTAATTAATTTTTTCTACGGTGGGTTGGGGGACTTCTGGGAAACCATTGAGGAAGGATGAGAGCTCCTTACCAAGGAGTTTCTCATGACCCTTCAGACCGTCGAGACACGGAATAAAACTGTCGTTTCTTTTCGTCTCTTCGGTAACGAGTATTCCTTCTCCGTTCGAGAGATGGGAAACTTGCTCGGTTTCAGTTCTCGGTGTGGGCTAGACCAGGAGCACTCATCCTTTGATTTCACTATCTTCTGGGATGAGCTCACTGGAGGAGCAAAAGGGAAAAAGAGTACTATCAAAATACACAACCCCACGCTCCGGTTCCTTGCTCGTTGGCTGGCCATGGTAGTGTTCCCGTGAGAGGACACTTGGTGCATGTTGCGGAGTGAGATTGCACTTCTTCATGCTTTCCGCAAGAAACTCCAAACAGCACCCGTCCTAGGAATGATCCACCACTGGCAAAAGCTTATCTCTGGCTCAGGCGCAATCACGATCACATCATTCATGACCAGGAATGCCAACAATCTTGGCCTCCTAGAGAACGCAGGGTTAGCTTACCTCCCAGGTGACATGTCCCATATAGTCACCTCGACGCACTTTGTCCAGAGCCACTTTGTCCGGGACAGTCAGAACACGTCCCTCGTCATGCTCTACTAGAATAGCGGCTTCGAGTTAACGCTTCCTGATAAGAAATATTATCTATATACTGTGAAGTGACTAACCATGCAGCTCATCGAGCCTGGACGACATAGCTCCGCTGGAGTTAGGACACGTGGACAGCGATGCCGGATGGAGCAGCAAGATGGCAGCAACAGCAGCAATGACGACGACTACGTACCACCATCGCACCGGGAACAGCTAGAGAGGCACAGATGGCAGCCACAGCAGCCGCAGCAGCACTCGCAAGCAAGTTCCTCGCATTATGGGCAACCATATGCACAGGACACAAGCGGCTACGCCCACGCGACATACCATGGAGGCTACTCGCCGAACTTTCCACCGCAATACAACCCCTATGGTATGCCCAGTTTCCATGGTGCAGGTCCGTCATCATCGGCGAGGTACGCACCGGACCATGCGTCGCTGACTGCCTTGCTGGATGGGATGCACATCATCGACAGCCGTACCGCCATGATCCAAACAGATGTAGATCACATCAATCAGCGCACTACGAAAATGCAGGAGCAAATGGCACAGAACCATGAACTCCTCCAGCAAGCTCATGACGAAGTGTACGCTGCCCGACGCGAGGCCAGAGGCTACTATGCACACCAAGGCTACACTGATTACTAGCCTCAAGCCAAGTTTGGGGGAGAGAACACTCTCCACAGCTCCTTCGTCAAGCCGTCGTGAGTATCCCGTCACAGCACCTCTTTTCATTCCTCCTCTGAGTTCTAGTCCTGCAAGCCTCACTAGTCAGTCAGTTCAGTTCCGTCAGTTTGCCAATTTGAGTTTGTTTCACTGCATCTAGTTTAATCTTGCACAAAAAATAATAATTAAATAATAATAAAAAGAAAATACCAAAAAAATATTACCCTGCTTAGAATAAAGTGAACTCCCAAATAAGTCTAGTGCAACAACTACCTTCTTTGTGGAAATGATTGGTTGCTCTGTGAACATGTGTAATAACCCCCTCATAATCGGTACATTAAATAACTCCAAGTTAGTGCTTCGATTTTGCTGAGCTTTTCACATGTGGATGCCATTATCTGCTAATCCTAAGTTGTTGTAAGACATGATATGGTTTGAAGGAATTCATTCATATTCTTAGTAGAGATGATGCCTCATGATTTTTATTTTTAAAACCAAAAAGAAAGGTTCCCATTGGTTCAAATACCTACCAGAGCCAAAATAATGTGCAAAATGTTGAAACCCATACAAATATGCTGCTATAGTTCATGGTGAGTTTAGTCAAATTGTGAGATACTTTGTGAAGAAATGCCAGCTATCTTTCGATCATTGCAATCACACACTCATACACCAGCCAAAAATAAATGCAAGATGCCACATTTGACCTCTGCATTCAAAAAATATATTCATACCACTCACATGCACTCCACTTTATGGTTCTCAAAATAAATCCCATATCAAAAGATCTCTCCAAGGTTCTAGAGTCAAGTCATGGAGCAAGGGAAAAATACCCCAAATAATCAACAGTAAATGCACAATTAATAAAATAATCCACAGAAAACAAAAATTACAAAATTAGCACTGGGTCCCGCCACCCCGGGTGGCTGCCGCCACCGAGGCGGACAGCATGACAGCCGCCGCCACCGGGCGACGCGCAGCATTGCCGCCACCCGGTGTGGCGGACTCTCTGCGGCCGCCCGAGTGGCGGCGACATGCTATGCCGCCCGATGGCGGCGACTCCCGACCGCCCCTAATTTGGCGTCCGTTATCGCATGCGGGAAAAAATATTAAAAAGCGCCGTGCCGACAAAGCAAAGGCGCGAAAAATAATAAAATAAGATCCACCGACAAAGCGGTGTCAAAAAAATAATAAAATAATCCGCACCGACAAAATAGTGATGACTTTTTAATTAAGCAAACAAGTAATTGCATGATTTACGCTAATTAATACCGATTAGAGTCACGATGATCAAAAATTTACTCTATATATATCGCGTTACGCGTTCGTTCGTCTTCACACACGCAAAGACTCTCGCTTTCGATTCATTTCACATACGCGCGGCTTCACACGCAGAGCGGCCTTCACACACACTCTCTCGCTTTCGGTTCACACACACGCGCAGCTTCACGCAGAGCAGCCTTCACACACTCACTCTCTTGCTTTCAGTTCTTTTGATTCGTTCGATTCGGGTATATTATTACGATACCTCGGTTGAGATTCATCGAGTGTGACTTCGCTAATATTTTATGCTTTCAAATATGAGGGAATATTTTGGAATTTAAATTTGATGTACTTGCTAAATTAGTGTTATTGCGATGCGTATATGCAAGAGTTAATTTTGACATAATAATATTCTATGCTAATATTATTTGCGGTGTTGTATGCTAATCTTGCCATATTAGTACTTAATATTGTATGTATATATTGATATGTGAGGGCTATCGACTATCTTGATGTTGGCATAGTATGTTGTTAATGGTAATTAAACTAATCACCATCACGTAATTAATTAATTAAACTAAGCACCGACACTTAGGTCTTGCTTTTATTTTGTTATTAATTTTGCACATAAGCACCGTATACGCACCAATCTCAGAGAGCAAAGACGCATGCACAAGATTCTGAAGGTAACAAGTACATACGATGATAGTTTAATATGACCACTTAATTTCGTATATTACGTGTAATTTACACGCTTGTTTTAATTTTTCGGAACTTTGAACCGATCGATCTTATAACCGTCAGTGCGCATTTTATAGTTAACATAAACTTGTTGTGTTAGGTTAATTTAAAATATGATTAGTGATTAATTAGTTACGTAAGGAGAGAAAATGGTGTACAAATATAATGTAAATTAGTGAATTTTTATACATGTAATATATGAATGTTTAAATTTTAATTGCACGTCTGGTATAAAATTATATATAATTAGCGACAAATTAACGCTAGTGTGCGTACTTAAAAAGAGTGACTATATTTTTCATGTAGTAATTTTCTTGTTAGCTTAATTAAACATAATAGGAAATGAATCTATATTTTGCATGCAAATAGTAATACAATTGTATGTATTTTAGTGACATTTTACTTAATAATTAGGGTCTTTGGAGTATTAGTGGAGTTCTTTGTATTGTATGTTCAGCCCTTATTTACACGTATTATGTATTAAACACGTAAGCTAACATTTTATGTAATGTTTGAAATAATAGTTAAATATAAAAACAAACTTATATTTAATATTAATATGAATGAACACGTGCATATTACTGGGCGTAAATGGAGCAAAGATCGACTATTTTTACGGAGATGCACCGTGCCAATGCAAGGGAATTTTGTAAGCATGCACACATGCGACCATTTGCAGACCACAATAACATTGCCAATAGAGCGCCAATCTTTGGCGAGGTTATAGCTCGAAATCTCCGTATAAACCGTCATGAATACAAACTTGTTCTACGGTGTTAGGCCATGTCAAGTTCCAAATAGTTCAATGTACATTATACAAACTGTGGCCACCGAGAAATAAGTCGACTTGGACGTACTATGTTAATAAAGCGAGAAGAGGGTACCACTTAGGTGTGTACGTCTTGCTGAGGCAAGACAATCGGGCGGGCCTAGCAACACCGTAGAAGAGAGTGCACATGAGGAAGTGCCGGAAGGGTATGCGGATGACCCAATTGGTAGTATGGCATCGCCGTGTCGAACCATTCGGCATGGGCGCGGATCCGGATATCTCAATGGAGGAAGGAGATAGATGCACATGCGTTGGGGATGATTTCAATGAAGGGGTGAAGGCGATGTCGAAGAAGAGGGCGACCGATGCCCGCCATAGCGTATTATCGCGCTCTGGATGCTTGAATTGGGTGATCGGGGATCACTCGAATATTTCGAGATGGGGTATATGCATAATGACATAACGATGGGTCAAGAGTTTAGCACGAAGGATGAGGTCATACACTTCATCAATAACTTTGGTGTCACAACACGGCGCGAGCACTCCGTGGCACGGTCCGGACCGGCCGTGTACGAGGTGAAGTCGCGTGAAGAAGCCGGAGTGCTCATTCCATGTTCGACCCATCGCCCAAAATATGAGCACCACTTCATAATCGGTAAGTACGAGCCGCTGCGTGTGCGGAGGAGTTGGTACGCAATATTAGCGATAATGTGGACTCGAAGTTCATAGCGCAGATGTTGCTAAGCGCTATTCAAGCCGATATCTCAATGAAACCACACTCCATAATGGCGAGTGCGAACCGCCGCGGCATGTCGATTACATATCACCAAGCATGGCGAGCCAAGCAAAAACCTTTGAAATTGTTGTTCGGGATTATAAGGAGTCATACAAGCTGGGCTCCCGTCTCCTCCGCAAGATCGGGAGACCAATCACAGGACATGCTATGTTTACGCCCATGAGGTGTATATCTCCCGATGGAAGTGTCGCACCCAACCACTTCTACGATCGCTTTGTTTTGGTCTTTTGGCGATGCATAGAGCCTTCGGCATTGTCGTCTGTCATTTGTGTCGATGGGACATTCCTCACGGTAGGTACTATGGTGCTCTCCGACGGCACTTGGGTTGACGGAACAACCAGATATTGCCTCTAGCATTTGCTTTTGTGGAGAGCGAGAACAATGACGGTGGTTGTGGTTTCTAACTCTTCGAAGATTCACGTTGTCACGGATCGTCACGAGTGTCGTCATTTCGACCGCCACCGTGGAATCCTACATGGTGTAAGCTGTATTGTCCACGGTGATGCCCCAATGTGGCCAGACGTTCGTTCTCGATGGTGCATGCGTCACCTGGGGGCGAACCTATACACTGCATTCAAGAATAAGCCCCTAGTGAAGAAATTCAAGACAATGTGCATGCAAAACCAACAGCGCAAATTCAATGCGCTTTTCAATGATATTACGAGCGTACCGGAAAATGGTCGCAGAAGAGCAAAGCACATCAGGGGTTCAAATACTAGGGGGCGAGCAAGTCAGCTCTCGCCGTAAAATTACTTTTGCTCAGTGGATAGCGCAAAAACCGGCGGAGAAATGGGCTCTCGTACATGACACTGATGGCGCCCGGTAAGCTGGTAGATTTATTTACAATGTTAGTTTCCATTCCGTTCGATCGTAAATTTAAGAAGTCTCGTATTGCAGATACACGGTGATGACGACGAACATAGTTGAGTCGTATAATAATGTGCTACGAGGAGTGCGCGGCCTGCCAATATGCACTATCATTGAGATGATCTTTTTTAGGACAAGAGATTATTTCTGCGACCGAGAAATGGCGGCCATGCAAATCACAAGCACTTTCTCCCCGCGTCGAAGCCATCCTCTGAGGCGTCGGCGAAATCTCGATTCCACCGCACGTCAATATATGACCGTATGAATAACATATTCAATGTGGACTGCAAGAGAAAGTACATGACGAGATTTAGCGCGGAGATAATCAACAAAAGTGCCAACTTGGCGGTATGAGGCTGTATGCACTTGCAATAAACCCGCCTCGAACACATCCCATGCTCTTGCGTCATGGCGGCATGTCGAGATCTTCTTGCAGCGATGGCACCCAATCGTCTCTCCGTACTATTCGATGAATGCAATTAGGCAAACATGGGCACCCAAGATGCAGCCAATTAATCGAGGGGAGATATAAAAACTCGAAGGGCCTACCTTCCATCCATTCCCCACTCTGAGCGTGTTGCACAAGGTAGACCGCGTCGGCGCGTTCGAAGGTGACATGGATCTTTGCCGATGGAGGAGATGGTTTGCGTCATTGTCGGCTATGTAAACAACGAGGACATGACCGTCGGTATTTGTCCAAATCGAGGATGAGTCCTACAATATCATTACAGCAATTCTTGTATCCTTGTCATATTTTAATAAAAGAGTTGTATTCGTTATATCCTCACTTCTTGTTTCCTTTGTCGTACAATATTATTCGGCTATCGTCACTTGTAAGTTTTAATAAAAGACTTGTATTAAATCCTTTGTCACATGATGTTTTACTATTTGTCGTATGTAATAACTATAATATTTTCTTGCAGTATAGACAATGGAGGTTCCACAGTTCTTCTCATGCGGGATGACTCCGCCATAGGTCGCAGAAATGGGTGCGAGGGCAATGAACAGGTTTGCATGTTTCATAAAATTATCTCATATTAACATGGTTAGCTAACATTATGATATTGTTATTTGTAGATGCAAACATTACGATTGAGGGCATCACGACAAATCAAACAATTGGATGCCCGCTTTTGGATGTTCCTTGCCCGTCTTGGGACTATTGCCGTGGGCACTCACATTAATGGGGTCCCACAAGGAAATGACCGTCGACACCGCTACCAAGACTAGACCGGGCCTTATCACGCCTGGTCGGCCGTTGGCGTCTGAGGCGCACACGTTCCACTGCAGTCGGTGAGATGACAATTACATTGAAGGATGTGGCCATGCTCACGGGGTTGCCCATCTCGGGCGGGTCTTCGTTGTCCACAAACCAAGCGAGCAAACATGGAAAAATTATGTGAAGAAATGTGAGTGTCTACTTTTCACTTGCAAATTTGTAATTAGTACATAAATTTACCCTATGAAATATTATTCTAAATCTGCGCGAGTTTGAAGTTGAATATAATGGAAGCGACCGAGGTGTTTCGATCTCATGGCTCGAGCACCTTGGCGAGGTGGTCCGTGTCGATCCAATCTGAAGAAGCGATCGTCTTTGCGGCATTATGAGGTGTATCTGTACTACCTCCTCGCCGGCGTCATGTTCACAAATGGCAGCGGTGATTGTATACCCCTCACCTAGTCTTCGTAGCTCGAGAGCTATGCAGCGAAGCTTTATTTAATGAGGACTACGAGCAGATGCGGTTGGGGTCTGCCGTATTGGCGATACATACCGGGAGTTATGTGTCGCATGCCATCGGTCGACCCGAATCGATGTTTGGGGTTGTCCTCTCCTCATCAATTATGGTCGTGGAGTTATTTCCACTAAATCGTCCAAACACGCCCGATGCGATACTATCTGTTCATGTAGCGCCGATTTGACCCCGGCATGTAGACCAACAATGGGATATAGATGGTTGCATGCGAAGTTGCGATGGTGAGAGAATTAGTAGGTAGGCGTCTTACACGCGGCTTGTGTCGGACCTAGACCTTACGGTACATGACCAAGTTACGTGGGAACCATTACGCCATCGGCAACCTATGATATTGCCACGGGGGCTTCTTTGGCTATGCGTGTCTCGAGAGTGTAGACTATTGGATGACGACTGTTATCTAGTGCGCATGAATGCCGTCGAAGGATACTCGCGGAGCAGGTTCAACGGCAATTTGGCTACCGCAAGCATTTCCACTTCCACCTTTCGGCATCCGGGCAACTCCATGGGTATGCATCATAAGTTCAATATTTGAATATATTTGTACCACTCATAATATAGCGTACAAGTGTTTTTCAGGCTTAGTTCAGCAGGCGCAATCGTGATTGGGCCCGTCCCCACGCCGCCCACATCGGCGGTGGTGAGTTATCTTGACGAAGTGTGGTACCTGATGGAGCCGCGCGCGGTCGATATTTGGGGTACATGGAATGGTACCGCCCAAGGACCGGATGTCGACTTGCGATACCACAGCGGCGGCGGCACCGCCGACAACGGAGGGTTATGCCGCGAGTCCATGTTGCAGTGCGGCGTGCGCTCTCCGATAGTTTCATCTATATTGCGTACTTCATACCTCCTTCGAATACCATATGACATGGTTGATGCGGAACCACGGAGGCGATTCGTTGCATGGCCATGCAGCGGAGCTTATATCGCAAACACAGCGGACCGCCAATCTTCTTCAAATTCATTGAGGGCCCTCATTAGAAGGCGGGATCTCGGCTTCTGGGGAGGCGATTAGGGGGTCGGCGGGCATAGATCGCGCCAGATCGCGAAAGGATACCCGATCCGAGAAGAATCATGCACCGCATAACCGAAGTCACCACCTCCTCCGATGTCTGCTGCTCTGCGAGATCACGATCCATGGACGGCGTACACCACGGGTTCGAGCCCCGCCGACAATCTCAACCTCCCGAGCCTCTACGCCGACACCCTTCCAACACGGCGCCCACCATTCTTCAACTCCGGTGGGCCAGTCACGAGGAGGATTGATATTAACGTGGCGCCGTCTTGAAACCTCGATGACTATCGCACACAAGATACCCAATTTGATGCAAATTGGGCAAACATGGGAGGATCAATCTTTGGATAGTGCATTTGCATCCAACCTTAGCTTTCAAGATATCTTGGGCGGATGCAACATTCCTATACCGAGATCCGACCACGACTGGGGGTCTAAGCGGCAAACTCCCCATGGGGTCCCTTCAAATTTGCAACACGGGAGCAAACCCCTATGCGGTCCCTCCACGGGTTGTGCGGCCAAGCCACCCCTTATGAACAAAGCATGATGGGGGTTTTCCATATTTTGGTGGGTCTGCGTCGCCATAAGTTCTGACACTGGTATATCCCAACCGCGGACCAAGCCCGATGATCAAATTCGGTTTGGACCTTCTCAGTCTTTGGACGCGTCTGACGCATCCACGACCATTACACCCCAAGTGCATACCGACAAAGGGTCGTCGGCGCTAAGTGTAATAATGTAATTGATGGACTTATGTTATTATGTGCATTGGCGGTTTGGCCATGAAATTATTCTCCATACAATTATTAACATTGCATTGACCATTATGGCGATTAGTGATGTTGCATTTACTACTACAAGCACTTACCACATGCCGTTAACAAGTCTATGCACGACACGTCTATTCACATGACAAGATTCACTTTACGTGTATTTAATGTTTTTATTTATCTCATAGCTTCTAACTCTACAAAATTTAGTTTGCCGTACAAACGACTATTAACACTTGCTAAAATTTTAAATTTGCAATTTTGTAAAATTACATACAATTTTGAGTTTTAAAATGTATATTCACATGCTTATACATGTATCAAATTTTACTTACCATATATTTATCATATATATTAAAATTATAGGAGAAGCTATCCGGTCACATGTGTATATAAATATATCTATATTATACATATATTATAATGTATATATGCCATATGCTATCCGGTCACATGTGTATATAAATATATCATACGTACATACAACGTGGCATGGGAGAAAGTCCAGTCGCTTGGTCTTCGTCTCGGTCGATCAACAGGAGCAAATTGAGCGGAAGGTGCGGCGAGGCGTGTGCGTGTGTGATCGTGGTTCATGAGCAAATTGTCATCTTACGAGCTCATTGCCTTTGGAAAAATTATGGGAGGCTTTCTTGAGCGAAACCTACCTCCCAACGTAAATTATTTTACACATGCCATTTTACTAATCAATTATCAATAAAATTACCGCCACCTACTACATATTTTTGGACAACTATAATAATTTAGTATATATTTATCATATATTTATATTAAAATATAATATTAGTAATAACTCGTGAATCCCCAATGAGGTATCGTGAATAATATACTGGCGAGCGAACTAAAAAGAACCGAAAGCGAGAGAGTGAGTGTGTGAAGGCGCTCTGCGATGTGAAACTGCGCGTGTGTGAAATGGCTGAAAGCGAGAGTCTTTGCGTGTGTGAAGACGAGCGAGCAGCGTAGAGCGATATATATAGAGTAAATTTTTGATCACTGTGACCTCTAATCGGTATTAATTAGCGTAAATCATGCAATTCTTGTTTGCTTAATTAAAAAGTCATCACTATTTTGTCGGTGCAGATTTTTTATTATTTTTTTGACCTTTGTTTTGTCGGTGGATATTATTTTATTATTTTTTCGCGCACTATTTTGTCGACGACACTTTTTCCCCGCATGCGATAACGGAACCTTGGAATTAGGGGCGGTCGGGCAGCTGAATTGCCGCCACCGAGTGGCCGGCGCTCGGGCGGGAGTAGAGCCGCCACCCGGTGGTGGCGGCAGCTGCTTTGCTGTCGCCGGTGGCGGCGACTCATTCTTGGCCGTCGGTGGCGGCGACTCATTGCCGCCGTGCCGATGCGGCCGCCACCCGGTGGCGGGACCGAGGATATTTTCGTAATTTCCTTTTACAGTGGATTATTCTATTAATTTTCTATTTTACTGTTGATTATTTCGGGTATTTTTCCTGGAGCAAGAGCTTACTTAAACAAAAAGTGTGTCCAAAGGACATAGAAAAAAAAAGAGAAAGCAAGGCTCCATGACAACTCACAAATAAAGGAGAGCGAAAGGGAATTCAAAAGGAGACCATTTCGAATCTTGCACAATCAAGTGTAAGAATTCACACTCATTCCACTTCACACACACTCCACTTCAATGATTGAGGTTTAGCTTGGCAAAGTATTTACATAGATCCATTCTTTGACTTTACAAAATACATGAGCTAAGTATGCAACGCCTCTCACTACCGATAGCCCCACAAAGGCCTTAGTGTAGGGAAAGAAGGCTAAAATGGCCACGGTGAGGGAATAAACACCTTGAGCGACCGAGAGTCACCAACTGGGAACTTGAGCTTTATTTGCAAAACTTTGAAAACATCTGAGGCAAAGTCTTGAAAAGTATGATTTGAACACTCCAGACGACCATTCTATCTTCCAACCGCCAAAGGTAAAAGTAAGGTAATAGATGCACCACAGTTTGGAACAAAGCATTTCGATTACCGCTGCTTGAAGTAACCTTAATGCACTTGGTTATGTGTTGGAGATTGCTCTATGGTCACATTGCAGCAACCCTTGATCCACTCATACCTAAGTCCTAGCTTTGCACGAGGACGAGCAAAAGTCTAAGCTTGGGGGGTGCGCTGACGGCCGTTAACTCGTGTTTTCGACCATCAATATTCACTGGAAAGGAGGAAAGTTGGAGCACAATGACATAATTAAACTAGACTTTTGCTACTAATCTCGTTCCACAAGTTGTGTTGCATATATTTCTTGCAGGAGTACAAAAACATGCAAAATATGCAAAATCAGATGAATTTGGGCGAACATGGCAATGTCCAGAAAGATGAGGCCCTCCGACCAAAATCCCAGGCCGCCCGGCCTGGCCCAGGCCGCCCGGCCTCCCACCAGAGCCAAATAGCACCCCGTTGGCGCCAATGTGTCACTCTACACGTCCACTTCAACATCCCTGCATGCAAGGAAGTTCAAAGTCATGAACATGCAACCGTGGGATCGACCAAGGGAAGAATCAAGCCTCACACTTGTCCACCCACTCGGATTGGTGACCTCAGCGATCCATGCACCACACCAATCAACCACTCCAAGTGTGACAAGTGGCATGGCGGTTGAGCGGACAAAAACGGCAAGAATCCGAGGCCGCCCGGCCCCACCATAACCGCCTCAACTACTAACCGCCATCCAGAAGTGATCTACACCGTACATGTGCAAAGGTGGTGCATCGGAGGGCTGAGAGGGCTTAGGACCAGGCCGCCCGGCCTGGCCTAGGCCGCCCGGCCTGCAACTGTGGCCGTTATCGACCCCCTTTCGCACCGACCTTCCTAGGCTATAAATAGACCCCTCCACACTGTGCTTTGTAAGAGAGAAGCGAAGGAAGACAGCCTTACCATAGAGAGCCCTTCTCTTTACCTTAGTAGCTAGGTTTAGTGTATCCTGGGAGTTAGAGTCGAGTCCGAGCTTTGCCTCAGGGGTTTTTGGAGTCTTCTTCGAAGTCCTTGGTAAAGCTCTTGTATCTTTTATCTTCTTTGTAAGACTTGAGCATTATATTGAGTTATCTTTATCTTGCTTACTTTACTCAGTGTCTCTTGACGAGTGTAGCCTTTTATTTTCTATTTGTGCACTAGTTGGGACTAAGTGGCTGTGTTTAGCTCTGTACTTTTGGCTCTGGAAAGCCTTGTGGGTGACTACATTCACCACGTCTAATCTCTTTAGGTTAGGCCTGGCTAGCTCCCCCTTCTGATCAGAGGAAGCTCTAGTCCTCAAGCTTTGCTTGAGCACTAGTATAGTCGTGTCGCCCTTGCTCCGCAGTTTAGGTGGTAGGCCCTCCTAGTGACAGCGGGAGATCGCCCTGTGTACTCAACCCCGTCGATAGTAAGGTGTCGTAGGTGGGCTGAGCGGGACTCCAAGAGTGTGGCAACTTCCTACCCCTTGCCACTGCGGGGTTCCTACATGCACTCGAAGCAAGACCCTATCCAGAATCCCGGAACGACCAGTTAACCACAAAATAGCTCTTAGTAAAGTGACATTAGTATAGTCAAAATCTTAGTCTCGTCTCGTTGTCCTCCCAGGCACCTAACTAGTCACGGAATCCTTTGTTATAGGTTCCTTCTCTATCCATACACTTATCTACTTGTGAACTTACCCCTGTTATACTTTAGCTGGTTATATTTATCAAGTTAGTAGTTCATTCAACTTTACTCTATCTAGTTTATCTTTACCAGCCGCTTCCTCGAGGATAAAATGATACCCTGGAATACTCCAAGGTGAAGTGCTACAGCGGTGATTCCGTGCGCTTGCGGATATATATCTAACAGGCTAAGGAACGCCAATAGCTATGCAGTAGGCAGCTCAGTTCTAGGCACCATCACCACCTCCACCACCAGCAGCAGCTCAGTCACCCCGTGACAAGCATGGGGAATTCTTGAAGGGTACTCGTCCGCCAACATTCTCTCACTCTTCCGTTGCAATGCAAGTACAGGATTGGCTCCGTACAGTGGAGTGTGAGCTGGACATCACACAGTGCACTGATAGGGAGAAGGTGCTATACGTTTCTCGCTAGCTTCAGGGAGCCGCACGTGACTGGTGGGATGCTTACTTGGCAGGCCACAACACCCCTGACGCTATCACCTGGCAGGAGTTCAAAGACAGATTCAGAAGCTACCATGTGCCAGTAGGGCTGATGACTATGAAGAAGGAGGAGTTCTTAGCACTGAAGCAAGGCTCCATGTCCGTGACCGAGTACCGTGACAAGTTCACCCAGTTGTCACGCTATGCTCCTGAGGAAGTAGATGATGATCCCAAGAGGCAGTACCGTTTCCTCAGGGCTCATCGACCCACTGAGGTACCAGCTGAACAACCACACCTTCCCAACTTTCAGACACTTGTGGACAAGGCCCTCATGACTGAAGGTTTGCGTCGTGAGATGGATGAGAAGAAGCGCAAGCTCAATGTGCAGCAGTCCGGGAGTAACTCTCGCTCTCACACTTCAGGACAGTAGAATTATCAAGGCTGCTACCCTAGCCAACAGGGCAACCAACAGCAGCGCTACAGCTACCAGATTTAGCGCTTCAACTACCCACAGCAACAGCAGCAGCAGAACCAGCAGCAGCGTTAGCAGCAGAATCAGGTTCCCCACCTACCAGCACCAGCAAACACTCCAGTGAAGCAGGGCACCCCTATCTCTGCTAACGGGAATGAATGCTTCCATTGTGGAGAGGATGGGCATTGGTCCAGACATTGCCCCAAGAAGAATGGACAGCAGCAGCAGGTCGAGCCCAACAATGGCACCCTGAGGCAGAACACACAGTAGCCAGCTCGGAATGGCACTCCCAACCAAACCCTGGTGAACCATGGACACCAGAACTACGCTCATGGAAGGGTGAATCACGTCACCATGAATTCAGCTCAGGAGGCACCAGATGTTGTGCTAGGTATGTTCCTAGTCAACTCACGTCCCGCTTCAGTTCTTTTTGATATCGGTGCCTCGCATTTCTTTGTTACTGCTCGTATTGTTGCAAAGTATGAATTGCCCACGATTAGTCTGAAACAAAACCTACTAGTTAGATCATCAGGAGGGGTACTAAAAGCATACCTTAAATGTCCCTCTATTAAACTCTCAATACAAGGGGCAGAGTTTCCTACAGACCTTATAATTCTTGACTCAGAAGGGATAGATGTTATTTTGGGAATGAGATGGCTTAAGAGATATAAAGGCCTGTTAGATTGTGCCAGTAGAAGGGTGACCTTAACTTCAGCCTCTGGAGAGAAAGTAGAGTTTGTGGCCACCTTACCTCCAGCTAAAGACTGTCAGGAGAATCGATTAAAAGTTCACACCATGGATTTCTAGTTTAGAGGATATCGATAGTGTCTGAGTTTCCAGATGTGTTTCATGAGGAGTTGCTAGGTATGCCACCTGAACAAGAAATTGAGTTTTCTATATACTTATTACCTGGAACTGCCCCTATTTCTAAAAGAGCATATAGAGTCGCTGGCCCTCTATTAGATGAACTTAAACAACAGATAGATGAGCTGTTAGCCAAAGGGTATATCCATCCTAGTATATCCCCTTGGGCGTCCCCTGTCCTGTTTGTAGAGAAGAAAGATGTTACAAAAAGGATGTGTGTAGATTACCGTGCTCTTAATGAAGTGACTGTCAAGAACAAATATTCTCTGCCTAGAATCGATGATCTGTTTGACCAGTTAAAGGGAGCTAGTGTCTTCTCTAAGATAGATCTGAGGTCTGGTTACCATCAGTCGAGGATTGGACCTTCCAATATTCGTAATACCGCTTTCACCTTCAGATTTGGGTTATATGAATATATTGTCATGTCTTTTGGGTTAACCAACGCTCCAGCCTTCTTTATGTATCTGATGAATCATGTGTTCGTGGATTACTTGGATAAGTTTGTAGTAGTGTTCATTGACAACATTCTGATTTACTCCAAGAGTGATGAAGAGCATGAGGAGCACTTGAGACTTGTGTTGCAGAAACTCAGGGAGCATCAGCTGTATGCCAAATTCAACAAGTGTGAGTTCTGGATGGACCAGGTCCAATTCTTAGGACACGTTGTGTCAAAGGAAGGAGTGGTAGTTCTACAGAGCAAGATGGAAGAGATCTTGAATTGGGAGGTACCCACGACAATGAAGGAAATTAGAAGCTTTTTGGGAATGGCAGGTTATTACAGGAGGTTCATTGAAGGATTCTCCAAGATTGCTAAGCCAATGACAGCGCTATTAGAGAAGAATGCCATGTTCGAGTGGACAGGTAAGTGCCAAGCAGCCTTTGAAGAGCTGAAGAAACGATTGACAATGGCGCCAGTGTTGGCCATGCCAGATATCAGGAAGCCGTTCTTGGTGTATTGTGATGCCTCTATTCAAGGATTGGGTTGTGTCCTGATGCAGGAAGGGACAGTGATCGCTTATGCCTCTAGGCAGTTGAGGGACCATGAGAAACATTACCCCACTCATGATCTGGAATTAGCAGTGGTGGTTCAAGCGTTGAAGATTTGGAGGAACTATCTCTATGGTTAGAAGACTGATATCTATATTGATCACAAGAGCCTAAAATATATTCTCACTCAGACTGACTTAAACTTGAGGCAGAGAAGATGGATAGAGTTGATCAATGACTATGATCTGGAGATACATTACCACCCAGGCATGGCCAATGTAGTGGCAGATGCTCTGAGTAGGAAGAGTCAACTTAACATGATGCTCACTTACCAGATGCCAGATGAGTTAGCAAAGGAGTTTGACAGACTGAGTTTGGGTTTCCTAAACCAAACCCAAGGGGTCACTATGGAGATGGAACCTACACTAGAACAAGAGATCAGGAAGGGTCAGTCCACTGATGAGAAATGTATGGAAATCAAGGTTCTAATCCAGGAAGGCTGTGCCCCTGATTTCCATGAAGATGCTGACGGGATAGTGTGGTACAAGGGCAGGATTTGCGTACCAAATATGAAGGAACTCAGAGAGTTGATCCTTAAGGAGGCACATGAGACAGCCTACTCCATACATCCAGGCTACGAGAAGATGTACCAGGATCTAAAAAAGAAGTTTTGGTGGTACGGCATGAAAAGGGAAATAGTAGAGTTTGTGGCCGCTTGCGATACCTATCAGCAAGTAAAGGCTGAACACCAGAGGCCAGCAGGATTGCTACAGCCACTAAAGATTCCAGAATGGAAGCGGACATAAATAGGTATGGATTTCATCATAGGGTTACCCCGCACTCAAGGAGGGTATGATTCAATATGGGTTATAGTGGACCTCTTGACGAAGGTCGCTCACTTTATACCAGTCAAGACCACGTATTCAGGGGCAAAATTAGCAGAGTTATATTTTGCCAGGATTGTCTGTTTGCATGGGTCCCTAAGAAGATAGTGTCAGACAGAGGTTCATAATTCATCTCGCACTTCTGGCAGACCTTACATGAGTCCATGGATACGAGGTTAAATTTTAGCTCAGCATATCATCCTCAGACAGATGGACAAACCGAAAGAACCAATCAGATCTTGGAGGATATGTTGAGAGCCTGTGCATTGTAGTATGGGACTAGTTGGGACAAGAGTCTTCCTTATGCAGAGTTTTCTTATAACAATAGCTACCAGGCCAGTATTGAGATGGCACCCTTCGAAATGCTATATGGTAGAAAGTGTAGAACACCGCTACACTAGGATCAGCCAGGGGAGAGACAGTTGCTTGGTCCAGAGTTTATTCAAAAACAGAACAACTAGTGAAAACGGTTAGAGAGAAGCTTAAGATCGCTCAGTCAAGGCAGAAGAGCTATGCAGATGTCAGACATAGGGACTTAGCCTTTGAGGCTGGTGACCATGTATACTTGAAAGTATCACCCTTCAGAGGAGTCTGAAGGTTTGGAGTAAAAGGGAAGCTAGCACCGAGGTACATCAGGCCTTTCAGGATCATTGAGAGGAAAGGTGGAGTAGCGTATCAGCTTGAGCTACCGGAGTAGTTGTCTGGCGTGCACGATGTGTTCCATGTGTCACAGCTGAAGAAGTGCTTAAGAGTTCAAGAGGAACAGGTGCCTTTGGAGGACCTCACCATGCAAGATGATCTGTCTTACACAGAGTATCCGACTCAGATATTGGAGACAGCAGAAAGGGTTACAGGAACAAGGTAATCAAGTTGTGCAAGGTCCAGTGGAGAAATCACACAGAGGCAGAGGCCACTTGGGAAAGAGAAGATCAGCTGAGGGCAGAATATCCCGATCTCTTTGCTAGCCAGCCTTGAATCTCGAGGGCGAGATTCTTTTAAGGGGGGTAGGTTTGTAACACCCAGCTTTTTGTACTAAGATAACTTTTATCTAAATGTAATATGACTAGGTGTCTTGTGCTTAGATTGCATGTCACACTGGTTTAATTAAATTTATGCAAAGTATTAAAAGCAACTATAGGAAGCAACATGGTTGATGCATAAATGCTGAGTTGCATAGTGTTTTGATTGTGAAAACTTTCTCAAAATGCGTTAAAGGCGTCATCTAGTTGCTTCTGGGAATTTTCCGGATTTTTCTGGAAGCCTTTTCCTTTCCCCCCCCAAGCCTTTTTATTTTTGTTAGAGGCCCTTCTGAATCCTTTCATGAGCTGCAAATATTTTATTTGAGTTCATTGGGTCCCAAAACATATCTAGGATTTTTCCTGGAATTTTTGAGAGCTTCGGATCATTTTTGGGGTTAAAATGATTTATCTCGGATTATTTTAATCCTAGAAAATGATTTCCGAAATTAGAAAAAACTAGCCCAAATCCAACTCGGCCCAAACCCCGGCATATATATATCCACCGTGATCGTCTCGACAAGCTCTTTCCATATCTGGCCTCCTTTTTGCCGCCACCTCACCCTAGCTCCGTAGATCTGAAGAGAAAGCTTGAAATCCCCTCCAACTCCGGCGAGGTATCCCTTCTCGTTCGTGCATCTCCTGCAAAATCCAATAGCACCATGTTGGTTGTCTCGTCGAGCTCTTCGTCGTGATGGTCTCGGATTTTTTAGTTGATGTCCGGAGCTCTGTAGATCTAAATCTCCATTTTGCGTGCCCGACGTACGGCGCCGCCCTGTTTCCCGCCGCCGCCGCGCCGGCCAATCCCGCGGTGACATGTGTCCGCGGGCCCGCCTCTAGCCAACCCGCCGCCGCGTCGGCACCATGCGGCGGCCTTAGCAAGCAGCGCCGCGCGCCGCCGACGGATCTCGGCGGCCGCCGGATCGAGGATCTTCTGGTAGGGATCCCATAGCCCGCCGCTCCACCTGTGAGGCGCCACATGGCGCATCCCCGTTGGCCGCTGCCAACTTTTGCAAAAAGGCCCCCGCCCTTTCCAGAATCAACCCGCAGTCTGCGGTTTCGCCCCGAAGCCCCTGGAATTTTAAAATTCTTCGCGTTTTAGTCCTTTTTATCACAAAACAGTCCTTTCAACTCCGTTTTGAGCGTATTTTCTTCATACGAGCTCCGTTTTGGGCTATTCTTGCCCTCACGGATTTGTATCGTCGAGTAGAACAGTTTTACAACCTTTTATTTTCTGTTTTCCATGTTTGGAGTACTGTTTTAAGTTATTTTATTGATTGCTTGCTTGTGCTATCGTGTAGACGAAGGGGAGCCCAAACAAACCTTTGCTAATCCAGGCAAGTGGCATCTAAGCCGTCTCATTTACACTTTAACTGTGCATTGCATAAATATAACTGCTCCCATTAAGGATGCCTAGCCAGTCATTGTTTGCCTTGCTTAAATTGAAGCTCGGGCTGTGATGTTTTAGTATCTTGCTAGTGCTCAACCTTAAACAGGTACATGTCATGGCCACATGGTGGCTATGCTTTTAATCTTGATTAATATACTATGCAACTGTTGATATAAAGGATGGTTTTGGAACAATCTGGTTATGGGGGCTTGAGCCTTTCTACTCAAGTGCCTCACCCTAAGGGCTGGGTCTGAGTGTTCATCTTCCGGGTAAACAGTGCAAACCACGAGGCTCATATGGGCAAGGGGTAAGGCCAAGTAGATTGGGGAGATCTGACTGCGGTTTGCTTCCCCGGCGTGGTGCAAGAGGGGTGTCGGGGTATAGCTCTTGGCTTGCTGAGATGTGGTGCAGTGGTTTATTTGCTTTTTTGTTAGTCACCTGCTCGGAGGAAGGGCTATGCTCGGTCGGACTGAAACCTGCAGCGGGTGAACCAAAGTTTGGTGACTCTTTTGAAGCGGCTTTTTGGGAGAGTACCGGTGCCGTGGGTCTAGCTAACCTGGGCCAGGTGGAAATCCTTAGAACCTGTGGGTAAAGTTGTACGACCTCTGCAGAGGGTAGAAACTATCATGATAGCCGTGCTCACGGTTAAGAGCGCGCCTGGGGAGCCTCAATGGATTAGAGTTTAAAACAAAACCTGTGGTTGATGATGATGGAGATGCAATGATGTTATATCTTCTTTACTTTTAGTTCTGTTTATGTTCATGCATGCTACAGGTACAGTTATCTTGGGTTATATGGGATGGTTTGCTAATATCATGAATAAATGCTAAAACTTGCCAACCATTTAAAATGCTAAATGCTTGCCAGTCCACTATAAAGCCTTCATATGTATTGCTTAGTTGTCACTTGTTAAGTACTCCATGTACTTACCCTTGCAATATAAAACCCCCCAGAAGGTGCTCAGGAGGAGAATCAAGACTACACGGTGGAGTTCCATGACTTCGATGAGTACTAGGCGGTGATCCACCAGTTAGATGCTTGTGGGGCATGTTAGTCTTCCGCTGTTTAATAAGAAACGCTTCCGCTACTATGTTTCGTATTTGTTAATGACATTCAGTCTGTAATAATGTTTATCTTTATTTAAGTACTGTACTGTGGTTTATCGCTGATAAAGTCGTTGAATATGAGATTTCGGTCCTGGCTCATATTCGGCTATCACTTGGTTTTCCTCTTAAAACCGGGTGTGACAACGTGAGAAAAAAAATGGCATGAAGGGTCGAATGACCTTTTTACCATGGTCACAAGGACCATTTGTTTAAAATCTTACTAAATGATATAAATGGTTTTGTTTGTCTACAAATTATGGAAGCCTCCTAGTAGCTTGTGGTAATGATGGTAATGCTGAGATGGGCTTGTCATGTTTAGGAAACCTAGCAATTAGGTTTAGTTACATTTACACTTAAATTTGTTTTTTTACTTTGAAAAGTAGAACTAGGCATAAATAGATGTTTAAACTTTTGTTGTTACTGCTATGGGTACTGCTATATCACATAGAAGCTACTTCCTAGGTTTGTTTAGCATCTTACATTCTAGAAAAACAAATGGAGTTGGGGTAGCTTTTTGGTAAACTTATACTCTGCTAAGTTTTCTTGCGTCTCGGTATTCACCAAGATTTGCTACTAGAGCTATGTTTGCAAAGGGGTAAGATTAAGAACCTATCAACTGTACTCCCACTTGGTAACTAGAATATAGCCTCAGTCCTTGGTCTTAGTTATATAGTTGGGTAGAAGTTTAAGGCTAGATATTACTTCGCTTGTTTAATCATGATTTCTCACATGCATAAGTCATTTGTTCAGAGCTAGCTCAAAACATTAAATGGATAATAAATTTATATGGCTTCCTAATGCTTGAACTCCTTCTAGTGTCAGGGCTCTGTTTGATGCTGTTAACCATCTAAAGTAGCTTCTATCTGCGTGTTCTTTCAAATATGAAGGCTTTCTTGTAGATTCAGTCTTACATTTACGGTCATCATTATTTCATGGATTGTTAATGATTAGTACAATCTCCAACTTGATTGCTTATACTTAATCAAACTAGTAAAATGATGATTTGACTTCTTGTTGCTCTATGAACTAATTTAAGCTTGCAACTTGTAGTAGTCATCAGATATGCTTTTGCAATCTTGTTGTCTAAATTAGCTTTGGTGCACTATGATGTATAACTTAGGCCATAGTCTATTGAGTGTAATTACTAAAACCAGAAACTAGTTAACTCTTTCAATGGTTGTGTGGCTCTACTTTTTGCAAAGATTAACCAAAGGATAAAAGTAAGTAGCCCAACTTATGGTCGTGCAGCAATAGCAATGGCAGCTATGAGTAGTTAGGCTTTTTGCATATATTAACAATGTTTGGCCCTAATCCGAATAGATATTTGTAGTTAGGTATGCAATTGTAGCTTTTCTAAATACTTAAGTATTGTGGATTATTGCTAGAACTTGTTCATGACATCTAAGAGGGTCTGTAAATTTTATGTTACTCTACTATTTATGTCTGAGGTGAACTAAGGAACTAACATGGAACTTAAAGGTCCATTGTGTATATAGTTGTGTTTCCTTTTTTATATGTTGTTAAACTCTTGAAACTGCTTATGCGTGTAAATAACCAAATGCATTAATAACTCGTTGTTGCTTGGAAGGTTATAAGATAATTCGGGCTAGTTTCCTTTATAAATGCTCTAACTAGTGTAGTAACATCAACATTGAGATTTGAAACTTGTCTCCTAATACATGAACATGTTGTGATGGTATTGCGTGACCTTGTCAACCCGTTAGGCTTACAACAATATTAATCTTATTTTCCCTAGATGCTTGATATACTTTTATGCTTAGGAAAGGCTATGTGGAATAAATTGAACTCACCTAATGATTGCTCACTACTATAGTGTGTAGGCTTTATACCTTTTCCCATCATCTTAAGTAATCGCTACCATGTGAAAAGTGTTAGTCCATGTTATAGGCTTGCTGAAATTTAAATATGTTAAATGTTGCTCTCTTATTTCTTCTTTTGAGAATCCTTTGGTATAATTGGGCGATATTAATACTTACTCATGTAATCATGCATATCATTCATATAGATTGTGCTTGTTGTTGTGGCGTGATCAAAGGAGCTGCAACAAGGAAGTTGTGGCGTGATCAAAGGAGCTGCAACAAGGAAGTCGCCGCGTGGAGCTACAAGAGGACCGAAGACCAGCAGACCAACTAAGCCCCCAAATACCACCTGGAGGCCCCTGAAGTGGTATTTGGACGGAGGAGTTGTCCAAGCGAAGACGGGTTGCCTGGGGCAAAGACTCACAACCCAACTATCTATTATAGTTAGTATAAAACCTAGGTCGGCACCTATGCACTATCCTAGCTAACTTGAGTCCTATTGTTTGCTTATATAATGATTGTGCATTTACGTATAGGAATTGATTGGAACCACACTTGCATAAAAATCCTCCCTTACTTGTCCTTGCAACCTGAACAAAAATGCGTTGGTCGAGTCATGCTTAGACATGCTTAGCTTCGTTTGGATGCGAGTGAAATGGAGTCACTCGCTATAAACTCTTTTCAAAAAGTTAAATGGATATGAATTATGATGAGGATGTTTATTTTAAAAATGAGACCAGGCGGAGTATGCGTTTTCTTTTAATGTTGTGGTACTATGGAGTGTGTGCGTGGGGACTCCACCCAAGTCGCATGAGGACCAATGATATTCGCCTGTAGATCAACACTCTTTTACCTGAGATGTTTAGCCGGTTCAGTGGGCTGGTGAAGTCTTGCTTGTATTCATCTGAAGCTTGAGACATGTTCCTACCAATCCTGGTGGAGGAATTTGGCCCGGGGGAGCTTAGTACTCACGGAGCTGGACCCGACATGGCTGTGGTAACACCGTGGGGGCAAAAACTGGAGGGTTGGATGGTTTGAATAGACCTTGGGATGGATCAAGTTTTGATAGGGGTATGTGGAAGGCGTCGGCTGTAAGAATACTCCTTGTATTTTGGAAGGTTCCCGGGAATTTCGAAAAACGATTCGAATCGCTATTGGCTTGTCAGTATATAAGCTTGTCATATCTCTGACGGATATATGTAGTAATAAGTTTAACCTTAATATTGTATGGTTGTCTATTTGCACATTCTTAAAAAATGAAATATGTTGATGATATATTGTATTTACATTATTATATAGACCTGCTGCTCTCACATTATTATTCTTGCTTCATATTATGATACATGTCGTTCTCACATTTACTTTATGTACATAACCTGTTAAATTTCAATGTATGCTCTTGTTAAATTAAAAATCAACTATGTTGCTCCCATGTTACCAAATAATGCAACCTATTAAATCTGAATGCATGTATGGAAGTGGAATAAAATATGGTCAAGAATCAACTATTAGTAAGCTAAAGCGAGTCCTGTCAGCTAACCTTACCACAGCTAGCATACTCTTCAGGTTGGGTAAGTCCGACAAGTATGTCAACCATGCTTAGGGGTCTTGCCCCTGCTGCCTTCATGGTGGCAGGTACTTCAAGTGTTTGGCAGAGGATGGCACCAGTGGGCATGGAGTAGCCTATCCTCAGTACTTTATTTTTGGATTGGTGCATATGTCAGATATTCTATTATTATGAGAGTACTTTCTGCTGCAAGATACGATAGACTTGTGATATTATCGGTTTAACAATTTGTCCTCTCTTATTTGCACAAGTATTTGTAATAACTCTGATGTAATTAATTATTTCCACTGTAATGTGATGATGTAATTGTTGTGGCTCTATCGAGGGCTTAATGTGTGTGATTGTCGTCTTTCTAGGATGATGGTGACATGGAGTGCCCTTCGGGGTAGCTCGACGGACTACCGGACTTAGCATTTTCAAGTGCATTGTGAGCCAATGGTGGCAGGTGCGCTTGAATGGGTTTAAGTTGGGCGGTTCCGCCACAATACATATATACAGTATACTGCAGGTAGCTCTTTAGTACCGGTTCAAACCTCCCCTATAGTACATTTAAATATATATATTAGGCTATCACTTTTGGTAGCGGGTGGCGTCACCTACCGATACTAAAAGGGTGCCCGCCAATGTTTTGGCTGGGCACCTTTTTAGTACCGGTTGGTGTCTCCAACCGGTACTAAAGCAGAACTTCAGTACCTAGCCATACACCCGGTACTAATGGTGTATGATGTTAGTGTCGATTCCATAGCACCGTTATGGAATCCGCTACTATATGGGGATTACGAACTGGTACTATATGATTGTTCTGCAGTAATGGCACTATCCCACCTATTTTAAATTGTTGTGACCAAATATATTTATAAAATCTCTGCTTTAGAGATTAATTTTGTAGTTATAGTCAAATGAGGAGAAAACATTCTAATTACGACATTACATGCTTCAACAAATCAATCATTTCCTTGTCATTTGCTTCTCCATTGTAATACAAAATGTTCTAAAACCAGTGTATTTATGCGTTCAATGGTTGATCCAAAGAGGAACTTATGGCTACAATAGGGTTTATTACCATAAAATGACGTGATGCATAAGTAAATATGATGACAGCGGTGGAGTAAAGAGTGGTGTAGTAGCCTGATGAGTGGGTCTACCACATGCTGTGGCCACAGTGAGGAGCTGCGGATCCTTACTATATCAATTGGGTATAAACTGATTAGATCAAGCACCGTCCTGTTGAATTATATGAAATGCATGGGTATTAAATCTCGATCATGTGCACCAACGTAAATAATCAACATCACCAGGGCACAATTCAGGCTACCTTGAATGCATGCGCAAACGGGTTTGTTGTTAGTGCTTATAGCAAACTTAGTATTCTCTCCATTCTAAATTATAATTGGTTCTAACACCTATTTTTTCCGTCCATATTCATCTAGATATTAACGAATTTAGACATATACAGAAGACACATGTGGAATAATGAATTGACCTTCTAAAAGGCTAAACTGAACTACAATTTGGGATGGAGGGAGTAGCACCTTAGATCTTAGGTTCAACTCCTGCTAGGAGTGAACTATTTAAGGTTTTAACAATGCTATTTTTCCAGTGGTAGGTGACATTTTCATTCAAAGCGAGGCATGCATTGATCTGTGGGCTTAGGCTCTTGGAAATGCTCATAGTGGAAGGGGACTGTCCATGTGTGTGCGCATCTAGAAAGCAACATAAGAATGCGTGCATTCAATTTTACATTCACGAAATTAAGCAATCAATAATTATTGCAGTTCAGGTTACCATATAATGCATGCTTTCAATTTCGTGTGCACAAATGTTTTTTAAAAAAAGAATTATTGCCATTCAGGTAAGATGAGGCTGCATGCAGTTTTTGTTAGAAAACAAGCATGCGGAAGCGTATTTTAGATTTATCCGAGACGAAGGTGCACGATCACGGACGACACCGAAGACACGATATTTAGTAACGAAGGTTGGCCAAAGCCTACGTCCCCGGGGCATGACTACGGGCGCTCCTCCCCATAAACATGGCTATGCCGGCATCTGGGCACACCGCGGCAGCGCCGCACGCCCACGCCAAGCCAACTAGTCGTCTTGCGGTTACAACAGGGGTGGCCTCATATTTATGGCCCCTAGATTACAGAGTCCTAGTCTAACTCTAACCTAATCCCCTAATACAACTCAAGTCTAGTAGTAACCATACCGAACACATATTCGGCACATATTCTAACAAACTCCACCTTGACGAATATGCTTGTCACCTTGAATCTGTCCATGTGCGAACCTCCGTGCTCCAACTTGAGTTGTCCACCTTTTGCCGCTCACATCAAATGGCCTGGTGAGGCTGATCCCACATCTTTATCTTCTCCCGGACAAAACACAGCCACCGTTGCATTGCCATCCATGACTCCACCTTCAACAACGCTCCCTTTCAGCTTGTATTCGTGTGCGCTCGACTTCTCACCCAACATGACCGTCTTCCCACCCTGCATGACTCTCAAGGTCCTCCTATCAGGTGCCGCCTAATACAACCAACATTCCTCGTGCAAAAGCCCAAGTGAGATTAGATTCCTTGTCAGCTCCGACACATGCCTCACACCTTTGAGTAACACCTCTTGTCCATCACACATCTTGAACTTGATGTCACCCACTCCAATGACTTGGTAACCCGAGCCATCTCCCAAGTGTGCAAAACCACCATTGTCCATCTCAGTGTAAGACAAGAACAACTCTTTCTTTGGTGTTGCATGAAATGAGCTAGCTGAATCTAATAACCACCCTTCACAAGACTGTTCACTTGATACTGTGAGAATTTCACAATCGCTATCCGAGTCATACCTCTTGTTGGCAATCACAACACTTGCAGATCCTCCATCCTTCTTCAGTCCTGGACAATATTTCTTCACATGTCCCCACTCCCCGCACTTGTAACACATTGGCCCTTTCTTCTTCTTCTTGCTCTTCTTCTCATCCGAGCCATGATCATACTTGACATGCAAAGCATCACCCGATGACTCACCAGTTGCATTGTTTTTCTTCATCTCGTTATGAGCAAGCAACGCCGCAACAACATCTTTGACCTTGATTTCTTCCTTATCATACGTCAAAGTAGTGACCAAGTGCTCATAAGAACTCAGCAACGAACAAAGAAGAATAATTGCCTTGTCACCATCATCAACTTTCACCTCCACCTTGACTAGGTCAGTGATCAGTTGATTAAAGACATTAATGTGCTCTGCAAGATCTCACCCCTCCTGCATCTTCAAGCTGAACAATTTCTGCTTCAAGTACAGCTTCTGGGTCAACGTCTTGGACATGAATTGACTTGCCAGCTTATCCCAAATTTTCTTAGGCGATGTTTCCTCCATGACGTGGTACATGATCTGATCGAGACGCACAATCTGATGGTTGCACAGGCTTGCGCTTTCATCTCCTCCCACTTATCATCGTCCACTTTTGCCGGCTTCTCCTCGTTGAGTGCCTTTGAGATACCCTGTTGCGCCAACAGGTCCTTCACCCCTCGTCTGCCACAGCCCGAAGTTCCCGGTCCCATCAAACCTCGCCACCTCAAACTTGGACGCCATCGACGCCATCTGCCTGTTGCCGCAGACCGCCGAAAAAACCGCTTGAACGCCTTCTCTTCAGAACCCGCACCGTCTTGTTCTGAACCGCGCTCAAGACTTCCTCCAAGTCGCACAGATCCGATTTTTGCTAGGCTCTCCAAAACTCTCTTCTATTTTGCTTGGATCGATGCCCCTTGGCTTTGATTTATTCTAGTTTTATACCGCTGCCCACAACCTGTTTTGCTAGCTCCAATCAGAGTAGGATTCCAAACACAAATAGGCTCCTATCGTACCCACAACCTTCTCGGTCTCCAATCCAAGTCCTGTCTTCAACCTTGGGAGTCCAACCAAGCAAGAAACCGGAGATCCCATACCGGACTCAGTTTCCCGTGCCCCACTTCGTCCCTGCCATAGACTCCTACAAAAACAAGGACCATACCTTCTTCATCACGTCCTTGCCAACTTGCCTTGCAGTGCCCAGCGGCCTTGACCTCTTGGCCTACCGACCTCAAGGGACCTGCGGCGGCAAGCACTTGTGGCTGAGCCGCATGAGCGTCAAAGTGCCGACCACGACATCTGAGTCTGCCACGGTCCGACTTTCACCCATGACCAAGCTGTTGTAGCCGCACAGGACTCTGTACGTCCGCTCTGAGGCTCCAACTCCATGGTCCTTCCTAGTGCCTGCTGCGTTACATGAGACCAAGGGCCAAATTCACGAAGAAAATAAAAAACCCGATCTGACCACCAGGCTGCTTGCCACACGAGATCTGGATAGCACAATAACCAGCTGTACGCATGCTCGGCATGCAGCCTGCACCAACAAATTCTCCCCCACAGAATTGCAATGTGCACACAGGTCTGTACACCCAATTTTATTTCTAGGGCTATTTGCTGTGCTGAGGGACCAAGTGGACCGGTCCGGTCAGTCGTCCTGGTTTAATGAGCACCTTGCTAACACTAAAATCCTGTCAAGTGTGACCGACAGGTGGCCCCTAAGTGTGACCTGAGGTCTGAAGCTCAAGCCCTGCCAAGTGGGACTGGCAGGCACCTCTCAAGCGGGACCGAGAGTGAAGACCTTCCAAGTGGGACCGGAAGGCGGCGTCCAAGTGCACCGGGCGTGACAAAATTCCTGCTAAGTGGACCAGCAGGTGGCCCTGGCCGCGGTCTGGGTTAGGCCCATCTTCAAAGTGGACCTGAAGGTGGGATGGTGTTGTGAGCCGTAAAATCACCCCTACTACTGGGCCGTGGGCTCCCCAAGCCCACACAGGTGGCGTCGGCGCAGTCTCTGCGCTGGTGGTTCCGGAAGGTTCGGGCTACTAGACGCATGGCGGCTATCTGGAGATTGCGTCAAGCTTAAGCGAAGATGAAGCCGCATCGTGTTCGTCCAACCTCGTCTACCAGGACTTTTCCATTTTAGCCCTTCAGGCCTTAGTAGTGTAATCGAGTCAGATCTGTATCAAGGGGCAGTTCTGTAATATTCGCCTGTACCCCTTCAGGCTGTGTCATAGGCCTAGCCTATAAATAGAGAGGCATGGGTAGCCATGTCTCTTGGTTCTCTTAGTTGAAAAATAGTCCACTCTGTCTCAAATACTACTGCGTGCGTGCTTCAGGCAGGAGAACCCCCAGATTTCTGATCTGGAGTCCTGTGCTGTGTAGGTGCTAGGTGAAGAACTTGGAACAGAGGAATTCCAACCTTGTAACCTTGATTTGTGCTCTATTTGAGTAATACAAGTTGGTTTTTGGGGCTGATCCTCTTGTTCTTCGCGTTCTTCCTCTCCTCTCCCTGCTTGACTTGGTTTGGATGAGATTCAAGGCTTTTGGCTTTTCTTGTTGCCTTGCTTCGATTCCCTTTGCTTGCTGTGTGTTTTGGCTTCCTAGGACGTGGATAATCTACAGCCAAAGTGCTGAAATCTTTCATCCACAAGCAGCCTCCAATTTGCCCTTTCTCTCCTCTCTTGCAAGAACCCTAGAATAAGAGCTAGATCTCGAATTACTTGGTGAATCCCATATCTTTCCTATTGATTTGAGTGGGATTACCTTCACCAAGTGCTAGAGATGCTATGCCCAAATTTCGTAGGATTTGGAGTTGATTTGGGCAAGTTTTGGTGTTCCTGCGAAAATACCGGACTAGTCCAGTGCCCTCATCGGCTTGTCCGGTGTTCATCGGCTTAGCCGAAGTTGAACACCGGCTTGTCCGGAGTCGGGGCCGGGTCCGGCTCTCATCGGCTTAGCCGACAGGCCACTGCGGCTTAGCCGCTGTTGGCGGCTTAGCCGGTGAGCCGCATCGGCTTATCCGGTGTCGGCTTCCTCAGCCGCTGACACCGGCTTGTCTGGCACCAGGTACCGGCTTGTTCGGTGTTACCCTGGCAGAGCAGGTTTTTGCTCGTTTTGGCTTCGTTTCAGTCGGGGGTCTGATCGAGTGCTGTTGCAGGAGTGTCTTGGTACGTTTCCTCTCAGTGGATCGTACCAAGCATTTGGTTGTGGTTCTTTGTGTTGGTGTTTTTGCCGAGCTCCTTGGTGCGTAGGTGTGCTGTACCGGGCACCAAGTCTCGAAGAGAGGTCGGGGATCTTTTGATTCGGTTTTGAATAGCGAGTTTTGAAGGCTCCTATTCACCCCCCTAGGTCGCCTTTTCGGTCCAAAAATTGGTATCAGAGCCTTGTTTAGGTTCACCATACCTTGACCGGTTCTGTGATCCTTTAGGCGACAATGGCTTCTCCAGGAAAAGCTCCGTTCTTCGAAGGCCATGATTATGCTTACTGGAAGGTTCGCATGCAGCCGTTCCTTGAAAGCATGGGTGCCGAAGTTTGGAGTATTTGCAAGAATGCTGCCTACGTTTTGCTGGCGACTCGAGTCACCCATCTTGAGGTCGTTCAGCACAAAGCTAACTCCAAGGCTGTGAATGCTCTTTTCGCAAGCCTGTGTCGCGCTGAGTTCGAGCGCGTTTCCCATCTCAAGGTTGCTCGCGAGATTTGGAACCGGTTGGAGTCCTTCCACGAAGGCACCAACGAGGTTAAGGGTAGGCTCTTTGAGACCTACAAGTGCGAGTACGAGAACTTCTGCCAGATCCCGGGAGAGAGCATTGACACCATGTTTGGTCGTTTTCAATCGATCATTAACAAGGTGCATGCTAACAAGGCAGATGGGATCCTTCCTTATACAGATCACGAGCTGGCTATGAAACTGCTCTATGGTCAACTACAAGAAAAATGGCCTTCTGTGACGTATTTTTTGTGACAACTGAGTAATCTGTCATTGATTTATGACGTTTATTCTCAAAAATGTCATAAGCAATAACCTAGGGATTTAACACTACATTTTAGTGACGAATATGTTAGAGACGTCACTAAGGTCAATCCAAAATCGTCATAAAGCAGTAGTGCAATGTGTT
This sequence comes from Raddia guianensis, assembly GCA_036346415.1. NCBI lineage: Eukaryota > Viridiplantae > Streptophyta > Magnoliopsida > Poales > Poaceae > Raddia > Raddia guianensis. Next base: position 38,075,863 of record CM070538.1, read on the forward strand.
GTGACGAAATAGTTATTGTCATATCCAATCTGAAATCGTCACTAAGTGTCACCACTGTGTTTTGACATAATATTTATTATCATAGCGTCTTCTATCGTCACAAAGGTCACACCACAAAATGCTTTTCACATTTTTCTAAAGCTTCTCCAACATTACTTTGGGTAATAACGTAGAAAATAATAAAAATGCATATGATAACTATTCTATTTTGACTGTTGAATTTGATTAGTAAAAATTACATTTAAAAGGTCAAACTATCTTTGAATTTGTATTTAAAAATTGCAATTAAAAGGTAAAGCTAACGTTCCGATATTTCTTTTAGTTTTATCCAATTTTTCTATAAGCGAAACTTATTTTTCCCTAAAAGTCAAACTATTTTATTAATTTTTATATATACCTCTTATACCTATAATAAAGAGAATAGAGTTTTCTTTTTTTTTTCGCCCCGATCGAATTTCTAGCCGTCCGCTCAGCTGCCTGGATCCAACGGCTCCAGCTACCCGCGGCCCCCCAACCCCAAACCCTAGCCAGCCATCCCACGCGAGGCGCCTCCGCCCCACCTCGGTCCTGCCCTTGCTCGCCGCTCCGTCCCCACACCTCCTGTCGCTCCCCCGCGCCGCCGCCGCCTTCCCCTCTGGCTCTCCCATGCCGCGGCCGCCGTCCCTCTCGCTCCCCCGCCGGTTCCACCTCCCCTCCTTGCCTCTCCTCCTCTCCAACGACCTGGCGGCGGTGGCGGCGACCTGGCGCAGCAGCGACCTGGAGCAGCAGCGGTGGCGGCGACGGTGATTCGGCGATCTGGCGGCTGGCGCGGCGGCGGCGAATCGGCTACCTGGTGGCGGCGGCTCTCGCTCCTCCTGGACGGCTCCCTCCTCCGGGACGGCGGCGGCTGCTCCCTCCTCCTGGCGACCTCCAAGGCGGCGACCCAGGCCATCCTCCTCGCCGGCGGCACGGCCCCTTCCTTCTCCACGGCGGCGCGGCATCTACCCCTCGGCCTCCCCATCTCCTCCTGCGTGGCGACGTCCTCAAGACGGCACGGAGGCGCGCTCTCCACGCGGCGGCGTGTCTCCACCCACGGCAGCGCCACAGACGCCATCAACCGGCATCTTCTTCTCCAAGCACTCCGCCAACGCCGCACCTTCACAGCGCTGGGTCGAGCCGGTGCTCGCCGCGCCGCAAGTCACCGCTCCTTATTCAGCAGTTCCATGATTTGCCAGTGCAAGAAATATATACTAGGCATTCTTATGATCCAGTCCTTTGTGACTATTTAGTGTTGAAAATTTGGGCATTGTGTTCTGCTAGACTTAAATTTGCTCTTTTTCAAGTCATCAACATGGTACACAGTAGCTGCACTGCAAGTGTTTAGGGGCTCTGCAATTTTGTTATCATTCTCTTGGGATGAGGATTCAACGAGTTATCAAGGTTGGTAGTACGAGTAATTTGGAAAAAAAGAAAAAGAAAATGAAGCTAGGAAAGATTTCTGCATTGGCATTTATCTTGATTAAAATCACTTGTTATTCTAGGTTTCCTTGTTTTATTTTTTATACCATCAGTTATGGGTTTCTTGCATTTTGCAATTCCAACTTATAATCTGTTTTCAGGTGATTACAAGGAAGGGTATTATGTTGGAGTTGAGGTGCCTTCAGATGATCCGAAAGCGAGGAGGCCATTTTATGGTCCAAATGAGTGGCCTTCTAAAGGTAACTTGTTTTATTTTGAATAGAAGTTCCTTTCTAGAACTAAGTGATTAATGGATAGCAAGATGTCGTGAAAAAAGATGCTCTTTTTATGCCTTAATGTTACCAAAATTTTTCTTTTTCTACTTTCAGAAGTATTGACCAAATGGAGGGAGGTGATGGAGCAATACCATGGGGAGGCATTGTAAGTTATCATCCCTTAGAAATGACAGTTACTTTGCTAATCCCTTAAGATAGACAAAGTGATTAATGATGATTGAAGAAGTTCTAAATAAATTAATTGCCAAGGATTTCTCAAGTAATGTAATGGGCGCCCTGTAAATGTGACATTGCAGCTTGATAGTTCATCTTCCAGTAGTAAAAGGAATCTCTTTCAGAACTGTCCAAGATTAGCCCATCAAACTCCATTAATGATGTTTTGTTTCTTGGATCATAGTTGATACTGTTCTGATTTGATACTCATTTGAAGCATATCAGGAAAGTGGCAAATGCCGTTGCTAGGATCATTGCCCTTGCTTTGGACCTAAATATGGACTTCTTTGATAGACCTGAAATGCTTGGTGAACCTATAGTTCCCTTCATAGCTTGAAGGAGAACATTACTGATCCAACTTCGTGCTTGCTTGGAGCATCACAACCTGAGGTAACCACTTTTTCCCTATGCAACTATCCTTATTCTTGAATGCAGATGTCATTTCAACTCAACTACCATCTTTTACCTCAGAAAAGGCACTGCTATTGTCGAATCTTGGAAATCCTTGTAAATGTCTGGGCTTATCACAGTGGAAGAAAGATGGTCTATCTTAATCCTGTCATCGGAGCTACCATAGAGCAGCATCCACGTGAGGAAAGAAGCGTAGTGCTCTTCACCTGGCAACATGGAGGAATCATCTTCCAATTGTGAGGAGGCTCTTACATGCTGGTTCTGATCCAGATGCAAGGGTATCTATTGCACACATGTGTTTTTTTTTTTCAAGCGCTTTTCAAGGACTACTTCAAGAATCTATTTGTGTGTCATGTTTTGGTGACAAATTCAATTGTATTTATGTTGCCATGTACAATGTGCCGATGAATATCTGTATTATTTGGTCACTTGTTAATTTATAATGAATTTATTTGTGTAAAAATTGTTTGGATTTATTTATGTGATGATAAATTGTGAGCTATAATGGGGTCTAAATACATTATTGGGCTAGAATTAATGAGTTTTCCAAATTGATTTGGTTTTGAATAATTATGACGATAAAATTCGTCACAACATTTTGCCACGTCACCTGCCATGTCATCTATCTAGCACCATCCTAGTCATTGTTTGTGACGTTTTTGTTTTAAATTGTGACGATTCATAGCGTCATAATTCTTTGTGACGATGAAACGTTCGTCACTAATTTTGTGATGTTTTTCCTTGTTTTGTCATGAAAGGGTTTTAGAGACGCACCTTCTGTGACAGATTGATTTTCGTCACAGGAGCGTCACAGATTGGACACGGTGACAAAAAACCCCCTCTTTGTGACGATATCTGATTGTCATAGAAGGCCATATTTCTTGTAGATATAGGAAGATCTGGGAGATCAAGGTTTCCTCGATTGTGGAGTCTGCGGGCTATGAGACCCTCACTACGGGCGAGCTCTTTAGCAAGCTTAAGGCAATGAAGGTCGACATTCAGGCTCAGGCCAGGATGAATGAAACGACTCCAAAGTCCTTGGCTCTTGTGTCAGGTTCCGGTGGTGCGAGCTCTAACAATAACCCAGTTCTTCGCTTTGCTCTGACTTTGCTTTCAGCTACAGAGGAAGAACTGGAGGTGCTGGATGATGAACGACTCTGCCTCCTCGGCAACAAGTTTCAACGCATCTACACCAACCGTGTGAACCGTCGGCAAGGTGGCAAGCCCCAATGCTACGAGTGCGGCAAGACCGACCACTTCATCGCCGATTGCCCCCTCAAGCGGACCAAGGATAAGCACGACCACGTCGGCAACTCCAACAAGAACGACTACTACACCCGTGCCAACAAGAATGACTACACCGAGCGCAAGAAGGGTGGGTACAAGTCGGACCGCAAGAAGGGCAAGAGCGACTTCCGTAGGAAGACCGCACGACGCTATGCCAAGAAGTTCGAGCGTGCTCTCATGGCTCAGATGAGCGACTGCTCCAGCGACTCCGGCTCCAGCGACACCGGGTACGAGTCCAGTGATGCTGAGGAGATCAAGAAGAAGCCCAAGGACAAGAAGATCACTGGACACGCCGGACTCTGCTTTGTGGCGACCAAGCACGGCTTCTGCGGCATGGCTCAGGAGGAGACACCTAGAGAGAGCTCTTTGGCCACCGCTGCCAAGAAGAGTGACAGCCCCTCCGAGCACGACAGCGAGGTGAGCGAGGATGAAGTGCAGATGCCTGGCTTTGAGCTCATGACTGCAGCATTAGATTACCAGAACCGTCTGCTTAAGCAAGCTACTAGGGAGCGTAAGGAGATGCATGCTAGATATGCTACTCTGTCTGATGAGTAGGATGCTTCTAGAGTTGAGTGCGCTTCTGCTTGTGCTGCCTTAGAGTCCGCTAAGTCTGAGGTTGCTTGTGCTTTGAGTGATTTAGATCTGGCTAGGCAGGCTCCCATAGTTCAGGATGATTCTGATGAGCTTATTTGTGTCACTTGCCAAGTTCTTGTTGTTGACCTTGCCGAACTTCGTTCTAAGCATGCTAAGACTGTTGAACTGCTTGATTTGAACAAGGCTGCTTTAGAAGAAGTTAGGAAGAGATCTATTTTACTTGGTGCTTGTGATGTTTGCCCTGCGCTAAGGAGGAAGTTAGAGGAAGCCCAAGAAAACCTTAGGGAAGTAGAGTCTAAGATTCCTAGCCCTCCTAGCGCTGAGTGTGGTGTTTGCCCCCTTTGATTTGTGACATCCAGTCTTTGCGTATTGAGAAGAAACAGCTTGAGGATGAAAACACATACCTTTGAGCTATCTTGAACTAGGTCTCAAGCAAAGAGCCACGGTTGGGGATGATTGTGAAAGGCTTCAGGAAGGAATCAAGTTTTGGGGTTGGGTGTTGTTACAATGAGGATGATCTGAAGGCTCTGTATGGCAAACTGGGTGAGTTGAGTGGTGATCCAATCCCTGAGATTCCATTGAGTGAGAAGTTCCCTTCCATACACAAGAACCTAGGTTTTGAGCCACCTCAAAATGGAGTGTTCAATGAGAAATCCAAAACACCTCCCAAAAATCCAGTGTGGGTACCCAAGCCTGAAAAACTCAAAAACCCACTTGACACACTTCCTAAGCCTGTTAAGCCAAAGAACCCACCTCTAGCTCCCAAGAAGCCTCAACCAGCTCCACAAAGCCAGAACCCACCTAAGGGTAGGGAACAGACACCCAAGAGAGAGGTGAGATACAAGTGTGACTACTGCCAGAGGGAGGGACACCTATTTGAGTTTTGCTACAGGAGGCTGAGGGCTGAGAGGCGTGAACAGGAATGGGCTAACGAGGACAGGTACTACCAGGGGAGTAGGCCTGAAGGTTCACCTCGGCACGGGGAGTGGCGAGATGCCAGGCCGCGTCGGGTTGGTGGAGGTGGAGGAGACCGGTTTGACTATGGTTCTCCAGTGGGTGGTTTCTACTCCGGGCGTGCACCTAGTCGTTTTGGGATCGACTATGGTTCGCGTGACCGAGGACTTGAGAGCTTCGACGGACCACGCTTTATTCGCGGTGGTGGCCGGCAGCCTCAAGCTTGGTGGGACGATATGTTTGATATGATGATGTGTGCTAACCCCACTTTTGAGCAAATGGCTTGGCACTGGTTTGCTTCTTTTAAGACTAACCCCAGTGCTGGCCTGTTTGCTCACTCTTCTCGTCGTTTCTGACTGCAGGATGGAGGCCTGGAGACTATATGGCTCATGGATTCCGGTTGTTCGCGTCACATGACTGGGAATCACAAATGGTTCTCCAGCCTCACCCCGATGTGCTCAAAGGAGTACATCGTCTTCGGGGACAAAGGAAAGGGTAAGGTAAGAGCTATTGGCGTTGTGGTGTTGTCTGATAACTTCATCCTAAGAGAGGTTGCGCTCGTTGATAACCTCGGTTACAACTTGCTTTCTGTGTTGCAACTTCTCAAGGAAGGATTTGAAGTGCGCTTTAAAAGGGGTTCTTCTCGTGTTCTTGACTCCAGAGGTGACCTTGTTTGTTCTGTGGTGCCATTTGGTGATGTTTTTAAGGTCGACTTCTCGAGTTCTTTTGGCCCTTGCGCTATTTGGTGGCTAGTCCTAAGCCTGAGCTCTGGAAGTGGCATAGGAGACTGGGTCATTTGAGTTTTGACTTGCTTGCAAGACTGAGCTCACTTGATCTAATCCGAGGATTGCCCATGCTTAAGGCTGAGAAGAATTTGGTTTGTCACCCGTGTCGCCACGGGAAGATGGTTGCTGCTTCTCACACACATGTTAAGCAGGTGATGACGAGTCATCCCGAGGAGTTGCTCCATATGGACACAGTTGGTCCATCCCGGGTGGCGTCTGTCGGTGGGAAGTGGTACGTTCTAGTGATCGTGGATGATTTTTCTCGCTTCTCGTGGGTGTTTTTCATGGTAACAAAGGATGAGGCTTTTGAGTATGTGCAAGATCTAGTTCTGAGGCTGAAGAATGAGCTACCTAATGCCATGAGAGCTATACGTAGTGACAATGGCACTGAATTCAAAAATGCTCGTTTTGATGCTTTCTGCTCTAACCATGGTCTTGATCACCAATACTCGTCCCCATATGTTCCACCTCAGAATGGGGTTGTTGAACGCAAGAACCGCACCCTTGTTGAGATGGCTAGGATGATGCTCGATGAGCATAGGACTCCTAGGCGATTTTGCGCGGAGGCGATCAACACTGCTTGTTATATTTCCAACCGTATTTTTCTCCGAGCTCTTTTGAACAAGACCTCGTATGAGTTACGGTTTGGAAGGCAACCGAGGATCAGCCATCTTAGAGTGTTCAGCTATAGGTGCTTTGTACTCAAGCATGGGAACTTGGACAAATTTGAGGCTCGTAGTCTTGATGGGGTCTTCCTTGGTTATGCCACGCACTTGCGTGCTTACCGCGTTTGGCTCTTGGACTCCCACAAGATTGTTGAGACCTGTGAGGTGACTTTTGATGAATCTATGCCTGTTGCAACCCCTAGCTTTGAGCTTGCAGGTGATGATGAGACAGGTACTCCCATCTTTGAGGATGATGAGGAGGACCTTGGTGTTCCTGGAGCCACTGCACCGGCTGCACTTCCAGGGCCTTCTGCTTCACATTCAGACGATGATGATGACGAGGCCCGAGTTCCGACTACTTCCACTACATGGGATCAGCCTATACAAGAACCGCTTCCAGTATATGAAGACGGTCAGCCTCTACAAGGACCGCTTCCAGTACGAGTTGCAGCAGGTCCCGCTAAGGACGCAGGTGAGGTGACCTCCGTGCGTCAAGCACCACGGATGGTCCAGCGGGATCACCCTCAGGCACAGATGATAGGCGGCCTCCACGAGCGAGTTACACGGTCGAGGTCTGCTTCTATTGCTTTCTTTGCTCACTCGGTGTTTGTTGCTTCTTTCGAGCCCCGAGATGTTGGACACGCACTTTCTGATGACAATTGGGTTAATGCCATGCATGAGGAATTGGAAAATTTTGAAAGAAATCAGGTGTGGGTACTAGTCGAGCCACCACCACAGTGCAATCCTATTGGGACCAAGTGGGTCTTCAAGAATAAGCAGGGTGAGGATGGCATTGTGGTGCGCAACAAGGCGAGATTGGTAGCCCAGGGCTTTTGCCAAAAGGAAGGGGTTGATTTTGAGGAAACTTTTGCACCTGTTGCCCGCTTGGAGGCAATTCAGATCCTTCTAGCCTTTGCTGCTTCGAAAGGATTCAAGCTTTTTCAAATGGATGTAAAATCTGCTTTTCTGAATGGTTACATAGAGGAGGAAGTTTATGTTAAGCAACCCCCGGGGTTTTGAAAATCCTAAATTTCCAAACAGAGTGTTTAAACTGCAAAAAGAACTTTATGGACTGAAACAAGCCCCTAGAGCCTGGTATGTGCGGCGGAACCCCCAGTTTAACTCGGTTCAAGCACACCTGCCATCCATTGGCTCGCAGTGCACTTGAAACAAGCCAAACCCGGTCGTCCATCGAGTGCCCCGAAGGACCCTCGATAAACAACAAGATTTAAAGGACCGACATGCATACACAAAAGACCCTCGACGGAGTCACAATGATTACAACAACCCAGCATTTCATACAAACATAGATTTAATTTACAATACTTTGATCATATAATATACAACCATATCAAAATGTTTTTGAATATAAACCTTGAAATCAACTCGCAGCGGAATATTATACAACTCTCATAATGATAAAATCAAGGCAGCGGAATAAAACATCGAGACATGACAATGTGCCCACCTTGTCATTCTCGATCATGGAACCAATTAATCCAGAAAAAGAAGCAACAAATAAACGTTGAGTACAGGAATGTACTCCGTAGGTCTTACCCAGTAGGGACTTATATGCCCGACTCTCAAGGAATTATGAGGCTTATTTGGGGACTGGCTGACTTGCACCTTCAGCTTACTAAAGTTAATCCTTAGCATTCCATATTTTAGCTCAAGTAAATATTTAGCATATCTCATGTTTGCACCTTTCCAAAACTAGCACATACAATAAAATCAAGCATGTGAATTATACATGAATCCAAAGTCATGTAATACCATAATCATCCCTTTTCATGTTCAAGTTGTTACTACGTTGAACGGTAGTGATACGACATACTCGACATCTGGCGAGTCACAGCGATTCGAATCAATTTTTAACTTCCGGAAGTATCCCACAATCACAAGCCATATGTATACTCGCCGTAGCTTTCAACATATGCCAACTTTATTCGAGTTTCGACCCAAGTCTAAACCATACCCGCCGAACCCCCGGGTTGTGCCCCCACAGGCGTTACCTCGACGTGTCCTGCCCCTGTGAGTACAAAGCTCCCCCAGGCCACTCTACCACCTTCCAGCTGGCAGGAAATGGTTCAAACTTCTAACGTAAGTGCACAAGCAAGTAATAGGACTCACTAAATAGGCGATAATGATAGGAGCCTACCTTATTGCAATATATATAGCAACTAACTAACGGATGTTAGTTAGTCGGGTTGTGGGGCTTTGCCCCAGGCAACCCCTTTTGATCGCGTGCTAACTCCTCCTGCCAATCGTGACTGAGGGGCCCTCTAGGTCACGTTGAGGCTTCTGTAGCACGTACCCGTCGATGTAGTCGTTCAAGTCCACACGTAGTCGTTCATGTCCACTCGTAGTCGTTCATCTCGAGTCGTAGTGCAACGTCCTACCATGCATGATATGAATAACATGAATGAGTTAAAAACATGTTATGAAATGAAGCTTTATGCATAAAAAGAACAAATCAAATCCAACTTGAAAAGAACATGTTTAAATAGTTTCATGTTGGCATAAAAATGTTTATTAAGCATCAATCAATATCATGCATACGAAGGACATACCAAACAGAATTGAAACCCTTTTTAAACACTTGAAATGAAGGTAATTATAAAGTGTACAAGTTCCAAACACCAAAAGGTTCACTTTTAACACTTAATTTAACATTTCTTATGCAAGGAATCATCAAACAACTATACAAATGATCTTGTTAAGTGTTCTTAAGTCCAAAACAGTAACAAGTTACTCAAAACAGAATCAAACTATTACAAAAGCATCAAAATTGACAAGGGCATACAAGGGTTAAGTCCATTTGTTAAGAGGGTTGATTTTTATTTATTATAGTGTAGTTCCTATGCAATAAGACAACAAACAAAGCACTTATAAGATCATAATCATATTCTCAGATATAAAATAGTATCTATCCATTTAAAATAGTACCAGATCAATAATAAAACATGTGGAACGAAAAGGAATTATCAACGTCAAGTCTAGTTAGTTAAAAGATTACAAATTGACCTTTATTTCTTCATGTCATATTCATGCAAGAACACACCATGCAAACAACCCTATGATTATGTAAAGTACCAACAGATTCAAAATAGTAATAAAAAGTACAAAACAACACATAACATATATACCTATGAATACATATTTTGTTAAATCATTTATATATCATTTTCCCACTCCATTTATTATTTATCAAGCATGATAAATCTCATAAATAACAAATCAAATCATATGAACATGAAAATTTATATTTACACTTATATTAACATGGCAAGTTTACTACAAAAGTACCAAACCATTTGGAACTATATTTTAAGGGTTTTAGCATTTATTTATTTATCACTAGAAGCAAATAAATGCATTTGATCATTAAAACAGAAATAAAATTATGTGAAACTTTTTCCTGGTCCTATACAGACCTAAGCAGACACACCATAATTTTTGTGGGATTTATTAATCAATTCACCTATTTATTTTCATTTCTAACCATTTAAATTGCTTAAAATGCAAGAAAAAGCATTATAAATAGAAAACAGAAATTAATTGCGATGAAATTTCTATACATCAGTGTACTGAGCATATAAAACATTTTAGTCAAGTTTCACAAGTTTTGGAGCACATTAATACACACTTTTCTATTTATCAAGCTAAACACAAATGAGCACCAAAATAAGGGCAACCATGTACTTGCACATATCTAGAACCTAACTGATGTGTAATGCTCATTTTTATAAGAATAATAAAACTGAGATTACCCCATTTGCAATTTTCTACTATTTGTGGTGAGTTTTGAAAGTTTATAACTAACATATAAAGTAATAAACATAAAATCATCATCACATGTATTTTTCAGTAACAAATACTCATGCCAATTTTTCTGGACAACACATATACATAAACAAGCAAGCATTACAAGTATCACAACATTTATCTGTCATTTATATCAATTTTTAAGGAAAAGGCCACTTAGCTAGGGTTAGCTCAATCAAGGGCAAAATAGTCATTTTACATATCAAGTTCATCTCTACTGGAAAGAACACAGAAATACAAAACTAACAAAGTTGGTTTCACTCCATTTGGAGTTTCCTACAATTTTTAGTGGACTTTGCAAAATCCAAACATAAATATAGCATTTTCATTATTTTCTAATTCCAGGAAAGACTAAAACAGAATTTTGCATATCTTTCAGGGGGTAGCAAGAAAGTACACATAGACTCAGTCAATAGTGCACTAAAATACTCAGATCTGCAGGGTTAGCTAGGCAAACATGTAGAGCTCGGATCAGTTCATAATATATGAGCTTTTCTAGGGGGTTATCCACAACTTTTCTAAGACACATAGAATAGTAAAAGATAATGAAAGAAAGGAGAGGGGGTTTTCGCGATTTGGCCCTTCCTACACCTTCAGACAGAGACAGGGAACGCCTTGGACGGTGGCGCTCGGCCGGCTTGGGCTCGTCGGCGATGGAGGCCTCTAGGGATCTTCGTTCGCGTCACGATGTGTTCCTGGCAAAGGTAGTTCTTCCTCGGTGGTTCTCATCGAGGGAGGAGACAAGGACGAGGCGGCGGAGGCGACGAACGCCCTGCGTTGTGACATGCACCACGCACGGTGCAACACTGCAAGGCGACCAGGGCAGTGGAGATAGGCGTCCCGATTCGGCGCGTTCGGAGGAGGAGTTGAAGACGGTCTCGATTCCGCAGTTATTGTTGAGGAAGGAGGGACGAGGCGGGGTGCGCCAGAGCTCGAGCAGGGCGCCAATGGCGGCTCAGCGTGAACCGCAGTGGCACCCTCTCTCGATCTCTTAGTGTAGCTTACAAGGGAAGGAACGGAGGGAAGAAGAGTGTAGAGGAAAACGAGGGGAGTTCTTCCAAGGGAGAAAAAGAGAGAGAAGAGGCTTCGGCCGTGGCCCTTTTGTGGTGCGACGGCGGTGAACCGGGCGAGGTTGCGACGGCCAGTTCACGGCGTTTTAGCGAGCGTTGGAGCAAGGATGTGGCTTAGCTGCTTGGCTCGCGGACGCGTGGTCCATCACGCGTTAAATGTCGCCCGGCGACGCCACCACCGGCCACTTGCATGGCGCCGGCGTGTCGCGGCGGCACAATGCAACAACGCTACTGGTCTCACCAAACCGAGCATGAGGCGAGGATGGGTGGAATCGGCGCTATGCACCAGAGAGAGAAGGTGGTGGGGCCGGGCGAAGAGAGGGAGGCAGGGGTCCATGGACCAGTACCACGGAAAAGGTCGAAACAGCAGTTGACAGCGTTGCCCCGGTAACGGAGTTTTCTTGAGGTGGGCCCCAACTGTAAGTGACCCTGGATAGGAATTAAAATGTGAAAAGAAAAAGGGATGGTTGGCTAGATTGAGTACTGCTCAGAAATCAACAAATTTGACCCCCCTAGATGGCCGAATTTTAAAATGTGCCAATTGACAAAGTTGCTCAGAATTAAATTCCCTAGAACTCTGTCAAAAGGAGTTTATGCAAGTTCTATTAAAATTTTTGAAGATATTTTCAATTTACTCTCTGCCCTAGAGTTTGACCAGATTGACAGTTTTTGGGAGAAATTTGAAAACTCTAATTTCTGAGCATTTTAAAAATGTGACCCAGAAAACAAATTTGTTCTATATTTGATGGTCTACCACTTTGTCAAAAGGACCATTGTCTAAATCTGTTTGGAAATGACAGAAGTTTTTGAAATGAAATCAGCCTTCTAGAAAAACAGAAAAGTTATTGAAACCAAATTTGATTTTTACCAAATTTCAAGTACTTTTCAAACCATGAAATGTAAGTCAAAGTTAGAGCACCACACATACAATTCAAATTGATGCACTATTTTACACATAATTCATTTAGGTTTTTGATCTACACTCAAAACATAATCTCTTCACATGCATTCATATAGAAAAGTTTTAAACTTGAGTTTGTTTCTTCAAAACCTTCACACAACCAAACATGAATGCACATGAAATGATGCAATTATGATGAGATGCCAATGAGAATGCTTTTCGAGATACCGGAGGTATCACAACCCTCTCTCCTTAAAGAAATCTCGTCCCGAGATTTAAGAGTGATGTTGGTTGTCAAAGTTAAAAGGAAAGAGTGGTGCAACTTGTGTTTGCATACAAATATTTACAAATTTATACATATGGTTCAGTTTACATTCATCATCCTTGCTGCGATGCAAGGAAACCTGGGAACTTCTTTTCAAGATCTTCTTCTTGTTCCCAAGTAGCTTCATCTTCGGAGTGATTTGCCCATTGCACTTTGTAAAATTTGATGGTACGGTGCCGGGTCGATCTTTCCTTCCCATCAAGTACTCGAACGGGATGCTCTTGGTATGTGAGATCGGGTTCTAGCTGGACATCAGAGGTGTCGATAGCATGCTCTGGCACAAGGAGACATCTCCTTAGTTGCGATACATGAAAAACATTATGTACCGCCGACAAGTTGGGTGGAAGTTCAATTCGATATGCTACCGGCCCACACCGCTCGATAATTGGAAAAGGCCCAATGTATTGAGGTGCTAACTTGCCCTTCACACCAAAATGACGAACCCCTTTCATGGGTGAAACCTTCAAGTAAACATGTTCTCCTTCTTCAAACACTACGGTTCTTCGCCCTTTATCGGAATATCGCCTTTGCCTTTCTTGTGCGGCTTTCAAATTCTTTTGTATGAAGCGAACTTGTTCTTCTGCCTTCTCAGCAAGGTCGGGGCCAAAGATGACCCTTTCTCCAGGCTCGGACCAGTTCAATGGTGTTCTACACCTTCTCCCATAAAGAGCCTCAAAAGGTGCCATTTGCAAGCTCTTTTGGTATCTATTATTATAGGCAAACTCGGCTAAAGGTAAACATTCTTCCCAGTTTTTGGCATAGGTCAAGGTGCAAGCTCTCAACATGTCTTCTAATATTTGGTTCAATCTTTCAACTTGGCCATTTGTTTGAGGATGATATGCGGAGCTTCGAACAAGAGTAGTCCCAAGTGAAGATTGCAAGCTCTCCCAAAAGTGAGACACAAATTGGGAGCCGCGATCGGACGTGATGGTCAAGGGAACCCCATGCAATGATACAATGCGTGCAATATACAACTCAGCGTAGGTTTTTGCATTGTCCCTTGTCTTCACGGGAATAAAATGGGCTGATTTGGTTAACCTATCCATGACCACCCAAATAGAATCATGGCCCTTAGGAGTTCGGGGCAAGCCTACAATGAAATCCATGTGAATTTGTTCCCACTTCCATGCGGGAATAGCTAGGGGCTGCAGCATGCCTGCTGATTTCAAGTGATCCGCCTTCACTCGTTGACACACATCACACTCCGCAACATACTTGGCGGGAAAACATACTTGGCGATTTCCCGCTTCATACGGGTCCACCAAAAATTTTGTTTCATGTCTTGGTACATCTTTGTGCTACCCGGGTGCATAGCAAACACGGAAGTGTGGGCTTCATCAAGAATTTTCTTTCTCAACTCAAAATCCTTGGGAACTACTAAGCGATGCTTGAACCATAGAACTCCATCATCATCAAGTGTGAAACATGACTTTTTATTTTCAGCTATGGCAGCCCGAAGGTGTGCCATACCAACATCTTTCTTTTGTGCTTGAATAATTTGGTCTTTTAAGGAAGGCTCAAGTGTGATATTGCATAATGTGCCTAGCTGATCCATATTGCTTGTCATTTGTTCCATCTTGCAACAAAGAACTCTCACGGTAGGCCTTGCTTCACTAAGATTGCAATGAGCCTTTCGACTCAATGCATCCGCCACAACATTGGCTTTTCCTGGGTGATAGTGCACTTCAAGTTCATAATCTTTGATTAATTCTAGCCATCTCCTTTGCCTCATGTTCAGCTCGGGCTGCGTGAAAATATATTTCAGACTTTTGTGGTCGGTATAGATATGGCAAACATTGTCCAACAAATAGTGACGCCATATTTTGAGTGCATGAACCACGGCGGCAAGCTCAAGATCATGAGTAGGATAGTTGACTTCATGCTTTCGAAGTTGCCGTGATGAATAAGCAATCACTTTGCCTTCTTGCATGAGAACACAACCAAGACCACTCCCCGATGCATCACAATAGACATCAAATGACTTAGTGATATCGGGTTGAGCTAAAATTGGAGCCGATGTGAGCATCTTCTTCAAAGTTTGGAATGCTTCTTCACATTGTGGACTCCATATAAACTTGGCATTATTTTGCAAGAGTTGAGTCATAGGTTTGGAAATTTTTGAATAGTCTGGAACGAAACGCCGATAATATCCCGATAATCCCAGAAAGCTGCAAATTTCGGTAACATTTTGCGGCTGTTTCCAATTCAAGACATCTTGCACCTTGCTCGGGTCAACGGCTACGCCTTTGGCTGAAAGTACATGGCCTAAGAAAGCCACTTCCTTTAACCAAAAATCACACTTGCTAAACTTGGCAAAAAGCTTGTGCTCATGAAGCCGGGACAACACAATGCGAAGGTGCTCTTCATGCTTTTCTTCGCTTTTGGAGTAGATCAAGATGTCATCAATAAACACCACTACGAACTTATCAAGTGCATCCATAAACACCGAATTCATCATGTACATGAAGAATGCCGGTGCATTAGTGAGGCCGAAAGACATCACCAAGTACTCATATAGGCCGTAGCGAGTGGAAAATGCAGTCTTTGCAATATCTTGCTCCCGGATTTTTATTTGGTGATACCCGGACCTAAGATCAATCTTGGAGAATACCTTAGCACCTGCTAGCTGATCAAATAAGATGTCGATATGGGGCAGCGGATACTTGTTTTTGACCGTGAAGGCGTTTAAAGGCCGATAGTCAACACAAAGCCGCTTCGTGTGATCTTTCTTCTCCACAAATAATGCGGGACAGCCCCATGGTGATGAGCTAGGTCGAATGAAACCCTTATCTAGCAGCTCTTGAAGTTGCACTTTCAATTCTTTCAACTCATCCGGTGCCATTCTATATGGTCTGCGTGAGACAGCTGCGGTACCGGGAATAAGTTCAATGGAGAATTCAACATCTCTATCCGGTGGGAGCCCGGGAAGATCCTCCGGGAACACATCCAGATATTCACACACTACCGGAATGCTCTCAATTGGATTAGCTTTGGTGGCATTAATAGTGTTAGACAAGGTCTCACGGTCCGGTAGGCGAACAAGTACAACCGAACTGGTAAGTGGAGATCTCAACTGAACGGTCCTAGCGTGAATGTCCAAAACCACATGGTGATCTTTCATCCAATTCATGCCAATGATGATATCAATGCCTTGATGTGGCAACATCAAAGGATTGACACAAAATTTCTCCTTGCCAATATGAATGTTCAATTGGTATACCACCTCATTGGTGACAATTGATGACCCGAGAGCGGTGATGTGATAACTCTGCTTCGTGCTCCTTATTTCAAACCCATGCTTCGATGCAAAGGACTTGCTGATGAAAGTGTGTGAGGCCCCCGAGTCAAATAAAACAATGGCAGGATGGCCGTTGGCAATGAAAACTCCCGTCATGACAGGTTCACCCTTAGGGATGTCCTCGATGTGAGTGTAGTGTATTCGGCCCATTTTAATTGTTGGACCCTTCTTAGCAGCAGTTGTTGGTGCATGAATATCCCCAACTCTTCTACAAGAGCGACAATTACGGCTGAAATGACCCGTTCGGCCACAATTATGGCAAGGACCTCTGTGGTAGAAGTAACTAGAGCATCAACATGTGCAATTTGCTGAGGAGCCTGATAAACAATGTCTGGGGTCACATGCGGGGCAACAAGCTCCGTGGAACCCTGCTGAGCAAAATGTTCCGGAGGACAATGCTGAGCATCAGAGGAAGCCTGACACCATGTCGCGTGTCCTGAGGAACAAGAAAAATTGCACTTCTTCATTTGCACGTGGAGATAATAATGGTGAGTTTATTTATGCCTGCGTGGAAACGTCAATTGAAAAATTTAGGCGGGTTACCTAAGTGAGACTGTGAGGCAAAATATGTGATTCTTGGGCGTTGTGAGGCTCTGCTGGCATACTCACAAGCCAATTGCTTCCTCTTCTTTTCTTCTTCAAGCCTTTCAGCTTCAAGACGCTTTTGCTCAAGCTTATCTTCTTCACAAGCACGTAAGTTATCCTCTCGAGCAATAGCCTCACTGATCAAGGCATCGTAGCTAGGGTGGTGCAACCCTACATGAAGAGCCAACTGTGTAGACATACCACGTCTGAAATAGTGTTGCTTCTTCTGATCGGAATCAACCCACTCTGGCACATACTGAGCAAAGTACTCGAAATGATCTCGATACTCCACCACTGACAAGTCCCCTTGCTTGAAGGACCAGAACTCTCTGCTCTTGGCTTCAGCCATGCCCTTGGGATAGTAATGGTCATGAAAAACCTGACAAAAGTCAGCCCATGACATGTGCTGATCAGCGGGTTGGGTGGCTTGAAGAGAAGCCCACCATGCTCCCGCTGCACCCTGCAGTTGCAGAGCGGCCAACTGTGTCTTCTCCACATCTGTATACTGAAACAAACCGAGCTTGGACTCGGTGGTGCGCAACCAATCTTCCGCTTTAAGCGGGTTCTCAGCATACGTGAAGACAGGTGGTTGAGTGGTCAAGAACCGCTCATACAACCTGCCCAAGCTTCGATCTTCCTGACCTTGCTATTGATTCTGAAGAAAGGCACTTAGTTGAGCAAGTGTCTCTGCCAGGTTAGGTGGTGGGGGTGGATTATTCACCGCACTCTGAGCGGAGCTTTCTGCCATTCTGCAAATTGCCATAAATGTGTTTAGCTTACTGACTCAAATACAATTCATGAAGCATTGATAAAAAGGTCAAAGCCTCATGGATGAATTCATATATACATGAAAGCATGTAATTAAGATGAAAGCATCACATTGTATAAGAGTAGCAGCTAGTAGTCAATTATTTTCAGCCACCTAGTTCTGGTTATTAAAGTTCAGATTTAGTTTAGGTACCAAATCAAATGATCTGAAGCTGAAAATTTATGGAGGTGTTTACCAACAAGTTGGTGATCTCCCAGAATTTTTCTAGAATTCTTGGAGCTGATATTCTTTCCTTAAAGTCTTCTACTTTGCAGAGGGACAGGTCTGAGTAAAATGATCATAACCAAAGCGAACAGAATGATTTTGAGCTACAAATTTTTCTGGGGACTCCTAGTGGCTGTGGGAACATGCCATAAAAATTTCAGATCGTTTGGATTTGTAGTTCGGACGGTGGATCAGATCCTTTGTTTGTAAGTTTCAATTTTGAATTTCATGATAGCTTGTATTTGTAAAACCTTGTGTGTTACAACTTGCTCATAGACATGTATTAAGCTTTCGGTTTTTATTTAAAGGAAGCACAACTAAGATAAGAGAAGCATCAAGATGAGAATGGAAATAACACGATGCGAGCAAATTGTGCAACAAAAATTTTTATAAGACATGCACGTCCTATTCGTCCTCACTAAATCCTTATCATTTCTATCTATTGTCACATGTCGGTGGCATCCTATTCGTACTCTCTTTTGGCGTAGAGCCTCGATTTCTATCGTTCTTTCTACACGTTTTTGCGGTTAGTATACCTGCAACAGATATGCAATATGCTCATACATTACCACTTGCATATATATGAGTGGCACTCATGCAATTATCGCTGCATGAGCAACGTTTCGTACACATGAACTCTCAATGTCGAGCCCATGTCTATGCAACAGTCCGCACAGGAGGACAGAGGTGCAGTTCACCCCGTTAAAAAGAAAATTGAACTACATCTATTTGAGCCCAACTGGCTCATCTAGACGAACATCATACATCCTCGAAATCGGGCATATGCCTGAGCCAATATTCACATCAGGTGAATAGCTAAAACTACAAAAATATAAATGGATAGGTCACAAGTGTGACCTCCCACCTTAAAGAAAATAAAGTAGGAGGGGGCAGCCACGAAACACCGCAAACGTGACCTCCCTCCTTAAAGGACTCGACTGGGATGTATGCAGAGTTAGTTGGTCAGATAATAGCCACCTATAGACTATATCATCCTTAGTATGGGCATAACGTATACTCTCATTTTAGAAAATAGTTTTTGAAAATAGGCTTTGAAACCAAAATAAGAATCATTGTAATCATTGCATGTGTATGATCGGCTCTGATACCGTCTGTGGCGGAACCCCCAGTTTAACTCGGTTCAAGCACACCTGCCATCCATTGGCTCGCAGTGCACTTGAAACAAGCCAAACCCGGTCGTCTGTCGAGTGCCCCGAAGGACCCTCGATAAACCACAAGATTTAAAGGACCGACATGCATACACAAAAGACCCTCGACGGAGTCAATATGATTACAACAACCCAGCATTTCATACAAACATAGATTTAATTTACAATACTTTGATCAAATAATATACAACCATATCGAAATGTTTTTGAATATAAACTTTGAAATCAACTCGCAGCGGAATATTATACAACTCTCATAATGATAAAATCAACGCAGTGGAATAAAACATCGAGACATGACAATGTGCCCACCTTGTCATTCTCGATCATGGAACCAATTAATCCTGAAAAAGAAGCAACAAATAAACGTTGAGTACAGGAATGTACTCCGTAGGTCTTACCCAGTAGGGGCTTATATGCCCGACTCTCAAGGAATTATGAGGCTTATTTGTGGACTGGCTGACTTGCACCTTAAGCTTACTAAAGTTAATCCTTAGCTTTCCATATTTTAGCTCAAGTAAATATTTAGCATATCTCATGTTTGCACCTTTCCAAAACTAGCACATACAATAAAATCAAGCATGTGAATTATACATGAATCCAAAGTCATGTAATACCATAATCATCCCTTTTCATGTTCAAGTTGTTACTACGTTGAACGGCAGTGATACGACATACTCGACATCTGGCGAGTCACAGCGATTCAAATCAATTTTTAACTTTCGGAAGTAGCCCACAATCACAAGCCATATGTATACTCGCCGTAGCTTTCAACATATGCCAACTTTATTCGAGTTTCGACCCAAGTCTAAACCATACCCGCCGAACCCCCGGGTTGTGCCCCCACAGGCGTTACCTCGATGGGTCCTGCCCCTGTGAGTACAAAGCTCCCCCAGGCCACTCTACCACCTTCCAGCTGGCAGGAAATGGTTCAAACTTCGGCGCACAAGAACAAAGCTTTCATCGGGCCCGTTTCCCGACTATGTGATTTGGTAAAGTAAATGTCGATCCCAAGCGAGCAACGGACAGGTCTTAACCGACACAGGCGGGGCCAGGAGTACATCACAGGCAACATAAATATGCATCATGATACATCATAAGTAATCATCAAGTAAATGCCCCGCCTGATCTCAATTTAATAACAACATCATTTTCAACATATTCTTACCGTTTCCTCAAAGTGGTAACTTGAGTAGCATCCTACTCTCGCGAGTGATTCCAACACTCGACTTCTACCAAAACTAAGCATGGCTAAGCATAGACTTCGGCCTAGACATGCTAGTGTAGGTATCAAGGACATGACGTAAAAAGGATATTTATGCAAGTGGGTTTCAATCAACTCCTAACGTAAGTGCACAAGCAAGTAATAGGACTCACTAAATAGGCGATAATGATAGGAGCCTACCTTGTTGCAATATATATAGCAACTAACTAACGGATGTTAGTTAGTCGGGTTGTGGAGCTTTGCCCTAGGCAACCCCTTTTGATCGCGGGCTAACTCCTCCTGCCAATCGTGACTGAGGGGCCCTCCAGGTCACGTTGGGGCTTCTGTAGCACGTACCCGTTGATGTAGTCGTTCAAGTCCACACGTAGTCGTTCATGTCCACTTGTAGTCGTTCATCTCGAGTCGTAGTGCAACGTCCTACCATGCATGATATGAATAACATGAATGAGTTAAAAACATGTTATGAAATGAAGCTTTATGCATAAAAAGAACAAATCAAATCCAACTTGAAAAGGACATGTTTAAATAGTTTCATGTTGACATAAAAGCGTTTATTAAGCATCAATCAATATCATGCATACGAAGGACATACCAAACAGAATTGAAACCCTTTTTAAACACTTGAAATGAAGGTAATTATAAAGTGTACAAGTTCCAAACACCAAAAGGTTCACTTTTAACACTTAATTTAACATTTCTTATGCAAGGAATCATCAAACAACTATACAAATGATCTTGTTAAGTGTTCTCAAGTCCAAAATAGTAACAAGTTACTCAAAACAGAATCAAACTATTACAAAAGCATCAAAATTGACAAGGGCATACAAGGGTTAAGTCCATTTGTTAAGAGGGTTGATTTTTATTCATTATGGTGTAGTTCCTATGCAATAAGACAACAAACAAAGCACTTATAAGATCATAATCATATTCTCAGATATAAAATAGTATCTATCCATTTAAAACAGTACCAGATCAATAATAGAACATGTGGAACAAAAAGGAATTATCAACGTCAAGTCTAGTTAGTTAAAAGATTACAAATTGACCTTTATTTCTTCATATTCATGCAAGAACACACCATACAAACAACCCTATGATTATGTAAAGTACCAACAGATTCAAAATAGTAATAAAAAGTACAAAACAACACATAACATATATACCTATGAATACATATTTTGTTAAATCATTTATATATCATTTTCCCACTCCTTTTATTATTTATCAAGCATGATAAATCTCATAAATAACAAAT
The DNA here is from genome assembly GCA_036346415.1 of Raddia guianensis. NCBI lineage: Eukaryota > Viridiplantae > Streptophyta > Magnoliopsida > Poales > Poaceae > Raddia > Raddia guianensis. The sequence goes on from CM070538.1 coordinate 38,097,191, forward strand.
CAAATCATATGAACATGAAAATTTATATTTACACTTATATTAACATGGCAAGTTTACTACAAAAGTACCAAACCAGTTGGAACTATATTTTAAGGGTTTTAGCATTTATTTATTTATCACTAGAAGAAAATAAATGCATTTGATCAAACAGAAAGCAAATTATGTGAAACTTTTTGCTGGTCCTATACTGACCTAAGCAAACACACCATAATTTTGGTGGGATTTATTAATCAATTTACCTATTTATTTTCATTTCTAACCATTTAAATTGCTTAAAATGCAAGAAAAAGCAGTACGCGACGGGAAGAAGGTGGACGCCGTTGTTGAAGTCCTCCAGAAGCTGAAGAAGGATGGGCTCACCGACCAGGGCGTGGTTCGAGTGTTCCTGCGGATGCGCATCCAGCCTTTGAAGGCAAGGGCGCACTTAATGTTCGAGTACACAGGTCCGCTTGATCCTACACGCGAGGTGCCCACTGAGCTCTTTACTTCAGAGCTGGACCGGCGGGTGAGGGACGTAATCGTCCCTTCCCCTGGTTTTGCCTAGGCTCGCCGTCCCACGCCTTTCGCTGCGTTGAACCGGCCTAATTTGGTAATTGTTGTTGTTCCCGTATCTTATTGCGGATGCTGTCTATCTTGTTGCTTTTTGTAATTTTTTCTCCTTCTGTAGGGGCTTGGTGGGCTCGTGTCGAAGATGAAGTTGCCCGAGCCTCCTGAGGTGAAGGCGGTGGCCAAACGTGCGCGCGAGTTGGAGGCCTCGCGCGTAGAAGTCCGCAAGAAGCAGAAGTTGGAACATGCGAAGAGGAAGGCGGCCGAGCGTCGTGCGCGGAAAGAGCGTGGTTAGTCAGTTTCCTCGGCTACTGGTTCGGACTCGCACGAGTCTAGCTCATCCGACGAGAGCTGCAGTATCGTGGTTGGGTCGGCCGCGGGTAGCGACTCTGCCTCCCTGACTCGTACTTCCGCTCCGGTTGTCGCTGGGGACGCTACGGGCAGGGCAGGCGCCGTGGCGGACGTTGAATGCTGCGACGCGCTCCCTAACTTGAGTGCAGTTCCGACCGTTCATGGTGGTGGCGCTCTCGTCCCTGCGGCCTCGTCGCCGGCTGCGTCCACCGAGCGGGGTGGCCTTCGTCGGGCCTTCGCAGGCGCGCGTGGTTTGTTGATGAGAGGTGAGTAGATAGCCGTGCCTCCTCTTTTTTTGTTCTCGTTTTCTTCTTTTTCTACTATAAATTCGTGATTCCTCCCTAGGCCATATGTCCCCGGGATGTCCCTTGGTCTGGCGGCGCAGGCCGAGGATCCATCGACGGCTGCTCCCGTTGCAGAGTCGGCCCCTGCCTCGCGGTTGGAAGCGATTGCGGCGGTGCCGGATGTTGTGGACAACTTGCCGGCCGCGGCTCCGTCGGTGGTGCCGATAGCTGTGGCACCATTGTGGGCCCCGAAGGAGGGGGCTGCGGCTTCCATTGCTCCTATAGTGTTGGCACCGGTGCTCCCGCCGGCGTCCGAGGCCCTCGTTGTGTATGTTCCTCCGGCAGTCGATGTCCGGGCCTCTCTTCCCTCGGCGCCCACTGTTTCCCCATCCGTGAGCTTGGTCGCGGCCGAGGCAGCCCAGGACGCCGAGGCTTCTGCTCCTGCCCTTCCTGTCGGGCTCCCGGCGGTGTCCCCCATGGCCGAGTTTGACCTTAACGAGGTCATTCACGGCGAGCAAGAGCATGGGGAGTGGGATCGCCTGGGCAAAGGAACTCGGGCGGCTACAGTCGCCCTCCGGGCGCTCTTGGGGACATCAAGCGTCAGGTTATCCCAGCCAGCGAGGTCAGCGTCTTTCTGATTTTCCTTCAATGGGTTGGTTTCTTTTTCTCCGAAGTTGTCTTTTTTTAGTCCTTTTCTTTCCAGTTCCTGCGCCCGGCTTCCGTTCCTCGCGTGACCGCACTCAGTTCTACCCAGTTGGAGCTTCGGCAGACCGAGGATGGTTTCCAAGGTTTGCTTATGGCTGAGCGGGAGCGCACTGCCGCCTCGTATCAGGCGCAACTTGCTAGGAGGAAGGAGGCTCTTGAAGAGTGGGAAGCGACCCTGTCCCGCCTACGCAGCGAGCGGGCCGGTGTTGAGCTTGATCTTCGGCACGCTTGCGGTCAGCGGGACACCATTAAGTAGGAGCTGGTGGAGACGCAGGGGGAGGTCGCTCGCCTACGTTCTGCCTTAGAGCGGGCCAAGGAGGACTGTGCTCTCAAGGTGAATGGTAAGGTCCTCGTGTCATTCTGCTTTTAATTCTGCTTTTGTTGGCATGGCTTACTGCCCCTCACGTCTCTTCGCCCAGGTCTTCGAGAAGCTGTGGCTACCGCGGCGGAGGAGCGCCGCTTGGCTGAGATTTTATGGGACACAGAGCGGGCTGCACGGGAGATGATCGGGCGGGATCGTGATGCCGATCATTTGGTTCTGGCGCGGATGGAGGTTGAGTTTGGGAGGCTTCGAGAGGCCGCGCGATCCGTCTGCGACCGGCTCCTCCCCCGTGCGGCTGTCGGCGACGCCCCGCTGCCGGAGCAGCTTCGGATGATCCCGGCAAGGATGGAGTGGGCAGCATCTGAGGGCGTCGTCGACGGTGTCTGCACGGTTCTGTCACAGCTGATCTCCCATGCCCGCGGGCTGGATCTGACGGCAATCTGTGCCGGGTATGCCGCCGGCTGCACTCCCGAGGAAATCACCCAGTTTATCCAGGAGGCCAAGCCTTATGCGGAGGAGATCGCCAGCCGCCTTGACCCCCGGGACATCATTCGACCGTGAGCTCTCTCGTCTTCGTGGAGGCCATGTTTTGTTTTCTCTTTTGGAAGGGCGAGTGCCGAACCCTTGGCTGAACATGCTGGCGTGTCGTTGCGCCATGAGGATGTTTTGGATGCTTCGCAGGGCCTCTTACCCGGCTCTTGCCACGCCGTTTGTAGTTATCTATCTTCGCCGACCGTCAGGGTTCCCCCGAAAGGGTAGATTTTTAGGGGTAATACTTCCTTAGGTGCTCTATGTTCCATGCGTTCGAGTAGACATCGCCCTTCGCATTTTTTAGCTTGTACGTTCCAAGTCGCAGTATCTCAGCGATGATGTAGGGCCCTTCCCATGGTGGGGAGAGTTTGTGCCGACCCTTCGTCGACTGGACCCTCCGCAGGACCAGTTCTCTGACTTTTAATGCTTGCTCGCAGACTTGTCTTCCGTGATAGCGCCTCAGCACTTGCTGGTACTTTGCTGACAGCAAGACCGCTGCGTCACGCTCTTCATCGAGCAGATCGACGGTGTCTTGTTGCCTTTCTTGGGCACGCTCGGCATCGAACGAGCGCACCCGAGGTGACACATAGCTCGGTCGGCTGCACGGCCTCAGAGCCATAAACCATGAAGAACGGGGAGCGGCCCATCGATTGGGTCGGGGTCGTTCACAGGCTTCATAGCACCGATGGCAGCTCCGCTACCCATCGCCCTACGAACTTTTAAGTCGGTTAAAGATTCGAGGCTTTAACCCTTGCAGGATCATCCCGTTGGCCCACTCAGCTTGGCCGTTGGTCTTTGGGTGGGCTACTGCCACTGTGTTGATGCGGATGTGGAATTCGTCTAGCATATCGTTGAAGTCGCCGCCGACGAAATTGCTCCCGTTGTCGGTGAGGATCTAGTTCGGGACCCCGAAACGATAAATGACGCCTCGAATGAAGTTCGCTGCTCGCATGGCAAATAGATTGGCGATTGGCTCTGCCTCTATCCACTTTGTGAACTTGTCGACCGCGACGAGCAGGTGGGTGTATCCGCCGAGCGCCCTTTTGAATGGTCCAACCATGTCCAACCCCCAGACCGCGAAGGGCCATGTGATGGGGATAATTTGAAGTGCCTGTGCAGGAAATTGGCACCCCTCACATGCTCGTACGATGCTTTCCGCATCGGCGGTTGCGGTTGGCCAATAGAAGCCTTGCCGAAAGGCTTTTCCGACTATGGACTTAGGGGCGGCGTGTGATACCTCCGGTATCTCGAAAGGCAAAACACTTGCATTGCACCATTCTTCGTATGCATACATGTGGTTGTGCATGAAAACAGTTTGAAAACTTGAATTGTAGTGCAAAAATTTTTGTTTGAATTGTTTGCTTCTTGAGATGGTGTGATGCATAAATTAAAACAAAATCTTGAAATTGAAAGAAACTTTCTAAATTAAATTCAAGTGCCTTAGGAGTAGTATAACTTTGTTTTAAGAATACTTGTATGCAAGGGCTTGTAAATGAAGTGAAAACAAAACTAAATTAAATTAAATCAAAAGTAGTTAAGTTTAAACTAGTTTAAAATTCTACAAAGTGGAACCAACTTAAAAACCTTCTATCAGGAAAACACTTTGTATAAAAGTTTGGTGAAAAATGGTTGTGGTTGGAATTTACAAACATGTGTTAGTCCAATTCAAATCTAGGTCAAACCCTAACCCTTTGTATGGGAATTCGAAATTTAAGAATGTAAATGACATATTTGAAGGAAGCTTCAATTGAAAAAGTTGTAGTACCCAAAATGTAGAGCAACTTTGTTTTCAGGACCCTAGTGGTTTGGATCCTAGAAATATCATTTTTAGAATTTCTAAACTAACTCATTCAATTGGTCAAACTTGAACTCAGATATTAATTTTAAGTTATCTTCAAAATTTTGAATAGAACTAGTAGAAACTACTTTTGACAAAGTTGTAGGAAATTTAATTCTGAACAACTTTTATCTCTGGAAGTTGTTCAAAATTCGGACGTTTAGTGGCTCAAATCTTGAATTCAAACTGAAATAAAAAATTGGTCAAAGGAGTATTTTATTTCTCATTCTTTTTCCACTACTTGGCCCATTCCTGATGACCGGCCCAATTCTGACCCGCTCTGCCTCAGCCCACCTGGCTGGCCCACCTCCCTAACTCCAGCCCTCTCTCTCTTCTTTCTTGCTGGGCGAGACCAGGAGCGAGGCTGCCGCCAGCGGGCGCCGCCACCAGTTCCGACCGTCTTCTCGTCGTCATCCCACCAGCGAAACAACCACGCATCTGTGTCCTAATGATTGCATGCACCACTTGCCGTCGGTTCCCACACTTACCTCGCCACCTCCCTCTCTTCTCCAGTTCACACCGTGAACCGCAGCAGCCTCACCTCACCTCCGCCGCCGATAAAACAAGAACACCGGCCTCTCCCTGCCTCTTTCGTCTCTCTTTCCACCTCTGGAGAATCGCCTCGTCTCCCTCGATCATCCCCACCAGCCAATTTCAATTCTCTCTGCGCCACTGAGCCAAATTGGCTCACCAATTCAAGCGGCCACCATTGCCGCTGTCGAAGGTTCGAGCTCCAAATTCGCCTACTCCTTCTCTCCTCTCCCGTCGAGAATCTCACCATAGCGTGCGCCTTGATTCCTTCTCTCGATTCCACCGCTTTTCAGGCCTCATCGTCGCACCCATCTCGCGGTGGCGCGACCGCGCCACCAGTCCGCGCACTGGCCGTGCCATCTCGCCGCCGGGTCGCATGACTACATCTCGCTCCAGGCCTCCTCCGCCTCATGTGGAGCTCGAATTAACTCCCCCTCATCCGCGCACACCTCGGAGACCTCTCCCTCGGCCAAGAACGCCGCCGGAGCTGGCTCATAGCGCCACGCCGGCGAGCTCCATCAACCCGCCATGAACGACTCCCTCCGGCATTTTCTCCGACGACGAGATCAGGGTGTAACGGACCCCTTACGCCGGGAACACGCCGTGACGCGGTCCTTGGCCCTTCCTGCACTCCACCGCGCCGAAACAGCGTCGCCGGACCGCCCCTAGTCGCCGGCCGCGCCTGAGAGCAGAGGTAGAAGAAAAAGAAAGGGCCATTTGTGCATAACCCCTTGCACATTTTTATAATGGAACCCGCAGTCCATAGACGACTATGCTCTGAGTCTATGAGAACTTGAGAGAAATCCCCCGTAAAAAGATTTATTTATATGTTGGTCTGGTGTCAGTTTAAAATGGATTTAAATTTCCATTCTTGCATGCAAAATTTGAATTTGCAATATCTTTCGCTAGGAATGACCTAAAATGATGATTTTTGTCTTGTTAGCTTTGTAATACTGTGCTCTCTCAAGACTGCATGACAATGGCTTGTGTACTTACTGTTTTGATCATGGCTAAGCAAACCCTAGCTAAAAAGACTTTCCTGGTAAAAATGCAAGTTAATCTTGAGACAATATGATGATTTTTGTCTAGGATGTAGATCTGAGCATTTGTGTTGATGTGAGAAATTTCCAGAATTTTTGCTCTCTGTTATACACATGTGATAATGACTTTAGTATTTATTGCTTAATAGATAATGTGTAAACATGTAAAATTCATATCTTTCCTTAGATAACTCCAAAAATCATGAAACCAGTTTTATTGAATTTGTAAATTCAATATCTAGGCCATGGTTAGGTTCTTTATTTACAGGAGTATCATTTTACCCCTAATGTGCTTATGCCATGAGTAATAACTGTTTAATTATGTTCATTACACAATATGATGTTGCCACACATGCAAACATGATAACAATGGACACATGACCATGTTATGACATGTCTATCACTTTGAAATTCTGTTATGACCAGTAACACAAGCTTTGTTTGATAAATATTTATTTTATGTCCTAGGTTGTATTAAAATGCCTTAAAATGGTGAAATGAGCAAACATATATATGGCCAAATGTACTTAAATATTACTATGACAATTCCAGTAGCTTTATCATGATTAGAAGGAGTGCAGAAAAATTCACCATGTTCATATATGTCTGTTTTATAACTATAATGAGTTTTCTTGCCTTTTTAGCATTTTTAATAACTAAAAATGTTAATAAATAGTTAAATTAAGAGATAAACTCCATTAAAATTATGGTATGCTTGTTTTGGTAAGTATAGTTTGGAGAAACAGATAGGTATTATTTTCTCCATGTTTAGGTTGTAAAACACATTTAACTTGCTTGCAGTAATTAATAAATAAATAGAAAACCCTAAACATCCTTCACCAATTAACTTGGAAATTTTATGGTGGTCTTCTTATGTTGGAATCAGTGTGAATATAAAATTTCATGGTCATAGGATCTAGTTTGCTAATTTTAAGATTTAACATGCATGATTAATAATAAAAAGAATGCAAATTGATGTATAAGTAATTTGTTTAAAATAAATCTTGATATGAGCAAGAAGGTACTGATTTGTGTGTTTGAATACTGTTTTGGATCCATGAATATTTGTGATGCACTTTAGTTTTGTTGTTTTGGAAGTTGAATGCATAGAGGTGACCATTAAAAGCATAAAACTAATATTCCTTAAACTAGCAAACTTAATCTTGATATTTGTATTGTTAGTTCCCATGTTGGGTAACATTCTTAGTATATTGCTGCTGTTTTTCCAAATGAGAATACATGTATGATCACTTGCGTGCTTGAGGTGGTGCAATCTCACATGAAAGAGACACTAGAAAGGCTTAAAAGTGATCTTTTAAACAAGCAAGCTTCACCCTTTTGAATACATGTTTATTCTCCATGATTTTTTGATGATGTTATTCTGTTTTTATAAGCACTTTAATGTTAATCCAAATCAAAGAGCATGAATTCCGATCCTTTGAGTGTTTATTTGGTGATTTTTTGCATAGAAATGCTAGTATAATAAGCTCAAAAGTTTGCCCTTTCACTTAAAGGAAAATAAACTCCACATAATCACCATTAACTTAGGTGTTTTGTAATGTGTTCAATCTGTTTTGGGTAATACTTGTATGTGTGTACATATTTGTTTATAAAACTATACTTGTAGGACAAGATAACAACCTTTAACCATGACTAGTATGAAATGAAAGCTCGTTTTTGAATTCTAGTTCAACTTGCCTTGTAACAGGTTGATCATCCTCATTACAAAAACCCATGGTTTTTATGCATCTCATTGATTCTATTTTATCATGATATGAATAATAGGAACGTGGTACTACAATCGAGTTGTACGACTACGAGAAGCTGAGTACAACTACATCAACGGAGTACGAGCTACAGAAGCCCCAAGCACGACCTGGAGGGCCCCTCAGTTGTGCTTGGCAGGAGGAGTTGTCCCTGAACAAAAGGGGTTGCCTGGAGCAAAGCCTCACAACCCGACTAACTAACACACTGTTAGTTAGTTGCTAAAATTACAAGGTAGGTGGAATTATATAATCTCCTACTTAGCGAGTCACATGTTCAATTGTGCACTAGACATATATAGGAGTTGGTTGAAACCTTATGCATTTACCTTTTATATCCTGTCCTTGATACCTACACTAGCATGTCTAGGTCGAAGTCTATGCTTAGCCATGCTTAGTTACAGTAGAAGTCGAGTGTTGGAATCACTCGCGAGAGTAGGATGGCTACTCAAGTTTTTACCTTTGAAATATGAGAATGATGATGGTTAATAAACTGAGACCGGGCAGTGATGGGCTGAGATTGAGATGAGAATAAATGTTTATGTTGTATATGTTGGTTGGCTCCGCCCGTGTCGTTTAAGACACATCCGCTGTTCGCGCTGGGATCGGCATCCTTTTTACCACTGCACATAGCCGGGATCTATGGACCGGTGAAAGCTCTATTTGATTGTTCTCAAAGTATTTGTGTTGGATTCCTACCCATCGGGAGGCGGAGGTAGCCCTGGGAGATGCTTGGATCTCACGTGGCCCGGCCCGCGGAGACGATTACCACCCGTGGGGACTACTCCCAGGGGGTTGGAAGGAGCAACTCGTACTTTGTTCTCAATCAGACAAGGGTTGTTATATGCTGAAAGCTACGGCAAGTATGCATAAGGTGTGTGTTTTGGAATACTTCTGGAAGTTTAAATCGATTCGAATCGCTGCAGCTCGCCAGTTGTCGAGTATGCCGTATCACTGATGGGCAACATAGTAATAACTTGAACATGATGATGAATATGATGATTACTTACATGTTTTAGATTCATGTATTTACTTACATGCTTTACAATTCATGTATAACTCAAGTGTTTGATCTTGTATTGCTACAGATGACAGGATGCTAATATGGGACCGATTAAATATTAATTTGATGCTAAAATTTGAAAGTAAGGATGAACTTTAGTAAGCTATTAGGTGCAAGTCAGCCTAGGCTGTAGAGCTTGATTATGGGTCCTCCACATTGGGACCAAGTCCTCTGAGTACGTTCTTTGTCCTCAGGGTTTGCTGCCCTTCTATGAGCGCAGGTTTTTGAGGCGAGACTCTGTCCATGCTGCACGACGATTGTTCAGTGATGCATGTTTGGAGTAGCCGAGCATAGTACCAGTGGGCATGGTACTATGTCCTTTGCATGATTAAGATATGGATCTACTTATGTTAATGAAGTTATAATATTTCCGTTGTGAGATTATTTTGAACTTTGTTCCAAAAAGATTCGATATGGTTGTATATTATTTGATCTATTCTTGTAAAATTAAATCTATGTTTGTATGAAATGCTGGGTTATTGTAATCATTGTGACTCCGTCGAGGGTCTTTTGTGTATGCATGTCGGTCCTTTATAATTTGTAGTTTATCGAGGGTGCTCCGGGGCACTCGACGGACGACTGGGTTTGACTTGTTTCAAATGCACGGCCTAGCTGATGCGCTTGAACCGAGTTAAATTGGATGTTCCGCCACAGAGGGTACCAGAGCCGATCACACACATGCAATGATTACAATAATTCTTATTTTGTTTTCAAAGCCTATTTTCAAAAACTATTTGCTAAAATGAGAGTATACGATATGCCCATACTAAGGATGTTATAGTCTATAGGTGGCTATTACCTAACCAACTAACCTTGCATACATCTAGATGAATCCTTTAAGGAGGGAGGTCACGTTTGCGATGTTTCGTGACTGCCCCCCTACTTTATTTTCTTTAAGGAGGGAGGTCACAGTTGTGACCTTTCCATTTACATTTTGTAGTTATAGATGTTCACCTGATGCGAACTTTGGCCCAGGCATATGCCCGATTTTCGAGGGTGTATGATGTTCATGTAGATGAGCCAGTTCGGCTCAAATAGTTGTAGTTGAACTTTTCTTTTTAAAGGGGTGAACTACACCTCTGTCCTCCTGTGCGGACTGTTGCATAGACATGGGCTCGATTTCGAGAGTTCATGCTTACGAAACGTTGCTCATGCGGCGTAAATTGCTTGAGTGCCACTCATATATATTTGCAGGGCCGGCCCAAAGGGGAGGGCGGGCAGTGCGACCGCCAGGGGCCCCCAACTTAGAGGGGCCCCGACCCATGTAATTTGTAAGTGTTAGTAGTATTAGATAGCTAGGAAGAAAGTCCAGTAGAGCCCATTAAATCAACCCACAAGCATCCTGTTAGTTCAGACTCGTAAAACTAGCTAATAGCTGGCTCAAGTTGTGTATGCCGTTTGGTTTTCCAATTTCACTGACATGCACAATTACTAATTAAGTAATTAATGGACCAGTTGACGATTACTGCGTTGCCTGCCGCTTCGTAGCCTATTCTTTGTCGTTTCGTTTAACCGATGACTACGAGGCAACAGGCAAGGGAGGCACGAAGGCAACTAGCTAGTCTGTCAAGTGTCGTCATCGTGATCTCGGGAACGTTGAGCGGCAACACGTTAGGCAGCACACCGGCAAAGAGCTGACGGCACCGGGGTGCATTGTGCTCAGTGGGCAGTGGCCATCGGTGAGACCATGCCATCGCCAGCGCGCGGAGCGGCCGTGCGAGTGGCTAGCTGTCCGCCGCTGCTACTGCTAGTCAGCTGATTAGCATCGAGGGCCCTTTTCAAATCCAAGGTGTTTAAGGTGTTTCATATCTTAATTTTAAGCAATTAAGCTTTTATATTTTGGTTGGTTGCCTATTTGTTTTCCTTTTTCATTATTTTTTGTGCGTGTTTACTATTGCAATATGTCTTCTTGAAAATATTTATTTGGATGTGTGTGACAAAAAAGAAATAAGAACATGACCAAGAAACGATGACCTCATAAGAAAAGGAGCAATGAAAAAAATCCTTTTATATTAATTCAAGTCTCCTACACATATTGTATTTGTAGCACCTCATGAGCCTAATGTAAATGACGATTAGACAATACTGAGAATTCAAATGATATTTTTTACACGCGAGGAAATATGAACAGGGAAAATTTAAACGTAAGTGTTGAGGAGCAACCCGTAACATATTGTATTTCCCGTAAATGATCATTTTAAACATATATTTCTTATATGTGAGTAAGAGGCCTCTTAGTTTTAACTCGCCCCGGGCCCCAAAAAACTTTGGAACGGCCCTGTATATTTGAGTGGTAATGTATGAGCATAATGCATCTCTATTGCAGGAACACTAACTCCGAAAATGTGTAGAATGATTGAGAAATCGACTAGCATATGATAGCTTAGAGCGAATATATGCCACCGAAATATATCGTTAGCTATGAACAATAAGAACTTGTGAGGACAGTAAGACGATCATGAATCATGAAAATTTTATTTGCATCATGTTCCTTGCATCCTCACCTATATGCTCATCTCATCTTGGTTATGCTTGCTATTAAATTAAAATCGAGAACCTAATACATATCTCTGTGCACTTGGTAACACATATGTTTTTGCGAGAAGAATGAAAAGAGCAATGAAAGTTCAGTTTCGAAACTTTACAAATTAAGCCAACACCACTAGAAAGGTCAAAACCAAAATTTCAGCAGGCTGTAATTTTTCTTTTTCGGCGTAGGCTACTAGGGAACAGGTCTGAACATGAAATTTAAGGAGCAAATCAAGATTTTTATGAGAAATATCTCAACCATAGATAGGCCCCTAGTTCATTTTCAGCTAGGAGATAATCTATTTTGATTTGAAGATAGAATCAGCTCTACAGTCCAAAATACATATCCAAATGGTCTAAAATTTTTATGGCAACTTCCTGATGTTACTAAGAGCCTCCACAAAAAAAATTTCAGCTTAAACTCATTCTTCTACCTTCAGTTATGACAAATTTACCCAGGTCTGCCCCTCCGCAAGACATCAAACTTTAAGGCAAGAAGATTAACCTAAAAAATTCTAGTAAAATTCTAGAGACACACCAACTTATATATGAACACCTCCATGAAATTTCAGAATCATATCTTTTTAGTTGATACCTGAACCAAAAATCAAAAATCGAAGGTCCAGCAATAGGTAGCTGAAAAATAGTGAACATTGACTATTATTTCTATGAACATGGTGTTATCCTTCTTCTTCTTCCATGCTTCATGTATTTTGAAAATATGAAGTATATTCTTTACTGATCCTAAGTTCATTACTCTTTGATAGATGTCAACCCCTTCATCGCCTCCTTTCGATATATGTCCTATCGAATGCCAATCATCAAAGTTCAAGCCTTCATCACTTAAGGATAGGAAAAGAAAGAATCCACCTGAAGGAAGTTCCAAGAATACGATTGCCATTCATCAATTGAGACCTGGTATGATGCTACTAAAGGCGTTCATCAAGCCAAAAGATCAAATCGAGATCGTTCAAAAATGTCGACAACTCGGTCTTGGACCGGGAGGAGTTTACCGACCCGGTTACAAGAACGGAGCTAAGCTCAAGCTATGGATGATGTGCTTGGGCAAAGATTGGAATCCAGATTCAGGCTCATATGAAGACACTCGTGCATTTGATGGTGCCCGGTCGCCAACTATTCCGGAAGATTTCAAGCAACTTGTTCAAAGTGCCATCCAAAATTCCAACACATCCTTGAAGCAACAAAAAGGAGCATCACGTGTCACTCCCACGATTCCTTCCTTAGAACCCGACATATGCATAGTGAATTTCTACGATGATAGTGGAAAGCTAGGACTTCATCAAGACAAGGACGAATCCAAGTGTAGTCTTGACCAAGGCTTACCAGTTGTTTCCATATCCATAGGCGACACCGCTGAGTTTCTCTATAGTGATACTCGAGATAAGGAGAAAGCTTCTAAGGTTGATCTCGAGTCCGGTGATATCTTGATCTTTGGGGGCCAATCAAGACTCTTGTTCCATGGCATCTCCAACCTGAAGCCTCACACCGCACCCTCATGGCTAAGGGAGGCAACGAACCTTCGACCAGGACGTCTGAACCTCACGTTTAGGCAATATTAGTGGTAGTTGTTCCTCGCACGATGCAAGGCCAAATGATATATATTAAATGACAAGTTAAACCTTTGTAATATTTAAACACTAGTTTTTAAGTGGAAACACTTTGCTTGTCATTCCTGATCATCATCTGGTTTCTGGTGTTACATACTTATGGATATGTCCAATTCAAAATCTTCCACACGAGTTTTCAAACGTAAACATGATGCGCTACGATCATAAATCACATTGATAATACTTACTGGAATCACCTAGGCACCACCATATGCCCTGCATGCACCATACTTATGGTCCATGCGTTACGTTAATTCAACTTGGCAACTAATATGCATCGAGACCAATGTGAACATTTTGAGAAATATATTGTTAAAATTATGCAAAGCGTGTTTGAATTGGAACTTTGAAAAGCTGAAACCAAAAGGGGAGTATAAGTTCAAAAGTTCAAACATGTTGATTTTTGATTTCATGCACATAAGTGGCTACTCCTACCTATCTGATCTACCTTTTCATTGCCACTTATGTTGCCCAAATTTTTGAAAGGTGACTTACTAATTTTTGAAAAAAAATTAGAATATTTTAATTTAGGCATGTGAGTGGCTATTCTTGTCCTTATGATTTGTCCTTTTTGAATGCCACTCATGTTGCACAAATTTTTGAGACGATTGATTCAATCTTGAAGTGGTGTTTTATCCAAGCAATCTATGGTGCCGCAACGGAGCCTAGGGCCACGTGTGTGCGGCCGCCACATGATTGTGCCGCTAGGAGCGCGCAGGTATCAAGAACGGCTTGGGTATGACCTCGCTTTAAGTGTGAAAACCAAACTGAATTTTTGACTACTTATGATCACTCTCATTTCATGACGTGGTACATAAAAACTAAATCTTGGGCTTGATGCATGAACTGAAGCTATCATGGTATATGATTACCTTTTGATTAATCGAGTTGCCGAAGACTTATTCATACGTTAGTTTGAAACATGACAACCTAGACAACAAGTGACCTCACTCATATTAATATATCGTTTCAAGCAAAAACATAAACTTGCCATTTCAAAATTTCATGTTTCTAAAATGAACCACTACCGACCTGCCTTAGGAAAATAAGGTAGAACTTGTTTTCAAATATGTACACAGTCCCTATCAAAGCAAGCCAAGACGGGTCCAGAAAGGAAACGCCACATGCGTAGGAAGTTGAAACCCCGAGCTAGGTAACGATGGTTTAGTAGCTATGAAGCACATGTCTTCCAGAGACCTATCAAATAGGAATCATCAAACCAGTCACCGATGTTTATACCATATTCACTTCTGGACCCAGCTGCAATGAAGTCAATCCCATCTGGAAACACAATTCCGATGGTACAAGACACTATAACAGCTAAGGCCCTGTTTGGGAGACAAGTTTTAGATGAAAAATAGGTGTAAAATACCATCCTAAAAATTTTACTGTAATGAACTCGATAAACTATTTGGATGGAAAGTAATGTTATAAACTTTACACCGGTAATAGACGTTTACACCCGGAAATAAAAAAAACATCTTAGGAGGCCACACTAATTTTCTGAGGAATGTCGAGCGAATCGTTTCAGTCATCGTTCCCTGATTTCTACCTCGGCTGCGCCACCGCTCCAGCCAGCCATAGGTCATCCTTGCACGTGTGCGGCCCAAGCAGCAGCTCGAGGAACGTCCGTCGCGGGCCAGCGGAGGTGAGGCGCGGCGCGGCCGGCACGGGGCGGCTGCGGCAGCTCGAGGCGCGGCCAGGAGTCGGCACAGGGCAGCGCGGCCGGCACGGGGCGGCAGCGGCAACTCGAGGCACGGCCAGGCGTCGGCGCAGGGCAGCGTGGCCGGGGCGCGCAACCGGGTTCGGCAGCAAGGCGCGGGCGCGGCCAGCTGGGACAACGCCTCCGGGGCTGGCCGAGGTCGTCTGGGGATGGGAGGGGCTCGCTGGGGCTGAGGACCGCATGGCCTTTAGCAATGGTGGGGAGGCATCCGTTGAGGACCGTGTGCCCTTCGGCCATGATGACGAGCCCATCCTGAAATTGCAGGAGTGTTGCATCATCTTCATTCTCCAATTGATTCGGTTCTGTTTGCCTTTGCCCCATCTGCATTTGCTCGCTCCTCTGCAATTTGGGATGCAGTAGATGACCAGGGCCAAACAGCCAGCAGCAAGATACCAAAATAATTGTGTTGGGTTCAGTTCTTCCATATCTGCTTTGATTTGTTCTTTTTTCCCTCTTCAACGGCGAGGTATCGCATAGTTGCATAGCACATACACACCGGTTTTTATGAATTTTGTTATCCAAACAGCAAATTACAACCGAAATATGATACGGATGGTTTCTTGTGCACAAGGAATTACACTGCTATTTTAATCCAGTTGTAAAACTTCCCATATTGCCAAATGGGCCCTAAGTTGACTTGCCAAGGGGATACTCACTTAATCAGGGACAGCACTGTTATAAGTCAGATCACCACATAACCACCCACTAAGTGAATCCTCTCTACCCTAGTTAGAAGAACCCCGTCGAAACCTCGAGCTTTCCAAATGTGTTGCAACCATTGTTGATAGAGCTATACTTCTCGACGAGTCGAGCACAATTCCAAAAAGATCCCGATCTTCCTAACCCTCTCACTACAGCAAAACGAACTTTTTTCGTCGGCCGATTATAATTTCGTCGGTTTAAAAAAGCCGACAAAAATAAGCCTGTAATTTCGTCGGTTTCTCACCACCGACGAAAATATAGACACAATTTCGTCGGTTTAGGCGTGGCCGACGAAATTAAAAACAAATTCGTCCGTTTAGACCGACGAAAATATGGTCATTACACATTGCGGGCGCCGCAGATGACGTGGACTTAATTTCTTCGGCCTAAACCGACGAAATTACAGTGCGGCCTTACGACGTGGCACACCGCAAGCGACGCAGTTGACGTGGCCATAATTTCGTCGGCCAAAACCGACGAAATTACGGCCCACTTAACCCCGGTGGCCCAATTTACCCGTGCACATCTTTTGACCTAGCCCCCGCCGCGCTCTCCCTGCTGCTCTCCCACGCCGCCGCCGCACGCGCGCCGCCCACGCTGCCCTCCGCGCCGCCGCCGCACGCGCGCCCCCACGCTGCCCTCCGCGCCGCCCCCTGCCGCCGCCGCACCCGCTCCCCACGCCGCCGCCCGCACGCTCGCGCCCCACCCGCCGCTCGCGCCCGCCTGCTCGCTGCGCTCGGCTCCCCGCGCCGCCTGCTCGCCGTCGACGCCGCATTCCCGCAGCTCGCGCCGTCCCCCACGCCGCAGCTCCTGGAGGCGCACGTCGCGTGCCTCCGCGTCGCCACCCCCGTCGACCAGGTGCCGCGCATCGACGGCGAGGAGCTCGACCTCTTCATGGTAAGCCTGTAGGCTCCTCTTCTCTCACCACCCGCGCGCGCACAGCCTTAAGAAGTTGCCTGGTGTCTCTCTCTGCTGGTTTTGCAATCGAATTCTCCTCATCTGTGGGTTGCCTTGCCCTTATGGTTTGGTGCTGTGATTGACGAGTTATGGTTGAGCTTGGAATTTGGAACGGGTTGGATTATTCTCTGTACTAGCAGCAACGATTCTGAACTGCCAATAATTTTCTTAGGCAGCTTGAATAGTTAATAGTGTTCAGTAGGAAGATGGAACTTCCTGAATTTTCTTAGGCAGAGGGATTTACAGTCGTTCTCTAAGGATTTTTTATTTTCAATCACTATATTAATACTGATGGTCACAGTAAGTGTCATCCTAGCAATTTGATGGGCACGACTTATTGAAGCTTCCTGTAATTTAATTTAGAAACACAGTGGAAAAATACTAGATTTTCATTGTGGCTTCTCTTTAGTTTCACTATGGAAAATTTGCCTACAGTTGCATTGGTCAATTTTCTTTGGTTTCTTGTTCTGCTCCATCAAAACAGTATTGCATTGGTCAATTTTCTTTTGTTTCTTATTCTGCATTAATGCTTGCTCGTTTTGAGCTGGTACCACTTAAGTAAAACTCGAGTTAATTGCATAGTTGAATTGCATGCATGTAAACAGGCACAGGTGGACATGCTGATTTGAATTCCATCTCTGGGACAAGAACTGCCTTAATTCGCTATAGAACAAGAAGAAAGGGAGGCAAGGTACGCGTAACCTGTATGCAATTTTCTGAGCGCAATAATTTTCTTCTTTTATGAATGAAAAGATAGTGAAATGCAAGGATTCGTGCAGTAACACAAAATTAGAATACTTTTATAAGAATACTCATACATCTGCCATTAGTACAAAGCTTGTTTTAAAGCACACCGAATAGCCTATTTGGGTAAGTCTTACACATTTATATCAAATAATTCATGCCAATTACTTATAGGTTCTTGTAAATAGTCGGTGTTCTGCACACATATGATTTTCTCTAAGTGTCTACATAGTAATTTTCCTATTTTTGGTTAGTTGTTTACAATTTGTATTTGTTTGCATTGTTTCTAACACCATATTCCTAGAATGTCTCTTATGTACAATATAATATGATATGTAGTGCTATGTGTCGAGATTTATTTGATTTAGATAATAAGATGTGTGATTTATGTAAAGCTATGTGTATGACATATGTATATAATTCAATAGTTTTGTGTATAATTTGATATTTAAGTATAGAATGATCATTCAATGTGATATATATGACTTAAACTTCCGCATTGTTAACAAAATGTATATGTGTATTAACTTCATATTTTTCTAATGTAATATTGTGAAGGTGGTGAAGGACATGATGTCAAATGCGCGTATCTCGGCTGTATGCTTATACTATAAGCGAGTCAAGAATGAAAACATGAATAGAAAGCTAGGCGCTTCAACAATATACCTTCGAGCTGATGAATACCTCCAGGTGGATATCCCTTGGCTTAGAAAGTGCCCTGATGCTTGGCAGGCACTCTGTGCATACTGGGCGTCCCCTGCCTTTGTGGAGCAGTCAGAGAAGAAAAGGAGCAATAGGAATGCCGGCCCAAGAACAACACATCGATACGGCGCCGACGGACATCTTCGTCTAGCCAAAAGAATGGTATGCATGGTCTTGATGATTCTGTACTTACAATTCATCTGTTATTCTACTCATTACAATATATATCATGGTGTGCAATGCAGCAAGCTGAAAGTGGGAGTGCGCCAAGTGAAATCGACACTTATATCCGAGGTCACTTTGGAGAAAATGCAGAACAGCCGGATGTACTATGCAGTCAGACAGCTACACAAAACCTGGTAATATAGAACTACACGCGTTCAAATAAATTTTTTCAAATTTTTCACTAATGTTTGCAATTTTTGCAGGCTCGGTATGGAGAGGAAATGGTGGCCCGTCATGGAGAAGACTGTAATTGGAGGCAACAGCCAGTGGACCCAGTGGCATTGTACTCGAGCGGTGGTGGGAGAAAGCATGGGAGGTTTCCCATGTTTAACGGGGTGGTGGATTCAAGCCAAGCCGTAGCCGAGGCAAGGTCGTCTCATTCCTCACAAGGCAGCTGGAGCAGTTCTCGATCCTCGCGAGAGGTACAACTGGAGCAGCAGTTGAGCTAGCTACAGGAGTATCTCAGGTACATGATGTAGTATCAGACATATCAGCGAGAGCACGTCGAAGTAAGTAAAATTGATCTCTATTAAATACTTCATTTGCAATTGGATGACAATTTAATATGAAAATTGCATTATTTGTCTTCATATCTCAATAATTAGAGAAGACAGTTCCATATTGCTTAAATTTATGTGAAATCGCTTATTTGTCGTTGTTGTATGCTTCTTATGCATTGAATGTAAATTTTGGCTCGGTAGCTCGATAATCGAATAACATAAGTGCATATGGCCCAAATTTGAGTAGATTAGCTCATTTGTCGCTATTAAACGTCTCTGTTGCTTTGAATGCCAATTTAGCACCAAAGTTGCATAGTTAAGTGCTGCCGCTCGATAATTGGAGAAGAAAAGTACATATGACTCAAATTTGTGTGAATTATCTTATTTTTCGATAATTGGATAATGCAAGTACATATAATTAAAATTTGAATGAATTAGTTGAAAATTAATACACTTTGCATGTTCTTTTTACTATAGGCAATGTTGTACTCTCAGTTTGGACCAAATATTCAATTGCCTGCGTTTCGGCCTCCGCCTCCTCCGCCTGGCTTTTTATTTCAAGATACACAACATGTAATAAATTTACATTTTTATAAGCAAATTTACTTCCATCTATTTGCGCTCTCACAAATGCTCCTTCAATTGATTAGGGCTTTGCGACACCACCTGCACCTGCTCAAGATGCGACTAGAGGCAACAACGATGCTTCTTCTTCGGATACGCCTTCGGTCAACTTAGGAGGCGCCGATGCGGCAGGCAGCGGACATGGATCGTACTCACCTGCGAGTTAGAAGATCCATTTTGTATTTGTGCTTGCTATTAAACTTGTCGATGTAGAAGTTGAGTTGGATGACTTGATGTTGTACGGACTTAACTACGCTTAATTTCTATCTATATGTGTGATGAATCTTGTGTTCGACGATATTTGATGTTGGATATATGTTTGTGATGATATGAATATCTGTGAATTATCTGTGATTTTTGTGAATTATCTGTGATTTTTCTGTGATTTTTGTGAATTATCTATGATTTTCTGTGATTTTTGTGAATAAAACAGCACCCTGTTTTTTTTTTTAAAAAAATGTAATTTCGTCGGCCAAAACCGATGAAATTATTGGTTTTGGCCGACGAAATTAACTGCCACATCATCTAGATCAAAATCGGCCTTGGTTATTATTTTCTTGACGTGTACGTAATTTCGTCGACCAAAACCGAGCGAAATTACCCGCCACGCCTTTTTCGCCGGCTCACTTTTTTCCTGGCGACGTGGAGGATAATTTCGTCGGTACGAGACCGACGAAATTAATCGCCACGTCGACTTTCCGTCGGTATGTGCATCATCGCTTTTTAATTTCGTCGGCCAGAAACCAAGCGAAAATCTTGTAATTCGCTTAAGAACCGACGAAAAGCCATTTAATTTCGTCTATTATTTTCCGTCGGCTTAATTTCGTCGGCAAACCGACGAAAATACGTTAATTTCGTCGGTTTGCCCCTAATTTCGTCGGTTTTTGGCCGACGAAATTAATGCGTTTTCCTGTGGTGTCTCCTGCAAGAAGCACCGAAGAGCCCTCCAACCAGCTCTTGCCTGGGAACAGTCAAGGTGCCCACAAAGCCAATTTGTAAATATGCGAGTTGAGAAATATTTCAAAAGTGTTAAACAACAAAATTCCAATCTTATCGTAAGAGACCTATTCTTAGTGCTGACGGAACCTGGAACTCTTTTTAAGAATTTGATGGTCGTCCTACCGGGATGTAGTTATATGCTACGATGGAATCATGAGAAACATCTGCAGCAACTCAGTCATCCAACTTATGTACAAGGAAGATGAAGAGACAGATTCTCCGAGATCCCCTACCTTCTGGTGAGTGTATGAACACTCTGTTGTTTACGACCACGTCGAACCTGTCCACCAAACTATCTTGGATTCATCTCAAACCAACAAAAGAGTCGATGAAGGAGATACTTCAGACAAGAACCCTCATCTCACTCTGGCAATATTGGAGTCTCACTCGACCACTCAAGAATGACCACCTCAAGCCATCGACGCAACGAGAAGATCAACTTGGTATCGAGCATCGAACTCGTGAACTCTAGTCAAATGGATAGTTATTTTAAAAAGTAAAGCCTTATGAAGCCAATAAAAAGATCTTCAAAATGATCTCTCAAATCTCTCATCCTTGCTGCAAGAACAATATGATGCTCCAACCATTACCATTTGCGAAGATAATATGAATGCACACACTTGATGCACCTTATTACCCCTTAACTTTAACCACCAACATCATTCTTAAATCTCGGGATGAGCTTTCTTTAAGGAGGGGGGGTTGTGATACCCCCGGTATCTCGAAAGGCAAAACACTTGCATTGCACCATTCTTTGTATGCATACATGTGGTTGTGCATGAAATCAGTTTGAAAACTTGAACTGTAGTGCAAAAATTTTTGTTTGAATTGTTTGCTTCTTGAGATGGTGAGATGCATAAGTTAAAACAAAATCTTGAAATTGAAAGAAACTTTCTAAATTAAATTCAAGTTCCTTAGGAGTAGTATAACTTTATTTTAAGAATACTTGTATGCAAGGGCTTGTAAATGAAGTGAAAACCAAACCAACTTAAATCAAAAGTAGTTAAGTTCAAACTAGTTTAAAATTCTACAAAGTGGAACCAACTTAAACACCTTCTATCACGAAAACACTTTGTATAAAAGTTTCGTGAAAAATGGTTTTGGTGGGAATTTACAAGCATGTGTTAGTCCAATTCAAATCTAGGTCAAACCATAACCCTTTGTATGGGAATTCAAAATTTAAGAATGTAAATAACATATTTGAAGGAAGCTTCAATTGTAAAAGTTGTAGTGCCTAAAATGTAGAGCAACTTTGTTTTCAGGACCCTAGTGGTTTGGAGCCTAGAAATATCATTTTTTAGACTTTCTAAACTAACTCATTCAATTGGTCAAACTTGAACTCAGATAGTAATTTCAATTTATCTTTACAATTTTGAATAGAACTAGTAGAAACTCCTTTTGACAAAGTTGTAGGAAATTTAATTCTAAACAACTTTTATCTCTGGAAGTTTTTCCAAATTCGGACGTTTAGTGGCTCAAATCCTGAATTCAAACTGAAATAAAAAATTGGTCAAAGGAGTATTTTATTGGTCAAAGGAGTATTTTATTTCCCATTCTTCTCGTTATCATCCCACCAGTGTAACAACCACGCGTCCGTGTCCTAATGATTGCATGCACCACGTGCCGTCGGTTCTCACACTTACCTCGCCACCTCCCTCTCCTCTGCAGTTCACACCGTGAACCGTAGTAGCCTCACCTCACCTCCGCTTATATGGTTTTTTTTTCATACGGGTATCCAATGATATTGCTTCTATTTTCCGAATGGTCTTTTATTGATTCTTATTAAAAACTTTGCCAATCATATGTTGCAGTAAGCTGTATATACCGCATTAGTGAAATGAGAGTTGGCAAGGAATAAACCTGCCAACGGTTTGGTTTCAAACTGGTTTGGGTGGATTGGATTTTCATTTGGCTGTCCTTGGTTCAGTGGGATAAAGTGTGTGATGTGAACTAATTTGGTTTGGTTTGTTATAGTAATTCTGATTGGTTTGGTTCGGCTTAGCTTGGTTTCGTCCACGCCAAATGCTCTTTGAACTGCTCGCCTGGGATAATGAGCACGTTGTAGCGCAGCGGATCCATCACTGTTGCTGGCACGCGGACAGCGTCATTGAGCGGCACCTTGCTCTGGGCATGTGAGTGGCAGAGAGCTGTAGCAGAGAGCGCGCCCCTGGTGGCGGATCCAGGATTTTAAGTTGGGGGGTGCACACTTACTAACTTATGTCTTATGTTGAATGATTAAAGTGTCGTGAAGTTACAATTATGTTTCCAGAATAGTGAAAGTTACTAAAATATTCAACCGATAGTCACATAACGCAAAATATGAATATAAAACGACAATGCATCAAGGTTCCAAAAAGCGCTAGGCGCTAAGCGGGCGGTGACCATCCGCCTAGAGCTTAGGCGCGCCTAGGCGCTTCCTAAACGCGCCAAGGCGTTTTTAACATATTCTAGTAAAATTTTCAAAAATATAACTTTGTATGTCTAATTGAGTACCTATGAACAGTAAGTAGCGCTACTGGTCAATGGCAGCATACCTCATTTCTTCATTGCTTGAGTTATCCTTTGTCCAGTTGAGCATTTTTTGACCTTTTGTTGTCAACTTTTTGTTCCTAACAAGATGAGAAACAAACAAATACTCATTAACTGATTGTCTGATTGATAATAATAAATAAGTGAATACAGATGCACAAGCTCATAAATTAGTGAATTACTAAAGACAAGTGTTAATCCAGACTTCCAGAGGCACAAGCACACAAATTACTGTCAATTACAGATGCATTACAATGTATAAAGTACAAACTACAAGGCTACAAGCACATCCGGATCAGAGCACATCAACAAATCGTCAAATCCACATCCATATGCACATAATTTGTGAGCACTGAGCAGCAGAGAAAACATAAAAGAGGAGGAGGATCACCTTTGCTGATTGCGGCTGGTGGTGGAGGCGCCGAGGCGGAGAAGGCCGGCGGCGCGCAATGGCGTCGCCGTGGCGGATCGAGCAGAGCGGGCGGCGTCGAGGGCCGAGGCGGAGCAGGTAGGGCGGCCGTGGTGAATGGCCCGGGACGGGTGGGCGTGGATGGCCGGGCGGCCCGTGGATGGAGGTGGCGGACTGGGGTGGAGGCGGGCAGGCGGCAACGGAACGGGAGAGCTAGGGTTGGGACTTGGGACTGGCCGACCGGGAGAATGGGGAATTTGGGGGGATTTTCCCCTCAAATTTTGCTGAGTGGGCCGAATGGGCCGGGGGGAGGGGCAGGTGGGCTGCTCAATTGAAAAGGCCAAAATATCTTAAGAAATAGTCTTTTTCTTTTAATACAAGACCCAATAGGCATATATGGGGTTAAAATTTTCTGAAAATTTGAGGGGGTGCCCGTGCATACCGGGCACCCCCCTGGATCCGCTCACCGGTCTGGCAGCTCGTGCTACTTTTTTTTTCGAACGCCTCTCATCTGAGTACAGCTCTAGCATCTGTTCATAGCTCCTGCTACTGTTGTTGTGCTAGGAGCACCCCGAGCAGGTCCCCTGACCTTGCCAAAGCTGGTGCCGGCGAGCATGGCTCCACGTAGTCCACTGGCCTGGAAACTGGGCTGAGACCATTCGATTGGTTCACTGTTGAGTCAAAGCGACAGCAGTTTTGTTTGGTTTGGACTGCTCTCATTATTTTACGGGTTGGATCGGCTTGAAATTTTGTTAACAGCCATATATGATTTCGGTTGGTTTTGGTTTGGATCTACCCCCATTAACAGGTTTAGCAATGATGTTCAAAACAGGGCTAGCCTAGCCTGCAGAGGAATGCTACATGTTCTTATTTTCTTGAACGATCTTATCCGGAGAAATTCCTATTTGTTTACAAAAACCAACCAATGGTTTCTACTGCTTTACCAGAACATTAGAAAAATTATTTTATTGTGCCATATTTCCTAGTTATCTAGCACCTGTGGATTTCTTTTTCTTTTGTTATAAACTTGTTTCACTATGTTATTGTAAAATTTCAGCAGACTTGATTATTTAAGTTTTGACTAACTGTTGTAATCATAAATTTTTACTGCCAGGTGCTGATATTGCTCAAGGAGATTATGGTGGTAAAACTACTCTTGGTGGTGCAAGTGTTGTAAATTCTAACAAGCAAAAGGTATATTTATTTCAACAATCCATGAGAAATATGTGTCCATATGACTTTCTGTGGTTGTAGGACTAAAATGCAATAGACTGATCCTGATACCAAGTACATTGTTTTGTAACAACAATTGTTCATGTAGGTCCATGCCCAGAGTTATATTCAACATGTGCAACGGAGTTATCGGAGATTTAATGCAGAGCAAGGTTATTTCCACATTGGGTTTGATGAAGAGGATCCAGCCCCTATTCTGCAACTATCGTACGTCTTTCCATTTGACAATGAAAACAGTGGCATCATTTTCCTTTACTAGTAAATAAAACAAAATTATTTTTTAATTTTTCGCCCCTCCATACCTCGATTGTCCTATCAACGACACAAGCTGATCATCCATGATTCGGTTGCATTATTTGTATAAAAAGCATGTCTATACATAGATATTTTAGTAATCCACACAATGAATATTAGATATATTCTTTTATAACAATTTTAAGAACTACGTAGAATATAGATATTTTAGGAGATATTTGTATACGGATGAACTAGATTTTATAATGTGGCAATAATCCAATATTGTTAACACATTTATAAATTGATATGCTTTAGAGTATCTTTTATAAGTCTGTGAATGACCATGTATAGATAGGTTAAGTACATGGTCAGTGTGCTTGAGAAAAGGAGTAGGCTAGATACAAAATATCTATAAATATTTTGTTATATTATTAAATCTATAATATAGTAGTCACTTGTAATAATGAGTCTCCCAATCAAGCCATGTCATTTACAGATGTTTAGTTCATTATTAATTTATGATTCGCTAGCTAAGAGATAGTTCTTAAACACAAAAATATTTAATATTTAATGTATTAAGTAATTAGAAATTAAAATATAAAATTAAATTTAAAATGATATATTTTAGTCTCGCCCTAGGGCCCTTAAAACATTAGGAACGGCCCTGCGGCGGCGGCGGCCATATGGAGGAGGGAGCGACCGTCCTCGTTGTGAACGGACAGATCAGATGGGTCGAGAGCAGCAAATACGGAGGCGTCACCAGATTGGGCGGCGCGGAAGAGCTCTTTCCTAGACGGGCGCCACTCCCCGCCCGGAGCGGCATCGCCGACCATCGCCGCGGGCTGTGGTAGGCTAGTAGCGCGCTGGTATGGGAGGAATCGCTCGCCACAAGGTAAGAGGCACAAAGCCAGAAAATGGCGCGGAAATTTCAGAAAGTACCACTCAACCTAAACGACACCATCCATTTGACACTCTAAAAAACATAGAAAACCGAGGGCGTCTAGGTTGGTCCGCTCGCTAGGGTACGAGCGGCCGAGCGTAGCGTGGCGAACTTAACGGCCTGTTTGGGGACGTTGTATATTTTTATACATGCAATTGCATTCCGATCGGATTTTGCTGTGCACAAGAATACCTTCGGAATGTGACGGGTTTTTTTACCACTAGTAGACATGCACGTGCAGCATGCACGTATAAAGCCAAAAAATCAGACTTCCAAATATTATTCTGGTGTTATTTTTATTCAATAGGGAGTATATATGAAAGTCATTATCATATATTCAACCTCGTCAATTATATGATTTTTCATTTGAATTTTGAGCTAGATGGACAGAGCTTGTACGTAGGAATAACAAAGAAAATTTTTAGAAGTAAATTTCTATGTATAGTAAATTTCCATCCATTAAAATATTATTGGATATGGTCCATGAAGCCAGATCAACATATATGGCCACAATTCAATCAACATCATAATATGTAATCATGAACCATTATTTTGTAAACAATAATATAAATAAAAAATATAAATATTTCTTGTGTGAGTTGCCATAGAAATACAATATACAGAGTCCTATAATTTCATATGACTATCATCTAATGTGCACCCATTGTTGTGCCAACCTATTTTCGCCTACCTGATACCTCCTAATCCAATCTGTACCCTCCGAGCGTCGCCGGCGAGGGACGGGTGTCGCCGGCGAGGGAGAGGCAGGCGGCGCCGCCTGCGTGAGTCCGCCGCCAGCCCGCCAGATCTCGCGAGGCAGGTCAGTCGCGAGCGGAGGGAGCGGCCCCCGACATTTGTCTTTTTTTTTCTTGGCCTGGGGAGGTGCGTTTTTTTCCGGTGGTTTTGGCCCAAACTGGGTGTAAGATAAATGGGTTGACCGGCCATCCAAACAACAAATTGCAACCCGCGTAGGAAAAATTTCTGGGCCTGGAATTTACAATGGTTTTGGATCAAATACAGGCTTTCCAAACAGGCCCTTAGTGTAGCAGCTTAACTGACTACGTGCTTGCGGTGAACTTGTTCATCCAGGTTGAAGTTTTTGATTTAACACATGTTTGTCAGTATTGAACGGTGTATTACTTGTCCAGTTATGTTATAGTCCTTGATCTGGTATGTGTACTTACATTTATCTATATTTATTTTAAGTTATAACGATGTGTTTTTTCCAATGACATGCGATATTCTCGGTGACAGTAAGACACATATAGGTGTTGTTTGGTTTGGCCATGGAAGCCGTAAGGTGAAAGGAGCGAGTAAGCGGCAATAACTGTTGCATTGGAAAGGAAAGTGGACTTTGTTTGTTTGCGGCCGCGATGACTTGCCGTGGACTGCGGGAATAGATAACGTGGCCAGAGGGAGGTAACCAGATCGTATAGGTCTGTATTCGCTGGCGCCGCTATTGATCACGGTGTGCCTAAACCAAACGCATAGCAAGGGGCAACTGATCACACCGTGTACGGTTGCAGGCCTAAAATCCGCAAAACAAACAGCACCCTAGTGACTTCGATATATATATATATATATATATGGAGTTGAGCTCCCGTCAGTTGCAACTGACCGAAGCTTCGTCAGTTGCAAGCAGAGCCGTCCGATGGACTCAGCTCAGCCGTCAGATCTCACTTACTCGGCCTCGTCCCGTCCCGCCGCGCACCCCCCTCTCTCTCTCCATCCCGTCCACCTCCCACACCCCGTTCCTCTCCCCTCCTCTCTCTCTCTGTTCTCTCGAGCTCCCTCACAGCGCGGCGCACATAGGGCGAAACCCTAGCGAGCTCTCTCTCCTCTCCTCTACTGCTGCCAGCGCCGCCCTTCTCCTTCTCCTTCCCCGCGCCGCCACCAAGGAGGAGGCCCTGCGCCGCCACCCCCCGGAGAAGGCGAGGGGAAACCCTAGCTAGAAGCCGGCGCCGCCCATCTCCTTCCCCACGCCGCCACCAAGGAGGAGGCCCTGTGCCGCCGCCCCACGCCGCCACCAAGGAGGAGGCCGTTCTCCATCTCCTTCCCCGCCAGGAGATAGCCGTCGCCGCCACCTAGTGCCTCTGGATCTGCAGCTCCTCCCTCCTGCTCGCCAAGCATCATGTCAGCTGCTGGTTCAAATAGCACTTGCATGGATTCAACTCCAGTAGTTCAATTAAGGGTATGCATCAACCAGTCATTTTGATCCCCACTGCTATATCAACATTCGCTTAGAGTCCATCGAACTAATAGTGATGCTTGTTTGTTTGAACAGATGGATACGAATGATCCATACAATGGAATGGAAGGTGACTTTGAGGATCCAGAGGTTCCAATTGAAGAAACACAGCTGGGTAAGCCATTCATCGGCCAGCAATTTAGCTCTGCGGATGAGGCATACAATTTCTATAATGCGTATGCGAAAAGGATTGGTTTTAGTGTTCGCAAAGACAGCCGCAATCGAACATCCGTTAGATTTACTTGCAGCAAACAGGGAATATCTAAGCGACAAAAAAAACTGAGATGCCAATTGGTAGTTCATCTGTTGAAAAGAGTCCCATAAAATTGATGCCCATGACTAGAGTTGGTTGTAAGGCTTCACGTAGGATAAGGCTAGTCAACAATATTTGGAATGTTTCTGTTTTTGAGGAGAACCACAACCATCCCTTTTAACTTCTCCATCTAAGAAGCGCAATTTGAGATCTCATAGGTTTATGAGTAAAGAAGATGTAGAAGCAATTCATGATTTAAGTGCTCAAGGAATAGGAACATCTAAAATCTATGAGTACTTAAGTGGTAAGAAGGGGGGTAAGCAAAATATGACAATGAGAAAGAAGGATGTAAGCAATAAGATAAGCAAGCAAAATCAAGCACTTGTAGGTTGTGATGTGGAGACCAGCCTAGTATATTTTAGGAAGAAGAAAGAAGAAGATCCAGAATTTTTTTTTGCGATAGACTCAGAAACAAACGGTCTAGTGAGAAACATTTTTTGGGTTGATGGAAGGGGAAGGAGAGCCTACCAAGAATTTGGTGACGTTGTCACATTTGATACCACATACAACACGAATAAGTATAGCATGCCACTAGCTCCATTCATTGGGGTCAATCATCATAGGCATTCTATATTTTTTCGGATGGCTTTGCTTAGGTCGGAGGATGCTAGAAATTTTGTTTGGCTATTCAAGACATGGTTGACAGCTATGTATGAGAAGCACCCCACTGCTATAATCACTGACCAAGATCCAGCCATGAAAAAGGCAATTGAGCTTGTTTTCCCTATCACTGTCCATAGATGTTGTCAATGGCATGTGATGAGAAAGGCTAGAGAGCATTTAGGAGTAATATATGGGCAAAAAGGAGGTTTTATGAATACATTAGGTGTTGTAATTAATCGCAGCATGACGGAACAAGAGTTTGTAGAGAGTTGGGTGGCTATGCTGGATAGGTATGAGTTGACAGGTAATAAGCATTTGAAAGTTATGTTTGACAAAAGGAGAGAGTGGGTCCCTACATTCTTTCGAGGCACTTTCTTTGCGGACATGTCCACAACTCAAAGAAGCGAGAGTATGAATGCTATTCTTAAGCTTTGGGTTTCTAACCATACCTCTATTTATCAGTTTGTGTTAAAAATTGATAACTTGATTGAAGGAATTTGGCATAGAGAAAGTGATGAGGATTTGAGAAGTATGAATGAGACACCACACCTTCACACCAGATACCAGATAGAGGTCGATGGACGTCGGGTGTACACTAGGGCAGTGTACAAAGTATTC
Source organism: Raddia guianensis (assembly GCA_036346415.1). Taxonomy (NCBI): domain Eukaryota; kingdom Viridiplantae; phylum Streptophyta; class Magnoliopsida; order Poales; family Poaceae; genus Raddia; species Raddia guianensis. Next base: position 38,126,627 of record CM070538.1, read on the forward strand.
AAGGAGTTGCTGGTTGAGAGCACTCTTGGAATTGTCAAGGAGGTTGTCAAGGATGTCATATATGAGGTCAACATTGAAAGTCACCCCTTCATACAGAATTGGGTCCCCGAAAAGCACACGGGAGGTAGATATGCCGAGTGAAACATTCACATGCAGCTGTAAAGGCTTTGAATTTGAGGGCTTGCTATGTTCGCATGCTATGAAGGTAATGCAACATGTTGGGTTCACTTGTCTTCCTGCTAAGTACATATTGAAAAGATGAACTAAAGAAGCAAATTCTAATGTAAAACGACCAATTTGTGAAAGAATCACTGAGGATGGTGAAACAGTTCAATTAATGGAGTATCGGTTTGATTCTTTGAAGGCTGATTTGTGCCGTATAGCAAAGATTGGCTCGAAATCAGCGTCTATGTTTGCAAAAATGAAGAGTCGTCTTGCTGATTTCGAGGTGGAATTTTTTGACATGGCGGCTGCTTTGACTTCAGAAGAGACGCCATTGCAACAAGGAGAAGCCACGAACTCACCTCCTAATAAAATTCTCAAATTTTCTGATCCTGTGGACTCACAATGTAAAGGAAGAAAAAAGAAACCAACTCGATTCTTACCCCCAGCTGAGGCAAAGGTGAAGAAGAGGAGGACCTGCAGCTTCTGCAACCAACACGCAGGACATAATTCAAGGACTTGCCCCAATGTAAGAATTTTTTTTTGGTCGTTTCATTGTGTCTTTATATTTTTTTTTTCTTGCTATTGATTCCATTTTTTTCAATGCAGCGAGCGAATGCATCTTTCAAAGGCAAGCATACTATAAGTGAGGAAGATGACATAGAAGAGGAGTCCTCAAATTAAATAATGTTTTAATCTTCAGTATTTATGTACTCCCAAATCTGAATGTTGTGTGTATGGTTGTTCTCTAGTCCTAGAACTGAATGTTTTCTGTATGGCGGCACTATTGATGTTGCTCTTGTAAGACTTAAGCTTATATGATTGCCCAATGTGAGCACCAGTTTGTTAATTTGTCAAGGCTTAGGCTCTTATATGTTGTTTAACGATGAAATGTGCTGTTTGAATTTCTTTGGAAGACAATGCTGAAATGTGTCTCAAATCATGTTATCCTGAATTTCTTTGGAATCCATCTGAATGTTGAACACAAAGGGTGTATTGTAAGATAAGCTTGTCTGCTGCCCATCTATTTAAAACTAAAACCGTGAGCAATTGACAAAATGTATTGCTGCTTCTTATAAGATGATATTGCTGCTTCTTGCTGGAGAAATCCAAGGAGTTTTAACCACTGATGTTGAACTGATGGTAAAAGAACTGATGGACAAATCCAAGGAGTTACAATATTTTTGCAATCTAAAAAATCAACGAGACCTGCAGTTTCTTTAATCACAAGTGTCTTAGCATCAAAACTGCACCTGCACAATCTTAATTGAACAATGGGTAGTCCATTCATCCTAGTATCCATGCCAATTTTGTCAATCTGGGCAATACTTCACATAATCTCAACACAATCAGAGACATTTTTGAGTACATTCAAACACACGAACTAAGCTCAGCTCAAATGTATACACCAATATGGGCAATACTTCACATACAACCTGTACTAAGCTCAGCTCAAATGTATACACCAATTTGAGTACATTCACACACACGAACTGAACCTGTACTAAGCTCAGCTTAAAGTGTACAGATTCAAACACACATTCAAACACATCTTTACAAATTCTAGTACAGAAATCATGCTAAGAACAAATTGAGTAGGCACGCAGGTTGTGGAGACGGTGGCGGCACAGCTCCTCGTGGCGGCGCCGACGGCGACGGATGGTGACGGCGCGACTGGTCGGCGACGGATGGTGGCGGCGCGGGAAGGAGAAGGGCGGCGCCGGCTTCTAGCTAGGGTTTCCCCTCGCCTTCTCCGGGGGGGCGGCGGCGCAGGGCCTCCTCCTTGGTGGCGGCGCGGGGAAGGAGATGGGCGGCGCCGGCTTCTAGCTAGGGTTTCCCCTCGCCTTCTCTGGGCGGTGGCGGCGCAGGGCCTCCTCCTTGGTGGCGGCGCGGGGAAGGAGAAGGAGAAGGGCGGCGCCGGCAGCAGTAGAGGAGAGGAGAGGGAGCTCGCTAGGGTTTCGCCCTATGTGCGCCGCGTTGTGAGGGAGCTCGAGAGAACAGAGAGGGAGGGGGGAGAGGAACGGGGTGTGGGAGGCGGACGGGATGGAGAGAGAGAGGGGGGTGCGCGGCGGGACGGGACGAGGCCGAGGAAGTGAGATCTGACGGCTGAGCTGAGTCCATCGGACGGCTCTGCTTGCAACTGACCAACTGACGGGAGCTCAACTCTATATATATATATGTATATATATATATGTATATATATGTATATGTATATACATATACACATATATATACATACATATACATATACATATATATACACACTATACATATACATATACATATATATACACATATATATACATATACATATATAGAGAATATATTAGCGTATACAAAATCTGAATCTCTCGTGCTAAAGTGGTTTCGAAATTGAGATCTTTAACAACCGATCAAACCGTTGATCTTATTCGTCTCTTTGAAAGCGTTGTCGGTGACCAAGTTTCATATTTTTTGAATTTGTTTACTATTTGTTTCTTATGTTCGAAAATCGACTTTTTTGAACGCACTACGACTAATTGGATGGTTGTTTTTCAAAAATATGAAACAAATAGTAAACAAATTCAAAAAATATGAAACTTGGTCAACGACAACGTTTCAATGAGATTTAACAGGATCAACGGTTCGGATCGGTTGTTAGACATCTCGAATTTGAAAACCACTCGAGAGTACGGAGAGATCTGACTCGAGAAGACGCTAGCTATTCTCTACATATATATATATAGGCGAACAGGATCAGCGGTTCGGATCGGTTGTTAGACATCTCAATTTGAAAACCACTCGAGAATACGGAGATCTGTACTCGAGAAATCATAACTATTCTCTACATATATATATATATATATATATATATATAGAGAATATATATACAGATCTCCGCATCTGAAAGTGGTTTTCAAATTCGAGATGTCTAACAACCGATCCGAACCGCTGATCCTGTTGCCTCATCAAACGTTGTCGGTGACCAAGTTTCATATTTTTTGAATTTGTTTACTATTTGTTTCATATTTTTGAAAATCAGCCATCCAATTAGTCGTAGTGCGTTCAAAAAGCTGATTTTCGAACATAAGAAACAAATAGTAAACAAATTCAAAAAATATGAAACTTGGTCATGACAACGCTTTCATGAGACTAACAAGATCAACGGTTCGGATCGGTTGTTAGACATCTCGAATTTCGAAAACCACTCGAGTACGAGAGATCTGTGACTCGAGAGTACGCTAACTATTCTATATATATATATATATATATATATATATATATATATATATATATATATATATATATATATATACATAGTCTTAGTCTTTCCAAGGTGCTCATAAGAATAGGGTGTGAGTGCGCATGTTCATAGAGGTGGGTGTACATGTATGTTTACAAGAGTCTACGTCTAAACTATATAATTCGTAAAAAAAGGGCCGGGCATAATTTGAGGGTTGTTTGGTTTGAGACAAAACATGGTTAGGCTAACATCACCAGACATTCTATCCCATCTTCTATTTCAATCTATCACACCTTATATTTCAATCTCCACTCTATTTATATTGTGTCTACAGTGTTTTGCAATTCCTTTTACAAGGACCGGTGATATCAGCCTTAGGCCAGATTTTGGTCATAGTTTGGCCATGTTTGAATACATATTAAATTTAGCCCAACAACAAATTTCTCATTTGCATGGCTTAAATTTTGATCTAAATTTAAACATTGTCAAATTATGGTTAAAATTTGATCTAGTCATATTTGACCTCAAACCAATTTAAACATGACCCTAGATTCCCCAACTTGCTTGAATCTAGTGCGCGTTTAGTGGTACTACCTGCTTCTCTGACATCGGAGGACTAAGGCCTCTTCGTTCTCTTTTCCTAGCATGTGTTTAGATACAAATGAGTGTGGTGTGAGTGGGTCATGTGCGTCTTTAATGTACCCTAGATTTTTTTTTCAAAATTGCCACTAATATGGCAAATCAGATGCCACCTAAAGGTGTCATGGCAACCCCTCATGTGCCACCCTTGGTCGCGCTCGTCGGATTTGGGCTCTATGAACTAGAAAAGCCTGGTGCCTGCTATCACACTGCTGACAGTAACTGCAAGTACTCTGATCTGGCGTCTCACAATTATCTCCTTTCTTAATTTTTCTTTACCCATGAAAAGCAGCTTGTATAGTGTGTTTCTGTCTCATGGTAAAGGGCAAAGTGGCCAGGCCCATTTGTCATATTTCTATCCGGAAAAAGTCCATTTTAAACCTTGAACTGGTCTAGAAGTCCGATTTTCGACCTCATATTACCAAACCGAGTAGCCAAGGCCATCAAACTGTCAAAACCGGATGAAAAACACCACTGAGGGCGGTTTCAGTGGTGGTTTTCTATTTTTAAAAGTAATAAATATTATTTAATCTTTAAAAAATTATAATTAATTTATTTTAAGCTTGAAAATTATGAAACTTATACCAAACATTTTATAAAGATATAATCTTCCATTAATGCTCTATTTAGTATTATGTGAAACTTATTTGCCCATATTTTTAATATTATATTTGAAGCAATAAAATAATAAGTTGAGGAATAAATATACTCCAAATATGTCCTAATAGAGCACCAATAGATAGATTATATTTTTTCAAAAAATATTGGTATAAGTTTCATTTTTTTGGCTTAAAACAAATTAATTATGAATTTTTAAAGATTAAATAATATTTATTATTTAAAAATACAAAACCACCCCTGAAACCGCCGGGTGTTTTCCGCCCGATTTTGACAGTTTGATGGCCTTAGCTACCCGATTTCGTAATACAAGGTTGAAAATATGACTTTTTGATCAGTTCAATGTTGTAAAAATGGACTTTTTCCTTTGGTGGGCCCGACGCGTGGAGGATGGTGGAGCACCCGGGCTTTACGCTCACCTTCGTGCGGTTCCTCCCGCCGGACTACAGGGCGCGGTCCGTCAACGCCTCCGCCTACCGCGCCGCCATCACCATCGGAGCCGAGTTATAGTCATTTGCTTGTCTTTACATTTGTTAGTGGGCAAGTATGCACGAGACCACGGTCTCTGCTGGACGGTCGATGCCATGCGTACTCTGCTGGACGGCCGCGAGAATAGCTCGCGCGTTCGGATCTTGCGTCGTGAACGGGATGCACGTCTCGCAGTCATGGGGATGCATGGGGATGGACGTGACTAACGGCGAGGCGTGAAAAACGGTCATGCACGTATGTATCGAGTCTTTATATTGCAATCTAAACAGAAAATGCAGTTGCTGTTCGCTGCACAAAAATCCACCGTGTTCAGTTCGCGTTGTGTGTGTTCTGTCTTCTCGAGTTCCAGGATCACGCCGGTGCAAGCCGCCGGATGAGTTTCTGACATAGACTACCTCAGCGAGTTCAGGGCGCGCAACCACGCCATCTCCTACGCCATGAAGATGGTGGCCAACAGCGAGGACAAAGACGGTGGCGGCCATCCGGGCCATGAACAACGACAACCTGCACGAGCTCTACGTCGTGGACAGGCGATCCGGCGCCGGCTCGCCGGCTCGCCGATGACGTCGGCGCTCGAGGACTGGATGGAGAACCCCGAGCTGGGGTCCATAGGGAACATGCGCTCGTGTCCTCCGACTTCTCCATGACCGTGTCGGTGCTGGTACGGTGGTGCAGCAGTACGTCGTGGCTGGAGCGCCCGCCCCTGTCCCCGCGCCGGCGGCGAGCAGCGACCCGGTGCGCCAGTACCTGAGCAACGGCAACCAGCGGCCGGCGGCGGCGGCGTCCGGGGCGTACCGGGCGAGCGCCACGTCGGCGGCGAATTGTAGGTGCTCTGGCACTGGCACGGTCGTAGGCTTCTGAGGATTGTGTACGGTCCTAGCTTTTTAAGGCACCTACTATGGTGGTGGAGGAGCAAGAACATGCCACCAAGGTTTGTATTGTTATGGTAGAAGATCAAAGTAACAACTCTGCAGTGGAGCAATGTGCTGGTCATGTAACAAGGGCAGTCAGGGATGGCAAAGCTGTGGAAGAAAATGAGTCGGTAATGGAGCAAGAAGGCGATGTTAGCATACTGGATGCAGCCAGGGACATCACTATTGTGGAATTGCAGGAGGCGGACATGGTGGTGGCTGAACAGGGCAAGAATGATATTTCTGTACAAGATCCACACGTTAGTACTGTGAGCATGCTATCTCAGGTTGCGTGTGACACCTATGACATTGTTTGATGAGGTATCTCAGAAGGATGTCGTGTAGGATAATGAGGATCCACACAACTTCAGTGCACATGATAGCATGTTGCAAGAATTAACATTCAATGTTGATTACCTGAAGGTGGAGAAGACAACTCCAGCTACTAAAAACTTGGATTTTGGTGAGACACATGTTGTCATCGATGGAATTCTAGCTCATGACTGTGTTTCTCTCTTTCTGAAGGTTGTTGCACGCAGGGTGGATGTAGTGCTCGCGATTGGTCAAAACTTACATTGTTTGGTCATAGCACTGGCCAAATGTTCAAAGAAATGAACAGCATAAGGATGGGAATGGATGAGTTATGGGTTGTGGTGCCTCACTGCCTCAACTCTCTTGGTGGTGGTTTCATCAAGCTTCTCGCGTGGATTCATAGCTATTCCATTTTAGGAGTAAGCACAGAGCAACTGGAGCCATACATGATAACTAAGAGACAATGGAATTCAGGTATTGGGCCTTTTCTTGTGCACAGGAAACCAGACATAATTGTTGGCTCATTCATGAGGCTCACAATTACAATTAAGGAGAGTGTAGGCAATATTTATCAGGCGATTGGTGACATACCAGAATGTTTTGTTAAGCAACCTCAGCTAGTGCTAGAGAACCTTGTGTTGTTACTCACTACTGTAGAACAGCACAAAGGATGAGTGCCTGGCTTGACATTAGTAGCGGCCACAATTGCACCCGGTGCTGATGCAAGGAATCAGCACCGGGTGCAAAGGAACGGGCCCACGGGAGTATATTAGTATCGGGCGATAACACTCCAAGGCACCTCGTGCAACGGCTGGGAGCCCTGGGAGTATGACTGCACCGCCTGATAACACCACCTGATACTATTGTATCAACATTATTATCGGGTGGTGTCACAACCCGGTGCCAATTCTTCAACTGGGAGTTGGCACCGGGTCGTTACACGCCCCGATACTAATGACCACATATTAGTACCGGGTCGTTACACGTCCCGCTACCTTTCTAGTTTTTGTGTATTGACGCGGCCGTTCCCCTCCCGCCATCGCCTATATTACCTCGCCGCTACCACCGCCATCTCATCTCCTCCGCCGCGCCATCTCATCTCCTCCGCGTCCACAATGTCGAGCCTCCCCCGAACCGCCGGCTCGAGCGTGTGAGGGAGATGAACCCTCGCCTCCTCGAAGGCCGGCAGGAGTGGAGGTTGGGCGTCCTCCGTTCGAAATCTCGCACCGCCGAGCTCCTCTTCAACTGGCGCCTCCACCGCGCCATCGCGGCTGCCGGTAGGGAGAAGGCGGCCCACCGTTCAGCCACCGCTTGGCTCCGTCACCGCACGTCCGCTTCCGTCGAGGTCGGCTCCTCCACTTTTGTCGCTGCACCGGGATCCTCCACCGCTGTCGCTGCAGCCGCCATCCTTGCCTCCCTCGACGCCAATGTCGTCCGCCCCGTCGCCGCGCGAGTTGCCGCCGGTGACGATGTGCCGGGCAACAGCGTCAACCCCATCGTCATCGACGACAATGTGCCGCCCGCACACCCGCCGGTGGCTGCCGACAACGAGGTTGATTGGGACGCGCTGGAGTCGTCGTCGTCCGCCGCCGGCGAGTAGAAAATATTGTAGTATTAGTATGAAATATTATGTATGGATGTAAGAACTTATATAAATATTATGTGTTTCAATTTGTGTTGAATTTTTGACTTTGTGTTTGAATGTTATGAGATGATTTGAATGTGTTGAATCTGTGAACCTTTGAAGAATGTTCGATTTTTTTGGTGAAACAATGAATAATTAGTACCGGGCAACGTTCCCACCCGATACTAATTCCTCAGGTCTAATGGTTGTTTTGGGGTCTGCATTATTAGCACCGGGTGGTGTTAAGACCCGGTTCTAAATATGGTTATAGGCACCGGGTAGTAACAAAAACCAATGTTTAATTGTAATGGCTATAAAATCATTTCTTCCTCCCCTGTAGCGCGCATGAATATAGAGGAGCTCTGTTCATGGCGGCCATACTTGCTCTGTTCTATGGGAGGTGCTGCCAAATTTTTTCAAGAATTATAATTGAAGATTTCACTCATCCAAGTGTGCTAAGAGGTTAGAAGCTTCATCCTCTCACATTGTATTGCTATGATGCTTCCATTCTTGCTTTAGATCTTTAGAATTTTGTGTTTTTCATATAGATCTAAATCTAGATCTAGCAAACTTCTTCCTCTCATCATCATTTGAGCAATAATTTTGTTATGGATTTTTTATTTAGAGGTTGTTTAGTTGATGATCTTGGTCAAGATTAAGATAGAGATGAAAAATCATAATAATTTAGCAATAATTTTAGATATATATTATAGGTGATGCTATTTTTTTTACTTTTATAGAGTGATGGAGGACTTAAAAGTCATAATAAATATACTGTGAGCTTTGAAAACTATAATATATATCCTGGTGATATTTTGAACTCGTTTGGTTGTACACATGCCTTTGAAATCACCATTTGAGTTTTAATTTATTTATTTGAACTGCATTAATTATGAAATACAATATAGATGTACCGGCAATGGACCTCAATAACACTGAATATGGAGATGAATAATTCGTCCTCGCCAAAGATGTGACTCAAGTTTTCTATGTGAAGAACATGTCTTCTAAACCCAAGAAGAAAGTTAAGAAGAATGCGCCGTCAGATGATGAGCTCAAGCGCCACATTATTCTTCCAGGGAAAAGAAAGATCGTGGGAGTTGAGGATGTCACCGATGAAGAGGACTATGATCAATTTGATGATACACCTCCTTTCGCAGTGGACGTTGACACAAGCATCCTATTAAATGATGACGGGGCTCCCAACATCCGTCATGATCATAGTGAAGGGACAACTGATGTTGTATGTCAATGGAAAATTGTGTTACTATTCCATCATAATGTAATGCTGTATACCAATAAAAAATTGTGTTACTATTTTATTATGATGTAATGTTGTATGTTAATGTCTAGGATACATTTTAAACGAGGCCTTGTAAAACATTTATACATTTTAAACAAGGCCTTATAAAATATTTATATATTTTAAACAAGGCGTTATAAAACACTTATACATTTTAAACGAGGCCTTGTAAAACATTTATACATTTTAAACAAGGCCTTATAAAATATTTATACATTATAAACAAGGCCTTGTAAAAATATTTATACATTTTAATCAAGGCCTTTGTAAAATATTTATACATTTTAAATGAGGCCTTATAAAATATTTATAAATTTTAAACAAGGCCTTGTAAAATATTTATACATTTTAAACAAGGCCTATACAATTTAAATGAGGCCTTGCAAAATATTTATACATTGCAAACAATACTTTTAGTATAAAGATTACATATTTAGTACTGGGTAGTGAAAATCCCCAGTACTAAATATACTCCCTAGAGCGCGGGAAATGAAAAGTCTCATCTTAAGTACCGGGTGGAGAAAACCCCCAGTACTAAAGGTACTCCCCAGGGCGCGGGAGTTGCCAAATACACATCGTTAGTACCGGGGGTTCTCACCACCCGGTACTAAAGAGAGTGGCACACGCCAAATTTTTCAGCCCTGGCAACCTATTTAGTATCGGGTGGTCTTCCCACCTAGTGCCAAATACGTATTTAGTATCGGTTGATCTTCCCACCTGGTGCCAAAGAGATTTAGGTACCGGGTGATAAAGACACGCCTACGGTGCCGAAATATTTGTCCCAATCTTTCACGGTACTAAGTAGCCGGCCAATAAATATATCCAATATTAGCAAATATTCAGTACTGTAGCAGTTAGCAGGAACTTGTTGGACGCAATTTGATGATGAGTCAATAGTACAAGGCACCCGGCAAGATTAGCACTTGACGATAAAGAAAAAGATTGTTGCCTCCAATCTAACAAATTAGGGTTAATTTGTTTTTCCCTAAACAAGCAGCCTTTCGTAGCTTGAACTCGACAATCACGTGTGATTAGTTTATATCTCTAGAAGACAGAAGCGGAGATATAATAATTAAAGACGAAACTGTAGCGATTATATTGATAGAAATCCTCGGCTAAACAATTCCAAGCGGAGCAGGATCCCTTGACACAATCAAACTCCACAAGAAATAACTGGATAGGAATCAGCTTACTGTAGATAGACCAAACCCTAGATGAGTTCTTCCACCCGCGGCGATGAACCACGATCAGAAGAAGAGGAACTCGACGGAATTCCGATGCGCGCCCAAATAGAAGCTCGATCGCACGATCTCCACAACCCAGATGGATCGGCAAGGTACATGAGAGGAGTCGCCCTCTCGCTGTCTTCGGAGGAACCCTCGACAAAAACACACGGCAACAAAAAAATATCTAGTCTCTCACTGAGTTCCTGGAGTACCCTCAAAATATGAGCAACGATCAAAAGGATGCGGTGTTCAAGGCAGCAATGAAAGCGATAATCAAGCTGCATAGAACATTCAAGAAAAAGGTTGTTAGAGAGTACATTCAGAAAGATCGGCAACCCTACGACAGCTGCAAGCACTTGAAGAAAGAAGATTGGCAAGCTTTTGTGTAGTAGAAGAGCACCGATGAGTTCAAAAGGGAGAGCGAGCACAAGAAGCAGCTCCGTGTAAAGAACAAGCACAACCATGGGCTTGGCCCATCTGGTTATGTTAGTCAAAGGAAGAAATGGGATAAAGAGGATGAAGAATTTGCCAAAGAAGGCGTCGAGAATCCTTGGCATGAATTCCTGGGACGATCGCAGACATACTTGCGTGCAAGAGGGAAAATAGACGACAAGAGCTCCATCATTTCTCGGGCGATGGTTTAGAGGAGGTTGTAGATAAAGTTCGAAAGGTTATCGGAGAAGGTAGTTTCTCCAGGGTCAGGGAACATGACCATCTATCAGTGGCATTGGGAACCTCGGAACACCCAAGTAGAGTCCGAGGTGTATCAAGTTCAAAGGGCTGGATACATGGATTTGCTTAAGACAAAGGCATGTACAGGAAGAGGAAGCGGTCTAGTGATTGAGTTGATGAGGATGAGTTGACGGAGCGCGTCACACAAAATGTTCTTGCCCATGTATCCACCATCCTTGCATAGGAGGAAATAACAGCACTTGCTGGCTTATATGAATTGTAGATAGCCCAGCTGCAATGAAGAGTAGTTGTGCCTCGAAGGAAGTTGAGCAGTTGTTCCTCGAGCGGCCGTCGCTCGAGATGCGCGTGCCAACCGAAGGGACAGAAACAATTGACATGTTACAAGAACCCACGACCTGCATGCTTATGATCAGGCTGAATGGGGGTGTACTGGAGGTTGGAACAAGCCAGGTGCTTCCAGGCGATCGTGTCCTGCATTGTGTGTCGGTCCTTGATGACTATGTCGTGGTTAGATTGGACATGGTACATCCCGATTGCACCAATCACATGTTGAACCCCCCACCTAACGATGAGATCACAACTCATGGTGATGCTCTCCTCTATGGGATCCTATGGAAGAAGTACTGCATTGAGTTGCTGGGTGATCCCAATAGTGTACCCGTATCTAGGTCGGCTCATCGCCCCGCAATACTGCATTACCCTTCTCACTCGCCAACACCAGAGAAGCATGACGCTATGCCAGATGGAGAGAAGGAAATAGCTGCAGTGCCTTCTCCCTCGCCTCCACTGGAGAAGCATGACGCTGTGCCAACTATAGAGAAGGAAACAGCTGCACTGCCTTCTCCCCCACCTCCACCGGAGAAGCATGACGTTGTGCCAACTCCAGAGAAGGAAACAGCCACACTGCCTTCTCCCTCGCCTCCACCGGAGAAGTGTGACGCTGTGACAACTGCAGAGAAGAGGACAACCTCGCAGCCTTCTCATCCAATAAACGTGCTTCCGAGATCATCCAAAAGAAGAGCACCCTCGGATCAGCCTCAGAAGAATGACCTTGTGCCAACCGCAACGAATGCTGCTGGTTCAACCAAGAAAGGTGCACCCTCTTCACCTAGGCCAGCAGACCCAAAATAGAATGAAGTATAACAAGACAATGTGAACCCGCCAGTGAAGCAAGCCCCAAAGACTGTCACCAATAAGCCGCAGCATAGATAAAATAAACCAGTGGACATCTCATTCTTAAAGCAGGACAAACATGCTGCCAAGAAAATACCAAAGGAGACAAAGAAGGAAAACATGCCACTAAGCCACGGGAGGGGGATCAGAAGCAGGCCGATGAGCCTCAGGAGAAGGTGATGCATGCCAAGGAAGTTTCTAAAGTGTGGACAGACAACAACAGAAAATACCCAAGGGGTCAACCTTTGATGACAGATGATGAGCTCAAAAAGGCAGGCTCTTCATTTGTCAAACTGCACGGTTACTACATGAAGTCTTGTGCAAAACATGAAGAAAATAATAACATACTTATGCAGCACAAAGAAAAACACTTTTTGAATACAGATGGTTATATCAATGTGGGCTTCAACGACCTATACGACCTCTTCAACCTTGATGCCTTGGACGTCTTTCTTGTGTGGTTCTTTGCACTGTAAGTAACTACACAATGCACATTCATTAATTAGTATACCGGTAGTAAGTCCTCCATATAACTATTTTGCTGTAGACAATTTATGAGAGATGCAAATTTGAAGAGGCTGCCCATTCCAATTATTGATCCCCAGTGGTGTACTGATACGATGTTCATAGCAAACTGCAAAGAAGTCATGGGGCTTGTGTCAAAAAACCTGATGCAGTATATTAGAAAAGACTTCTTCTGCCCGTACAATCCTGATGGACATTTTATTCTATTAGTCATTTGTCCCAAGTGGTTTAAGATGTGGTACCTAGATTCATCAAGGCCAGTAGATGAGAAGGCAAATTCAGACCGCGTGATTACAGCCGTAGCAAAGATATCATCGACGCGTAAGTGTGGCCTGGCTTAGTCGATTTCGACATATCAGCTTTTCGAACATTCAAATGTGACCTAATCTATTCCCCTTCTTGCAGGTCATTTCTTCTATACGAGCAATCATGTCACCCGAAAACAAATGCCCGTAAACTAACACACCTGACGTCAGTCGAGGTAAATGTTACCAAAATAATATGCCCTGAGTCTGAGTTGCATTTTAATCTGGAGGATCTATTAGTAATTTATCTGTATTCCACAGTGCTCCCAACAACCACCGGTACACACCTGCGGATTCCACATTGCAGTAAGAATGTAAATATTAGCGAAGGCATCAAAACGCATCATTGACCCCCATGTAAATTATTAGTGTTTCTTCTAACACAAAAGAGATATAAAGTGCATTACATTTTCTTCGAAGTTAACATGCTAATGGTTACATACAGATTATGAAACATTATGCGAAGCAAGCCATTGACTATGCTGCAATGCAAAAGCTTCGTAAAATTATCGTATATTTTTTGGTGACCGATGTCATGAACCCGACAGGTGAGTTCTTTCAATCTGAATGATGTCACTAATTATGACTGATGCAATGCAATGTTAGAGATAAACTGTGTGATCCATTCATGAGCATGAAATGGGATTGTGATGATTAAATATGGAAACAATGGAATTGTTCAATGGGGTGTACATTGTAACACTTTAATGTATACTATCAACTGTCATGTGCATATATGTGTCGAAGTAACCATAATTTAATTATATGATGATGCATTTGAATGATGTATGTGATGAAATCTACCTGCTAAATCCTTGATATGCACCAGGATGCAACCTGGAAAACGTATGTTGATCTGATACTGGCACACGAGTGACGAATTAAAGTTTCATCCATCACCGAAGCATCTAGTTAGGTGACAGATTACCAATGGTACACGTCACCACATTCCAACCCAGGAAAATAGGGATCATCTGAAACATAACAATGGTAACGGGCCTAAGAAAAACACGTCTCTCTATTGTAATGATGAGTGATGGGTTATTAAAAAAACCCGTCATTATTTCCTATACATTAGTGATGGTCTCCAACAATCCATGTCACTTTCATGGCAGGGACCCCGTGGCTCATCGAAAGCAATCAATAGGTGACGGGTATAAGGAAAAACAGTCTCTGTATTTGAAAGTAGAGTGATGATTTAGAATTACAAACCGTCACTATTTTGTGCACATGAGTGACGGTTTTAAAAAAACAACGTGACTTATTTTTTGGCACGGTACCCCGTCGGTCATCGAAAGCACAAATCGGTGACGGGTTTTGTTAGTAAACCCATCACTTATTACTCTTGTAGGGAACCCTATGAATCCTTGGGCCCTTAGGAAACGACAGAATAGTGACGGTTGCTTATGTAGACCCGTCATTAATGACAGTCTTTGGTGACGGATCCGCCCCGTCATTGATGATCACACATCAGTGACACTTCCCTAGCAACGTTTGCTAGGCACGTCACCTATGGCAGTTGTCACCCATCACTATTGAGTGTTTTTCACGTGGTGTGGGCCCCGGGTATCCTCAAGTAGGGCAGGCAATTTGGCTCGGAGCTCGTGAGTTGCTCGCGAGCAGCTCGATATTTGGCTCGGCTCGAGCTTAGCTGGTAGGCCAACGAGTCGAGCTTGAGCTTTTTTTCTAGCTCGGTCAATTAGCGAGCCGAGCCGAGCCTAGGGCCAGTTCCCTCATGGCTCGCTCGTGGCTCGTGGATTTATAGGTTTCTAGATATTAGTTCATCTCATACCACTTGTAATTGATCCATACATTTGTCTATGACTAGATGTTCCCCTTATTTACGCCTCAAAAAGGCTCTCAATGTCTCATCCTAAAGACGATCCTCCATCGAAACCGCTGAAACACTTACTTCAAACCCTAAAGAGTGCATATTAGGATGTTCATCAGGCTCGCGAGTGCTCACGAGACGGACCGAGCTTTCAACGAGCTGAGATTGAGCTTTTTTTTCTAGCTCATTAGGTGACTGAGCTCGGCTCGGCTCGAGCTCGACAGTGAACGAACCGAGCCAAGCCAGGGTCTGGCTTGCTCAAGCTCGGCTTGTTGCCAGCCCTATCCTCAAGTACAACCCATGAGTACCCGACAGGGGCTGGCCCAGGTTGGCTATAACTCAAGTTGTATACCAGTCGGATAGAAAGGAGACTTACTCGGCAAGGATATATCCAAAGGAGGAAAGACCCCCTGACCTGTACAGGTTTAACAAGGAAACCCATGTACGTATACATATATGGTATATCAAGACAAGACTCTACCAAGAATAGAATCTCCAAGTCGAGACCAGATAGGGAACTTCCTTGCAACCCGTACCCACTCTACTATATAAAGGGTGGGGATCAGGACCTTAGAACATATCAAATATTATATTCTCGAGACACAACACGCTTGTAATCAAGAATCCACCACATAATCCCAGAGCACAGGTCTAGGGTATTACCTCCTCCGAGAGGGCCTGAAACTGTATAAAAAAGTCTCCCTTACATCTTGTGCTACCATCAAGTCGGATTCCTTGACACCCCCTGTACATCCTGATTTACAAATTCATTGCCGATGAGTACCCCCCAGGTTACACAACGTCGACAATGACCACTCGGTGAGCGGTTGTATTTTGTAAGTGTCTTCATTGCATGAATGCACTGTGCATCCTCATGCTATACTAACTTGCTAGCCTAACTACACCCATCTTATGCAAAATAGAGATACAAAGATTCAGAAAGATAAATATATGTGACATAGGATTCATCGAACCATTGAATTGATTCATAGGATCGCAACAAGATAATTTCTATCAGAAAATTACTACTATATTTTTTCTCTTTATTTATTTACAAGTAAAACAAGACCATTTATTTATTTCCTAGTAAAAGAAGAGCAAGAATAAATCTGCATTACACACAAAAAAATCCAAAATAGGAAAGAAAAAAAATCAAGAGGCCCCCTAATGACCAATATAAGACAAAGAAAGAAAGACCATTTTAATGTATAGTATAGATGAAGTCCTTCTCATCAGCACAACACAATACGCAAAAAAAAAAAAAAATCCAAAATAGTATGCTCTCTAACAACATTATTCCTGGCCAGTGTATTTGAGCTATATGAATAGTAAATTTAAGACTGGCCAGGGTATTTGGAGCTGGCAATAACTACACAACATTATTTTACTCTTGAGCCCTATTTGACTTCAATGTATTTTTATGTGCCCGAGACAATTGGAGCGCAAGCCTGACAAGTCTCCCTGCTTTTCTAAACCTTCTCATTAGTTGGCTTCGAATAGGCATACCATCTAGAAATACCTTTTTTATATTTGGAAGATCATCTAAGCCATTTAAGTAATCCTTGCTCAAAATATTGCAGTTGTGAACTTGCAGCATCTCTAAATTTGGCATTGATCCTTGTTGAAATGATATCTTCATGAGATTTTCCAGACTGGCAATCTCCAGAAGCTCAAGTTTTGGAAATGCGTTGACCTTAAATGTCATCTCATCCATCACAAATGACTTTGCCAGAAGTCGCAGTATGGCCAATTTAGGTAGATTTGCCAGGATATTCATAGCACCATCATCAAGTTGTGTTGTCCGCAGGCATAGCTTGAAGAGATTATGTAGGGATGCAAAACACTTTGGGAGTGTACGTGTACCAAGATTCCCATATAACTTAAGACCATGAAGTTGTTCACTAAGCGTGGAAACAGACCGTAGTACTTCCAGGGTACGTGTACCAAGATTCCCATATAACTTAAGACCATGAAGTTGTTCACTAAGCGTGGAAACAGACCGTAGTACTTCCAGGGTGTCGTCAGAGCGAAGCATCAATGATTTCAGCTGGTGGAGATGCTCAAGGGTACGTAGTACAGAGATGCTTGCTGTTTTTCTTTGTAATGCCAGTTATGCCCAACCTTTGTAACTGGGTCAATTTCTGTAGCTCCTTCATGACACGCCAACTTCCAGCTGCATCAACGGTGCCCAATGCCCTGAGAGATTTCAGTGACCCTATCATCTTCGGAACTCGCACTCCATATGGGTTGTACTTCTGAAATAAAAGTGCTACCATCACAGGTAAACTTGTCGCTTTTAAGAAGTGGGCACCACCAACACTAGAGTGACCAGAAGAAATGTGGGATGATAACATAAGCATGAAGAGAACAGATGTGGCATTTCGGAATGGCCTAGGGAAATTCTGGGTCGCTTCACCCATGAAATCTTGCCGGACATTGCCTTCCATGGATGCGGCCATCGTGCCGCCACGGAGATGGGACAGCCTTGCAAGGTGAACTACCGAGTGTTAGTTCTAATCTTGATATAGAAATATTAGTTTGTCTAGTTTGAGGAGGACTAGGTTTATCTGAAGTAGAAATAGTAGAGATGGAGTTTGTTTAGAATTAGTAGTTCTAATTTGAGTAGGAGTCTTGTATTTTCTCTAGTATAAATAGATGGCCAAGGGCCAAGAAAAGGTGCAAGATTTAGCACCGAGAAAGTATTGAGCCAACGTTTTCTTTGTTGCGTGATTAGTAGAGCTGATTAGTTAGACCAAATACGAGCACAACATGTGGACGTGCATGTGGACGATGTTCTAGACGTGCTCTTCACGTTCCTCGGTCCGGCAATGGCGTCCGACAGTACATGAAGCTGTGCAGCCGAGGCTACCCGTGTTCCCGTCGATCAACGATCCGTTTTCGGAAGGATTGATCCTAAGATTTTTCCAACAATTGGTATCAGAGCCTAGGTTCAACTCGGTTATCGCCATAAGAAGATGTTGATAGTACCGCATGAAGCAGGAGCGTCGGTTGTGAGGCAGGAGGCCCCACCGTCGATGATGTACCCGCAACTTGCAAGGAGCAGCTATACTATCTGGGCCATCAAGATGCGTGTAGCAATGGAGGCACAGGAGGTGTGGTCTGCTGTCGATCCAGGAGGTGACGCGTACAAGAAAGAAGGCGCGGATTACCGGAAGGATCGACTGGCACTATCGGCTATCTATAGTGCAATTCCCGAAGACCTCATGATCTCTATCGCCGGAATGGACTCGGCGAAGGCGGCATGGGAGGCAATCAAAACAGCGAACATCGGGCATGATCGTGTGATAGAGGCGAAGTTACAGTCTCTTAAACGCGATTTTGAGAATCTCAAGATGCTGGACGGTGAGACCGTAGCGGCTTTCGCTACTAGGGTCTCGACGATCGTCAACGGCATCCGAGGACTGGAAAAAGATAAGGACAAACAATTGTCGGAAGTTGAAGTGGTGCGTCGTTTCTTGCGTGCGGCACCGGAAAAATACATGTAGCTCGTCATCTCGATAGAGCAATGTATTGATTTGAAGACTTTAACACTGGCTGATCTGATTGGTCGCTACCAGGCGTACGACGAACGGATCAAATCCACTATTGGTGATCCAGAGGACCAAGGGAAACTGTTGCTCACCCGATCGCAGTGGGAGACACTGTCAAAGAAGGGAGAAGGGTTTTCTGGAGGTGGTGGAAGGAAGGCTAGTGATAAGGGTTCTAGTAAAGGATCCAAGTCAAAGAACGTTTGCAGCCATTGTGGTAGACATCGACGCGACAAAGGTGGTTGTGACGATGATGACTCGTCAAGTGATACTGACAGCGGCGATCAGTCAAGTGACACAGATGATGACAAGTCAAGCAATGGTAAACGGAACTTCGGGGGTGCAAAGGATAGGAGCAAGATCAAGTGCTTCAACTGCAATGTATATGGGCACTATGCATCTGAGTGCCGGAAACCTCGTCGTAATCGAGATTGGCACAAGGAGGAGGCGAATCTCATCCATAAGGACGTCGATAATGAACCATGCCTACTTCTCTCCACGCATGTGCAGGAGGTACATGACGTGGTGCTTTTAAGTAAAGAGAATGTGATGTCGAGGTTGTGTGTCGAGGGTGAAACACAGCCCACATCCACGAAGTGGTACTTGGACAATGGTGCAAGCCACCACATGACAGGGCAAAGGTCATTGTTCGAGAAGTTGGATGAGAGCTTCCAAGGACAAATCCAATTTGGTGATGGATCAATTGTGGAGATCAAGGGGAAAGGGTCAATTCTTCTCCAGTGCAAGAACGGAGAACAACGTGTACTCTCCGAGGTATATTTTATACCGAGTCTCTTCAAGAACATCATCAGTTTGGGACAGTTTGTCGAAGATGGATGCAAAGTGATCATGCACCAAGAAGATCTATGGGTCTATGAGCGAAGCGGAAAGCTTCTCATGAAGGTGAAAAGATCCAAATATAGGTTATATATGATTCAGTTGAACATATATACTAATGATAGTCAACAAGAAGCGCATGAAGAGATTGTGCCACATGATATGTTCAAGCGGGGAATATCAAGTGTAACTCCAACTGACTTATCAGATGTGGTGGAGTCAGATCCTTTCTGTGCCATAGAGAGGCGGTGATCTGAGAGAAGGAGGAGAAGGAGATAAAGATGGCATCAACGACAGTGGTATTCCAGCATAGTTTGGATGACCTTGTCAGCGCCGAAGATGTTCAAGTTGAATCTCAGCTCGTTCAAAGTGTTGCGCTATGCAAGAAAAAGAAGAAGAAGATGATGATGAAGAAGAAGAAGAAGAAGAAGAAGATGATGATGATGAAGAAGAAGAACCGAGTATGCCGAAGTGACTTGAAGGACAAAATTGGGTTACAACCCGTCAAGATTGTGAACACGTCAGATGGGCGTAAGGACTATGCGAGGAGACGGATTCGTCAAGTCCTTGGATTGCGTCAAGTTCGAGGAGACGCGCCAGAAAATTAGGATCAAGATTAGGGGGGTGATTGTTAGTTCTAATCTTGATATAGAAATATTAGTTTGTCTAGTTTGAGGAGGACTAGGTTTATCTGAAGTAGAAATAGTAGAGATGGAGTTTGTTTAGAATTAGTAGTTCTAATTTGAGTAGGAGTCTTGTATTTTCTCTAATATAAATAGATGGCCAAGGGCCAAGAAAAGGTGCAAGCTTTAGCACCGAGAAAGTATTGAGCCAACGTTTTCTTTGTTGCGTGATTAGTAGAGCTGATTAGTTAGACCAAATACGAGCACAACATGTGGACGTGCATGTGGACGATGTTCTAGACGTTCTCTTCACGTTCCTCGGTCCGGCAATGACGTCCGACAGTACATGAAGCTGTGCAGCCGAGGCTACCCGTGTTCCCGTCGATCAACGATCCGTTTTCGGAAGGATTGATCCTAAGATTTTTCCAACACCGAGGTCGGCAACTCGGCGACATAGGTGCGCCGGATATCCAAGACCTCAAGAACTTGCAGCTTGCCCAGGGAGTTTGGCAAGCGTGTGATTCCAGTGTTCCTGAGGCCCAAGTACTTGAGATGGTGGAACTGGCCAATCTGCTCAAGGTCATGACCCACTAAACCAGTTGTGTCTTCCAAATCCAGCTCCCTCAGCAGCTTCATTTTATGAGACATGAAGAATGGCTTCCACTCCCCAAAAACCGTCAGCGATCGAACCGAGGAATACCGTTCCAAGCTCATGAACTCAGCATCATTTCTTTTCCAGCCACTGGTGACAGCTACATGCCGGATATTTGGGGGCCATGTGGAGGCAGTGGACTCATCAAGAACATGGACAAAAAATTCTCAGCTTTTGCTTTTGAAATGCAGAGACCATGCACGGCATCATGAACATAGCAACCATTTATTCTTCCGCTAGTGATATCCACAGGCTTCAATGGTTGAATCATGTTCCTCGTAACAAGTTCATGGAAAGACTTCTCGGCTTCCTCTGCACCCTTTTCTTTCTCACGTTCTCCGCTATCCATCTCCTTTCCAACCTTCTGCGCGTTATGCGTGAGCCATTGGGGAAAATACCAAGATAGAGAAGCCGAGATTTTAGTTGGGATGGTAAATAGTCATAACAGACCTCTGCTGCTGCAAAAGGAGCTGCTGCAGATTTGCTCTTCATATGGTTCACCAGCATCTTCCATTCTTTAGTCGTGCGTGGCCTCGTGGCTAAAAAAGCACTGATTGTGGCTACTGCAAGAGGATTGCCATTGCATTTCTGTAGGATGCTTTTAGCTTGATCATACATTTCTACAGGTCGTCTGATAAATTTATATCCCATGAATACCTGCCATTGACCACATAAAATATGGTTTTCATAATATAATATAGAAAAAAAATATTTAGCCACTTGAATACTTTTTATTTGCCCATGGACGTCACAAATAGTACTAATTAACATGGTTAATTTTACAATGGACCATTCTACCATATTAATGTAAGCGTTTATAATTTCTTATCCACTATTAGCTGATGGGTTTGCATTCTCACGGGAAATAGGCTACCGGCCACATCTAGTTCCTCTCCTGTCATATGATCCCTAATGCGTACTGCTATTGGCTGCAGTGTCGTGCTAGCCGCGATAAAGGATGGCAGCAGCATTAATTGATTAATTCGGCAAGAATTCCTACATATATGGCGCGCGTAACGGTCTCCATTTCCGTCTCCCTCGCCCCGGCTACATCGCCCTCTCACCACCGCCATTCATTCAGCGTGACGGATGGCCAGGAGGCCCAGGATCGCCCCACGTAGCCTCTCCCTCATGTACGCACCGTGAGCTGAGATGGGAGGGCCACGTGCTGCTCCCTGCCAGCTCCCACTAGAAGATCTTTGCAAAAAAAAAAAGAGGTTTGGGATTTACTTTGGAGGTCCCTCAAGATTCCCGAAGAGGTCCTTGGCCGATTCTTCATTCTCTGCATGCGAAAAAATTCGTTCAAACCCTCCATCTCCTTTTCCTTTCGCTACGCGTTCCTTTTCTGCTTCCGAGAGAAATTTTTTCTTTGAAGAAAACAATGGGCCCTTGCCCACTGTTAAATAATTTTATTAAAAATAAGAAGTACAAGGGAGTTTATGGTACATAGAGGACAAAGAACTCTATAAATTCTTTCGGGAGAAACTATTGGGCTATGCCATTGGATATATCTCTATCATTCCACCCCTAAATTCTCCACCCGAAACCCTAACTCATACCACCACACTGGCCCATCTCCTATCGTCATCTCTGCAACCCCAATCCACGTCCCACTCACGTTGGTCGTTGGCCCACCTCTGCGCCCTTGCCCTTTGACAGGCATCACAATCTCCTCTAGTCAACAGCCGTCTCCCTGCTCCGTCCTTACGCCGCCATGTCGACCACTATCCTCCCCTTCCTTCGTCCCTGCCACACTCTTCTGTCCCCGATCACTGGCATTACAACGTCGATTCCATGCCACGGCCAAACGCCGCTGCCTTTGTTCCTACTGGCCACACCTCCTCTGACGCCGGCAACCCCCCACACCTCCTTCCCCTGCCGCAGCCTCCAATTGGGCCTTGTGGCGGCCGCTAATCCGGTCCACACCGCATTCAATCGTCGTTGCCTCTTTCCATGCCGCACCGCCTCCTCCTCCGACTATCACCTTCTAGGAGACCGGATCCCACGATGGTGGCCTCAAGGAGGCTGGATTTGGCGATGCGGGTCTTTGGGCCAGCAGCTAACCCTAGCCACCATCCGCCGCCTCCCCCACCCTGGTCTCCTACCAGCACATCTGCCACTTGCTTATCGCCCTTACAGGTGACGCCTTCCCTATCAGCACGTCGACCCTCTTCACCTCCACTCTGGTCTACGATGCTCCTCTACTAGCTATAGTGCCTCATGATGTTGAGCAATCATTATCACTACTTATATACTAAATATTGGACATGGAGTGAAAATTTTATATATACTGTCAGCTACAATGGCTTCATTTTTTAATTCAATTATATCTTTTTTTTCTTCAAGCTCATGTTCTATTATTTATTAAACTAGGCAGATTATATCATTTTGTGTATGCTTCTTCCTACTCCCTAATAATCCAAACATATAGTCGTCCATGTAAAGTTCTACTTTGAGCATGATAGGAGCAGGAGACTTTTGTCCAGGATGTTTATTGTTTCTCTTGGTTTTGTGTGTTGGTCATGCATGGAGCTGATGCAATGCTACATGAAGATGACCACATCAGTGGGGCTTGCTCACACTTACGTTTGTACTGTTATGATTAACAAATGAAGATTTGCTGTCAAGGCAAGTTCACTTATTAGTTTCCAAAAACCATAATTTTCTTAATGTGTGGTAATATGATATTTTAGTGAGCATGAACCTGCCATGCTTTTTTATGTTGCAATACAACCATAGCGTTGGATTACAAAGTACCATAATCAGCCTCTGGGGATCTAAAGTTGATTTATATGATTGCACTACAGATTTATTTATATAGCCATTGCAGGGACCAACATATTGTTGAGCTGAATTTTCTAAAAAGTCATATCATGCATTATGTCAGAACCACAATGTGTGTATCTTAAACTAGGTATTGAGGTCAATATGTTTGCTCACCTTGTTGCTGGGTAATATCTCTTAATTCTTTGTCATATTTAATTATGCCATTGAGCCAGTAAAATTGGAGCCTAATAGACATGTTAAACTAGGTATTGAGGTCAATATGTTTGCTCACGCTTCTATTGATTATAGATGATGAAGAAGGTGCACAAAGGCCTAATAGACATGCCCTCATGTTTCTTCAATATTTCAGGTATGGTACTGTGCAGCACTAGGCCTAGGTCCTATGTACAAAATAACGACCTATCACATGTTACAGAATATTTTGTGCTTTTTGCTCCATCGATGATGAGTCCTGTTCTTGGTGATTGTCTTAAAACATTTGTCATGGTGGTATCAAATGTGAAAAACTTTCGTCTTATCTTTTTCTGTGCTTTCTGTTGCAGGAATGGGATATAGAACATCACATCCCACCTCTTGTTGTACTACTTGTGCAACTTGTACATTTTTCCCATATTTTTTTGTTTCATTATGTTTGTTCAACCGGTACGAAGACCACATATGTTGTATAATTGTGTTCAACAAGCTTTACGTCGTGCTATTTGCTAGACGCTTCCAAAAATGGTTTATGTACTTATAGAAATATGTTACATCGATATTAGTAACGATGATCTTTGCATGTAGTTAATTTTCTAAGATGTACTTATTTTTATCATTCCCATGAATTACGATTAAAAAACAAATGTCTTCTAAATGACTAAATCTTAAATTATTGTGCATGATCACTCTGTGGTTAGTATTATAAAATGGTATGTGGTTATATAATGTGGGATATGTCATGTGTGTACCCTTTTCCTTTTTGGTTTCGAAACTTGAAATATATGTAGTGGATTCTCAAACTCTACATTATCTATGTCATTCTTTCAAAAAAATAAAAAACATTTGTGTTAATAAACATACGTCAACTATGCTGGCCCCATTGGAGAATGTGCTAATAAATATATTTATGTTTAGGTTGAAATACTTGTACTTTGTTCAGGTTTTAAATACACATAATTGAAATTGTAAGTTTTAATATGTTTACTAATTCTAAAAGAGACAGCACTCAGATTCAGACGAACGGTGGCCACTGCTAGCCATTAATTATGCTCCCTTCCTAATCGCGGCTAGCATGATTCTTGTTACACCACGCATGCGTGCAGATACAGGTGACCTATTACTTTAATTATTAGCCTTCACATGACATTATTCTTTGAGCAATGGAGTAGCATTCTTCACACTCGCTGAGCTAGACCGACGAGGACACGTGTCTTTTATCACGGCGTTGTAAACAACTAGTTGAGTAGGCGGGCCCATGGCCCGCCGAGTTTGCATTACACCGTGTTATGTTTTTAGCAAACACAAAGATCACCACAACATAATATAACGATGATCATTAAACCAAATAGAACAGGTCAACCATATGTTTGCAAGCGTTCAACAAAATCAATCAAACATAGAAACAAATACATGTAGATATCCCATCAAATTCAACCGACAGAAAATATAGCCATCTAACTTTTCCTACCCATAAGAACAAAAAGTAATGCCATATATGTAAACAGTGTTAAACACAACCAATTACATATTTATAATTGTCGACCAGCTACCAACTAAAATTTGAAGGCGATGTGACTCTCAGGGCTTCTTTTATCTTCTCATTCAACTCTTCTATCACATTCTTAATTTTTGCTGTGTCATTCTGCATGTGGCAACAAAAAGTATATGCATGGTGCTGTCAACGTCCAAGGTTAAGCAACGACAGAGCAGCCGAGAAAGGAACATGCCAATGATTCAGTAATGTAAGGCAGTGGTATTTCAAGTCATGAGTCATAAGATATTTCACAAAAAGAAAAAAATAATCATAATGGCTTCCATTGAAATTGTCTTTTGGACAGAAAAGCACAACATAAATTAAAAAGTCATGGCTCTCGATATATGAATGAAACCTGACAATGTCGCAATGGAAGCACAAAGCAAGCATCGACATAAACCTCAAGAAAATATTTTTCCATACGTAAGATTACAACCAAAGACGTAGATAAATATAACGGGTACACTATCGAAATTGGTATTTTCTGAGGCTTTTTTATAAGGCATAGAGGTGTCATTGCACATCACAGGAAGTTGTTTTAATATCTTTTATCTAACCTCTTGGAGAATGCGTATGCACAGAAAACAGCATAATACTACTGAGCACAGTAATCAAAGATAAAAGAAGTATAACACCTACTCATTCAAATCCAAATACATGACAAAACTTTGATCGGGTGGATCTCATAAATTGCACGGCGGTAGAAATTTTGTGAAGCAGTATTCACCCGCCAACCATGTGGTTGGCTCTAGCTTAATACACCTCCTTAATGAACAATCAGAGAAAAAAAGACAAAAGGCCAGATTTATATTTTTCAGTTCGAGGTTCTTTACCATGCAGTTCAAGTATGGCGGGCCTTGTAGAGGTAGGTAAAAGAAGCGTGGAACACATTAGCCTAGACAAAAAATACGAAGGGATTTGAATCAGCACAACTATTCATATGTTGCAGAGCAAAATTAACAGGCGTTGATGGTAGCCAAACATTGATGCCGCGTAAGGAGAGGAGCACCTGCAGAAGGGGGGAAGGGAGGCTACGGTTACCTCCATGCAGCGCGCAATATGGCTTCTGATGCCAATGGCCGAGATTTAGTGCTTGAAGAAGACGGTTGATGGAGAGGACACCGGAGGAGCAACGATAGCGGACCTGCACATTTCAGTATTAGCTTGCAAAGGTAGCCGTTGTAACAGAACCTGAATTTCAGGACTTGGCTACCTCATTTAGCGTGTAGACCATGAACACGCAACATCTTCTAAAACTTAAAAAGCCCAGCCATCCAATCTCTGTAATATAGGTGGCAAGATGAGTTTAGAATCCCTTGGGCAAAGAAAGAACGCAAACACAAATTTTCATCATTTATGATCTTGTAATTAAGTTTATCCCTTCAAAGGAAACAACGTAGACAAACCTAAGCTAACCAAGAATTCTGAAAGGCCATCAATCTATTAACGAAAGAGAATGATTCTAATGATTCTACTCATTTGGTATCAAGTGAAGAGAATCAAAACATAACTAACTGAACCTGAACAATTAAAAGCTGTTGTTCCGGGAAGTATTCTGACGGTAGATGTAGCGTAAAAAAAAAATTGACAAATAACTTCCTGATGCAAGTTATTGCCCATAGGGAAAGAACACAGTGATGGCAACAATGTAGCACAATATTACCATCCTGACTATCCTTGGTAAATGACATGGGAAGATATGTGGCATACCTATACGAAAGTATTTGGAATGCACGCCTCTTATATTTTTTACAATAGAAGGATAAAACTGTAGAATTTTGTAAGCCTGTATGGCTTCTGAACTTGGACCAGAGAACAGTTATGCATGGGCAATTAGAATCGCTAACATAATTGGCACTTTACCATTCTTTCAAAAAAAAGAATATCATTTGTATTTGACGGGCAAACTGAAATGCAACTAAACATTTTATCTAACTAAAGATGGTTCGCATCAATTGATAGCCACTTCATGTAAATCACATTCACTTGGCCATATAAAATGAAGATCGAAGATAAAGTACAGTTGGGGTCGAAATCATACCTCCGAGAACGAATCAATTTACGAACAAAACCAAGGACCGGGTGCCCTGCATGGGCAGTGTAAAAAATGGATTACTCTCTATTGATCTCAACCACAGGGCTTTCACAATACAGTTAAACAGGCATGCACTAAAATATCCAATCAATATCTATAAAGCCTGAAGATAACATCGAATAGGTGATGTGCTACATAACCTGATCATGTTCCTGATTGATTGGTATATAAAGGTGGAAATGATCTGCTATCTTTCTTTTCTCAAACAAAAAGGAGGATCCATGGAAGCGACTACTTGAATGGAAAGCAACAGTTGACAAAACGGTCCATCTGCAAAAAAACGGTTGCAAAATTTAAGAATCTATCTGGTAGATCCTAGGTATTTAAACATCGATGAAGAGCGAATTAAGATACCACACTCCAACAATATGCTTCAGAAATCAGGCACATACCTATACTGTAAACTTACAACATACGCAAACACAAATACAAAACCTCAATCAGACCAGTACTCTAACCTCAGATAGAGTTAACTTGTGAAACATGGGCCACAGCTATCCTTTCCAGGTAAATATGGATATCGCTCTAATGAAAGCGCCAGAAACCTGTTGCAGATCTTGTTACATAGGCTCAGAATTCAAATACAAAAAAAAGGAGGGAGCAAGAACTTAAGTCTACCTGACATATACATAGCACGTCCAGTGGCTACAAAATACCTGCCCAGAAATTAATTGCTTAGACATATGGTGTTGGTAAGCAACTTGCAAATGCTAGCTTCTAATACAGCATTAACCTGGAGCTGTTGAGGACATGCATAAAGGACAAACAAAGTAAGGATCCTCATTGTGTCCCATAGAATCACCTCATCACGCCTTGGAACTTTCTGGTTAACAAACTTGCATGAACTTCTCAGTTTACAGGAGCTGTATATCTGAATGAAAGAAATCAGCACGTAAAAAGTTAACCAACCAGTTCACTATCCACAGCAGTAGTTCTATCATGCAAACTCACTTGACGATTACATGCAACTCCACTTACTGTATCTTCCTGGATGTTAAGAAAGCTCAGTCTGCTGTTAGCACCTATTTGACCGCTAAAAAGAAAGAGGAGGAAACCTCAAGCCATGTACCATGGAAGGCAGCAGACGGAGGCATTGGAACGGGGAACAGATAGCGGCGCTGCTGCAGGAGGATGAGCACAAACAAAGGTTTTTGGCACAGGCAGAGACAGGAGCTGCGACGCCGGAGCCCCGGCCTCGTGGACGCTGCCAAAGCCATCAGCTCCTGTCGCCATCTCGCCGGCGGCTTGGAATGATGCAGCGGCGGAGGAGGAAAAGCACAACACGATGAGAGGTATGGATTAGAAAGCTACTATTCTCAAACCAAACTGAGCCAACACTAAGAAATCGAACTCAGTGTTCTTGCCGTACAGCCGGGGCGGGTGGAGCAAGGGAAGGACGCCAACGAAGGGGGAGAGCGAGGGGTTACCGCCGTCGCCGGGCACGAACCGCAGGCGGCGCCCTGATTTGGCGTCGCGCCGGCTGGCTGGGCAGGGGACACCGCCGCCATCGGATCCGGGGTCGCCGCCATCGGATTCGGGGTCGCAGTGACCGGATCCGGATCCGGCCACCCCGGCAGGAGAAGCCGAAGGAGCCGCGGGGGGAGGAGCGGCGGCGGCCGGCGGCGAGAGGGGCGGGAGGAGCCGCGGGAGGGGAGGCGGCGAACTGCCCCGGGAAGAGCGGCGGCAGGGCCGGCGGGCTTGGGGCTTCGACGCGGACCAGCCGAGGCGAAGAGGAGGAAGCGGTGCCGTGGTCGCGCGAGAGGCTGAGACTTCGAGGCGAAGCAGCCGAGGGCAGAGTGAGAGCGGGTGGCGCGGGGAGGGGGCGTGGTCTTCGCGGTCCCGTGGGGTGAGGGAAGGAGACGTGGCCAAATGAAGGCTACCGCGCGCAAAAAAACCTGCCACGTGTCCAGCAGCAGGGACGACGAAACGCTGCTTCGAGCGAGCTGCGAGGCTGCGAGCGCGCGCGAGCGCGAGGAGAGCCACGTGGCGCCAAGACGAAGCGAGTGGTCACGTTTGTACTATTAATAGATTCAGATGAACAAACAAGCGAGCTTACTTCGACCGAACCTGTCAACAATCATTCTTAGACTAGTAGTTCTTTTAATAAACTAGAAGGACCAAGGCCTGGAACACATGTGTCGACATAAACAACACAAATACTAGCTTCTTTGGGAATTCAATTGTCATATTTATTAGGATAGATATATGCAATTAGAAAATTATTACTTTTCATATTTGTATATTATAAAACAACATTTCCGCTACATGCCACTGCAATATGACATGCCTTCGAAATAAGCCATTATGAGCTTTTTTTTTAGACAAAATGGCCTAATTTTTTCCTTCGTTATCCCTCTTTTTCTTTCCCTTCTTCCCTACCAGCGCCCCCATCACCAATCTCTACCGAGGTCCGGTCTCTCAATGCTGCTAACCTGAGCATTGCAAGTCTGACCTCACCGCTACATATGCAGCCAAGGTCTTCGGCCCCAGCCATGGAGCCATCTCTGGATTCCCTATGTCAGATCTACCGTTGAGGCAAGGAGCAGAGGGCAATTACAGTTGGGTCGATCAAGCATAGCTCGCTGTTGAGAACCGATCGGCAAGGAAATGGAGTGGAGGGGCCGCTGGTCGTCGCACTGGAGCTGGTCAACACAATTCACAACCATGGTATAGCTTGTCGTGGATCGAGGACCAAGGACCGAGAAGCCTGTCGGAGATAGAGGCGCCATGGAGGAGAAGCCATGGAGTGCTCACCAGGTAGGACACAGAGGTGCTTGTCGGAGATAGAGGTGCCTTCGAGGAGGGGTCATGGAGGAGCTCGCTAGGCAGGACATGGAGGAGCGTGTCTAGCTGTGACTCATCAGGATGAGGATCTCTATCATCGCCATGGTAAGGTCACTGCCAACCATGTAAGTGGAAGAACAGGGATAGAGGAAGAAGACAAGGACATTTGGGTCTCAAAAAGATCATTATTGTATATTGCGCTACATCACATTGCAATGGCATGCAATGGGGACGACATTTCATGTTGAAAAATATCAAGAGTGACAACTTTCCAGTGGCACATGTCCTATTTACTATATCAATAGTAAATATTTGCTAATAAAAGTTTTTATCTTGCTCCTAACGTCCATGATTGAGA
Source organism: Raddia guianensis (assembly GCA_036346415.1). NCBI lineage: Eukaryota > Viridiplantae > Streptophyta > Magnoliopsida > Poales > Poaceae > Raddia > Raddia guianensis. The sequence goes on from CM070538.1 coordinate 38,157,074, forward strand.
TATCTCATACCCATCAAGCATATTTGATTGCTTACCATATAACAGCACAATGGATCCTAAAGGTAGAATGAAACAACCAACAGAAAAAATATACTAACATTTTCCATAGTTTGTGCCTCCAACATGATATAATAACTCTACATCATAGGCTTTCTTCACTACATGATGATGAAGAGAGAAGAAATTAAAAAAAGAAACTTTAGATCTAAACAAAGACTAGCTCTAAACTTGTGACATCTGATCAATATACAAAAAATTATGTTCAACAAAGGAATTTTCAATCTACTAATGAGAAATGTTGGGGATCAAGATGGAATTTACATCCTTTATAATAGGAGCGATATCTCTAGGCGTCTTGTTGTGGATGGGTTAATAAAGTGAAATGGCATGGTGAATGTTTTTGGGAGTCATCTACATCTTGAATAATGAAAAACAAGAAAGAGTCAACGATCGAGCTATAATAGGTTCGCCCTATTAGATCTTTATTCATATTTGGGACTTGCATGAGCTGCTATGAGCCACTATCTACTAGTGAACCAAAAAGTGGTTTATATGTCACTACAAAGTATACATGATAAGGAATAAAAAGATTCCGATGAAATTTGTGAATTCCAGTGATTCCAACCGAAGGCAGAATGACAAAATAAGCTAAGAATTAAAAAAGAGAAATTTTTGATATTTTTAATGTTTTCACCGGAGAAAAGAATTTGACCAACCGAGAGAAGAATCCTTGCAAAATACATGAGCTCCTTTCTCACAAAAGGCTATATAAAGGGAGGAGATGGAGGCTATGAGATATATCATCAAATTAGCGAAGTCTCTAACAACACTCTAGTCATTGTCTCCTAGGATGTGCACCATGTGATGGTGATAGCACAACAATGTGTGCATACACGTGGACTACATAGAGGCACTGGTACTTCCTAGTGCTAATCACAACAATCAGAGGGGAGAAAATGATGTATTATTGGCCAGTGTGGACAATGAACTTCACTACAACTACATTGACACATGACTTACTAAATAGTGTTCATTGATACATTGACACATCTTCCGTTGCACTGTACAATTCTAGTGATAATGATTTATGGAAATTTTAGTTCACAATCGACAATACTCAATTCACATGCCTGACAACTTGTGTCTGTGACACATGGGACCATACTAGTGAGTGACAATGGAGGGCTAGAGTGTTATACATGTTCAAATTGCATCATAGGCTAAAATCTCTCTCAATTACTTGCTGGTAGTCATGGATTTTTGTGAAATTTTTTTGATTCTTTACTAATTGGTGAAACAAATTTTGGACTATGGATGGAGGAAGTCACCGGTGATGAAATTACTTTATTTTCCTTAGGATCTATCTAAAAGACCATGATTACGGTCGATCTTTGTCTTAACAAGACATTATATAAATCATATACGTTTGTTGTTTATCAAAGGTATCGCAATGGTTATCTCAAGGGAGCTTCTAGAAATAAATACCTTTGAATAGAATAGCCAGCGGGATCGTTCATCATCAAGAGAGGGCACGTTGTAGGTAAATGCCCCACGCACCAAACAATTATCAGAATCTTTAGCATTACGTGTGATCAGTACCACCACATAATTGTGGTTTTTGTTGTTGTCACCCCATATGCATGACTCCGCTAGATACCATTCTTCTGGAAATGATAGTCCATCGATGATTATCAGCGATCTATCCTCTGCCATGAGCTGAGCAAACTCTTTTATCAGATCATCAAGTGACATATTCTGCAAGCCACCACTTATGAAAGCAATGGCAGAATTTGATTGTTTAATCCAGTCTAGGGAACAAGCTTGGAACTGTGAAACTATGCCTCGGAGGAACACCTCCTTATTGAAGGGGTGCGTGCCAGTGATCCAAGCTCTTCTTTTGAAGCTCCTCATTATCTCTGGGCTGTCATAGACCTTCTTAATGATGGTGGTCTTTCCAATACCACAATCCCCTTCAACTGAGATCAGCAGGCGTTCAGGAGCACTCACCAATTTCTGTACGAGTTTGGCCACTTCATTCTCACGTCCAACAAATGGTGAATATTTTTGTATAATAAAAAATTGCTTTTGGCTTTCCAATCCACCCTGAAGAGAATTACACATTTGGAAAGAGTGTTACTGAAAATTTGAAGGTATAAGCACTACAAAAAGGATCATTACAATTTGATAAAGATGGTCATCACATGGCAGAAACACCTTTAATACAAAAAAGAAAAATCTACAGCATTGTTTCCATTTAATAATATACATATAACCCACCGTCAAATTGTGAAATAAGCAGTGAATGGTTGGGAAAAAATGGTTGTAAAGCATAGGAAAGTAGCACTTCACGATATAATATAGATATGGCTTATCTATCGGAGAAGGTGTGTGTGTACGGTCCCACTATGCTACCGGGGGTGTAGTCTACCCCCGTCGAGTAACCATAAAATACTGTAGATATAACTATAACTTTTACAGAAATAACCATCGTTAGCTACAGCATGCAATGGTAACAATCGATGGTTATTTGCTGCAGAAAATGTAGTTATTTGTATTGTATTATATAGTTATTCGACAAGGGTGTGTGTGTGTGTGTGTGTGTATAGAGAGAGAGAGAGAGAGTTGGGCTGGGGTCAGTCGCGCCTCCATCAGTCGCCCCGACAGTCGCGCGTGTTCTACAAAATCTATGGTGAAATTCTTCGATCCGGACCGTACATTTTTTTCATCTCGATAAACTTTCCTTGAGTACCAAATTTTACAATTTTTTGATTTTTTTTTCTATTTGTTTTGTATTTTCCAAAATCAGCATAGCATTCTAAAGTGTTATGGAGCGTCCATTTAGGCTGATTTGAAAAATACAAAACAAATAGCAAAAAATCAAAAAAATATAAAATTTGGTACTCTAGGAGAGTTTATCGAAATGAACAAAACGTAGGTCTGAATCAAAGAATTTCATCATAGATTTTGTAGAACACGCGCGACTGACGGATGGGCGACTGATCCCAGCCCAACTATATATATATAATTATATATATGTATATATATATATATAGGGTACATCTGCTGTGCAACCACGCTTGCGGTGTAATCACAGTGCAATTAAACTATCAAAAGTTGTAAAAAATTCTAAAAAAATTGTACATGTACTCTTCAACTTACTCTATCTCTTGATAAAATTTCAAGTTCAAATTCATTCTATATTGAAAGTTACAAAAAAAATAAAATTCTATCAATTTTGAACTTACCAAAATTGTCCAGTTTTTCTTTTTTTATAACTCTTATTTTATAATGAATTTTTCTTTGAAACTTCATACATAGGTAGACTAAACAATAAAGTACATGTACAATTTTTTTCAAAATTTTTTGTAACTTTTGATAGTTCGATTGCATGGATATATATATATATATAGAGATATGCTAGTGTACACTCGAGTGTACCTGTGTACTTTGATGGGTTTTTGAAATTCGAGAACTTTAGTGATCGATCCAAACCGTTGATCTTGTTCGCCATGTCAAAAAGGTAGCCACCAACCAATTTTCGTATTTTTTTTGAATTTTTTTGCTATTTATTTTTCTAACGCTCCATGTTTTGAGAATGGTGAGTTTTTTGTTTAGCTCAATGCAAATCACCTAATTTTTTGTTTAGCTCCATGCTAATCACCTAAGTTTAATGCTATCAAGTAGCCAGATCAATATGCTAAAACATAGCTAAAAAAATGTTGTGGTATCCATTCTGCCAACCCTATTGCTATGACCCCTCTAATCTGTATGTTGTTTGCTATCTAGTGTTTATTGCCTCATCTTTATTATGTTTTGCTCCATACATATAATGATAAATTAGGTCATGTTTTCACTACAAATTTATAGGCCAATGATCCAAAAAAATTAGTTAACTTTAGGTTAATGAACTAGAAATATTTTGATGGTATTGCAACAAATAACAGACCATTGAGCACCAATACCAAGAACTTGATTCATTGAAGGAAAAAGCAAAAGCATCAGAGGAAGCAATGCAAGTGTTTAGCGAGAGTTAAGAGGAAAACAATGATCTTCATCAAGTGGATGTCAAGTGGTTTAGTCTGGACATGACAAACTTATTTTGCTCTTATCTGGCCCTAGCTAGAAGTGGTTTATAGGCTGTTTGGTTACCTGCATTTACATATATTTGCATCTACATATACAAAATCTTTCTTTTTCCTTGTGTTTAGTTGCCTGCATCTGTTTTTGAGCCTGACTCTGTGGATGCAAGATTCTCCATCTAGCCTGGCTCTGGAGAAATACAGAAAATGGGCATTTCCCTGGATGCAACGTATGGTGGCCTCGTTTCCTACGCATGGGGCCACAGTCAGTCAGCATATAAAGCCATGCATGGGATGCTATGTGGCAGGTAAGTTTTTCTTTTTACTTTTTTATTTGTATCTTTTTATTAGCATATCCGATTACCAAACCGATTTCATAAATGGATTTATGGCATTTTTTGAACAAAACTAGACCACACTCGCTATATAAATTTCAAAATATTATACTAAACAGTCAACCAAACACTGTTTCTGCATCTGCACATCCCGTATCTCACTAGCCTGGCTTAATCGGATGGGCCAGGCTCATGAGAGAAGGCAACCAAACAGACTATTAATTACTGTGTTGGAAATGTCGTTGGAATTCTATGTGAACTAGTTAATATTTTGTTAAATATTTGTTACTTAGGCATGTTTGGTTGCCTGCACGTGGGCTGGCTAGGCTCACCACATGCAGACAACTATTGTTTGGTTACCTAGATGTTTCTCAGAGCCTCGTTCAACACCTACAAAAAATGCTAGCCAGGTTCAACGCGAACCAAGAAATCGGCTGTTTCTAGCGATGCAGGCTGGAGCGATGCAGGCTGGAGCGATGCAGCTACGTGGCAAGCTGGAGCGATGCATGTACGTGGCAAGGAAGGGCATGCGCTATATCTTTTCATTGGTACCTCTGACTCCCGAACCGATTTCAAAAATAGATTCTTGACATTTTTTTGAACAAAACTAGACCACACTTGCCATATAGATTTCAAAATTTTAAATTTTTTATTTTAAATTTTTGATTATCTATTGTTAGTTTTTAATTTTTTTTGTTTTAAATTTATAGATTTTCTAGAATTTAGTTTTTAAATGTTTGTCCTACTCTTAAATTTGTGTATGCCACCCTAACCTGTATGGTCAACAAAATAAAATCTCTGTGCAGCCTAGCTTAACATGTGCAGGATAACAAAACAACATCATTCGCATCTCCTCAGGCAGGCTCATCTTAGCCTGGCTGACTTGCACGGGCCATGCTGAGATGATTCGTGCAACCAAACACCCCCTTAATAAAACTGCTGTTACGTGTTGCTCCAACTTATTTGTCATGTGTTTGTGATGTCCTGTTTTATATATATGTTTGAATTTAAAAAATGATGAAAAGACATATGACACATCACCTGCCACCCTGTATGACTTGCCACCGGAGTGTTTAATGACGAAAATACAAGTCGTTGTTGCATCCTTTAATGACGATTGTTTCGTCAGACAAAATTAAGACAACACTCTCTTCTGGCAGGCCAACCATTTTTTTTGTGACAATTGGCTTTTCCATGACATTTTAGATGCTTTAGACAACACTCTCTTCTGGCAGGCCAACCATTTTTTTTGTGACGATTGGTTTTCCATGACATTTTAGATGCTTTACATGATGACACACTTACGTCATAAAACGGATCTCTTTCATGACGTATGGACAATTTGACATAGAAAATTGTGATTGTTTTGTTGACAATAAGTTTCTATGATGCACATACCATGACAAACTTGTTTTCGTCATAAGCTCATCATAAAAGATCTACGGTCACAATTTTCTGACTTATGATGACAATTTATAATGTCATCAATAATCACTAGTAGTGCCATAACACCTAGAGACAACACTATAGATAACATATATATTGGTAAAGATGGCTGTACATTTTTATAGGTAATTTGCTCGCATACAAAAATTCTTAATTCTCGTGTAGAGTTGACTCTTGCTTTGGAGACGATTCAAATATCTATACATGCTCTCTCTCCTCCACATCATCAGATATCCTACATGGAAGACCTTAGAGATTGCTTAGAGATTGCTTAGAGACTGCTGAGATGGATTGTTGTACATGCTCTTAGTGCTTCTCTCTTAGTCTAAAAATTGCTCATCCTACGAAGGTACAAACTTAACCCTTACACTACAACGTCGAGTCTTGTTGTGGGACAGACCTGGTTCATTAAGTTTTAGACCCTAGTGGTGGCTTACTCGTGGTCACTACAAGAATCTTGGCCTATCGACTCTGTGATTGAGCACTTCGGTGTGGAATCTCTGGAGTGCAAAGTGTACTCATTCTACATAGTTAAAACTAGCATGATAGTTGTGCTCGCGGTTATGAGCATGTTAGGGGTGTGTTCATACGTTAGATTCTTCTTTTCTAAAATCTGGTTTGATAAAAATTCATTCATATGGTACATGCTTCCCGCTCACTAATGGACGATCGAAGTGAACGATTCTCTGTTGTGACAATAGACAACCAAGCAAGTGTTTTGAGTTGCCCCTAAGAAGTTTTGATTTCGAAACTTGCTTTCCTAACACAAGGAAAAAATCCTAAAATTTTCATTTTTGCAAAGCATCCCAAACACTATCTTGTACTAAGCTTCGTCTGACACAATTTCCTAGACTTGTTGGGTACAGTTGTACTCACCCTTGTTTTCTTCCTCCTCATTTTGAAAACTCCAACCGAAGAGTAATAAAGCTATGACTCTATGCGAGAACGTCAATTAGGAATACGAGGAGGAAGATTACAAAGATTTCCATGACGATTAGGGCACATCCTATAGTGTTTTCCTATGGTAAAGTCTTAATTTATTTTTCACCATAGGAATTTGCATTGTATCAGCGGCCAAAATAGCTGTGTCGACAGCCAGAAAGCTGTCGACAACCTATGTCGGTGGCCAAAGTAAAGCCGCTGACACAGACGTTCAATATCAGCGGCATTCCAACGGCCGACGTCAAACCCTGAGCCCCACTCCCGCCGTGGAATTTAAATTCAAATTTCATGAACTCCAGGGTAATCTACATCGACGGCTAAGTAACTTCCGTCGACACAGATCAGCCCCCATTTAGGACCGCAAGACAAAATTTGAATTTGGATCCTGCCAAAACAATCTGTGTCGGCGGCTAAACTGTAACCATCGACACAGTTGAAACCCACTAACGGTGCAATAACGGCCTGACAGAACCATCTTAGGTGGTCCCGCATGTCAGACGGGGGGCGTCTCTGCCATGTGGGCCAGCCTAAGAGCTGGAATAGTGGAGGGCAAGCAGCATTTTTGTCGGTGGTATTCGCTATGCCGCCGACATAGATAAAATAAAAAATCAGGGGGGCGCTAGCGCGTGCTCGAACCCGCGACCAATAGGGAGCCCGCGCCGCGCCACGCGTTGATAACCGGGTGGAATTTTTATTTATCTCGACATTACAGGGCATGCATGGTCCTTATTTGTACTGAGTCGCCAGATCTGTGTCGGCGGTCGATGTTTAGCGGCTGACACAGATTGATCTTTGTCGGCGGCCTAACTTGACCCTGACGACACAGCCATATAGTTGTCCACGGTCTGATGGAAGCCGCCGACACAGATCTTCTCCCCCTTTGCCGCCGAATTTCTGTCCGATGTCCTTCGGCTCCCCAGGGGGTTCACTTTATGCAATCTAAGTTTATATGACAAGCAATAGACATCACAACTCATTCAAGGTGGCATATTGGCATGCGTTCGACCTCGTGCATTTGAAAAATTACTGTTGTATCGGTTCTTATAGGGCACCAGCTACGTATGATACAGGTTTCAAAGCAACCTTTAGCCACGAGGTCGAACGCCGGACAATACACCACCGTGACTTAGTTTTGATGTCTATTGATATAAACTTAGAATGCTCAAAGAGAACCCCCCGGGGGAGCCGAAGGATGTCGGAAAGATATTCGGCGAAAGGGAGGGTAGAAGATGTGTCGGCGGCATACCCTTGGCCGCCTACATCGATCATCCTATGTCTTTGGTCTCAATGTAGGCCGCCGACACAAGTTGTTCATAGGGGACACAAAATTTGTGCCACTGACATGTGGCCCGGAATGTGTTTCCACTGACATAGGTGTTGTGCATTAAAAAAATAGGGCCCGTGTGCTAGGTCCTCACGACCTAGCGCATGGGCTCAAACGTCCGCACCGCCCCAAGCTGTCGCCCCCCTAAGCCGCCCGCCGCCTAGCCCCGCCGCGCGCGGTCTCGTGGCCTTCGGCCGACCCAGCCGCCGCCGCCTGCGCTCGCCGCTTGCTGTCGACCGCTGCATCCCGCCGCCCTAAGCGGCCCCACCATATCGCTGCGCCCGCAACCTTCGGCCCGAGCCACCGTCACCGCCACCAACACCCCTGCGCCGCCCGCCCCTAGCAGGCCCGATCCGCCTCCCTTCCTCTCGCCTCCGCCCCGCCACCCACTGTCACCTCGAGCCACCACTGCGTCGAACCCGGGCAGCCCAAGCCGCGTCCTCCCCTTCCTCCGCGTGGACGTCCCCCTGCCCCCGAGGTGTGCCGCAGCCCCGGCCGCAAAGTATGCTCGTGTAATTTTTGAAAAAAATATTGAACCTGTGTCGTCAGTGTTTGTTTAACCGACGATATTATTAAATGTAATTAATTAGTGAAATTGTAATTAGTACAAAATGTGTCGTCCGCGTGTTGCTAACCGGGGGTTATTATTAGATGTATTTAGTTACATGTATTATGGATATTTTCAATTGATTTATAAAATTAATCGAGCCATAGTCATACTCGCTCGGAGCACACCTACACATTTTCATAATGAGCTCAGACGGTGATTCGTTGGCTTCCATTATGGAAGCTAGTGTGCTCCGAGCTGTCCACGTTTTGGACAGCCCACGGATGTACGTTTGAGTACGGTGGCTGCGACACGATGGTGTACGGGTTGAATTTCTGGCGGCATGACCTTGTCGTTCTCCTTGTGCATAACATAAGTGGTACGTCGTACCCGTCGTTGCACTAGGAGAACTGCAGGGTTATGGTACCGTAATTTCGACCAGTGCACCCCCGTGTCTCAGCCACCATACTTAAACGCACATCTGTGGGTGGGTAAGCCCTCCTATTTAGCTAGACTTGAACCGTCTAAACTTGTAATTTCATTGTTTGCATTTACGTTATGAAGTAGGCGATGGAAGACCGACAGTGGATGTACGATGGCTGGATGAAATCCGTACGTCACACGGATGAGTAAATAGAGAAGACTAGGGCCTTTGTTGAAGATGCTTTTAGAAATTTTCCTGACCCCAACGCAAAGGTTGTGTGGTGCCCTTGCACTTTTGTGCTCAAACATGGAGAAAGGTAAGAAGAGGGACATTAGTAAACACCTCTTGAAATATGGTTTCATACCAAATTACTTTGTATGGGTACATCATGGTGAGAGGAAGTGTCTGGCGTCGGTGTGTAGCCCTATGCATTTTGGGGAGGGCTACGATGAAGTAGGAATTGACAAATTGGACAAGCTCACAGAGGATGTGGCTCGGGCTTACGATCTCTCCCCAGAGGAAGAGGTCAAACCACTTTCCCAATAATTCGAGAAGCTACTTGATTCTGTCATGTTGCCGCTGCATGACCATACCGATGTGACCATGCTCTCAGCAGTTTTGCGTCTAATGGAGGTTAAAACCAAGTACAACTTATCGGCAAATTGCATCAACGACCTTTGTAAACTGCTAGATAACCTGCTTCCAAATGGGCACAAGATGACTCCGAATCTTTATGAGTCAAAAACTTCTTAACGTATTAGGCATGTTGTGCGAGAGGATAAACTATTGCCCAAAGTTCTGCATGCTTTACTGGAAGGATGATTCTGGGTCGACTCATTGTAAACATTGCAATGAAAGTCGGTACGTGGAAGTTTATGGACGAGATGGTATTCTGAGACAGACAAAAGTGGCAAAGAAAACCTACCGCTTCTTTCCAATCACTCAATGTCTGCAGTGTTTGTACATATCTAAGTGCACAGCCAGACACATGAGGTGGCATAAAGAGGGCAAACATAGAAATGAGGGTTTGATGACTCATCCTTCAGATGCTGAAGCTTGGAGGCACTTTGACTAACAACATCCTGAATTTGCTGCTGAGCTCAGAAATGTACGAGGTGGCATAAAGAGGGCAAACATAGAAATAAGGGTTTAATGACTCATCCTTCAGATGCTGAAGCTTGGAGGCACTTTGACCAACAACATCCTGAATTTGCTGCTGAGCTCAGAAATGTACGCATCGGTCTTTCCACCGACGGGTTCATGCAATTCAATATGACTGCGCACCTGTACTCGTGCTAGCCGGTATTTGCTATCCCGTACAACCTTCCGCCTCATCTCTGCAGGAAAGAAGAGTACATGTTCCTTTCCGTTATAATTCCTGGGCCTAAGTCTCCTGGAAAAAAATTAGATCTATTTATGCAACCACTTGTACAAGAGTTGAACAACCTATAGAACAAATGTGTCTTGACACATGATAGCCACAAGGGCCAAAACTTTAGATGCGCGCCGCATACCTGTGGTCCATCCACGATTTTACAACGTATGGCATGTTCTTCGGGTGGAGCACGCATGGAAAGTTATCGTGTCCTAAAAGTTTGTATGACACTGATGCATTCACATTGAAAAAGGGGGCAAGGCTTGTTGGTTCGACTGTCACCATGGTTTCCTTGAGCCAGGTCCCTTGCTAGGGATCCTATTTAAGAATCTCTACCCTAGGCTTGTAGGAAAGGGCGATGCTCGACGCCCAGCGGTGAGGTGGAGCGACTACTCTCTCATGGTTGACGATGAGGGAGTAACTGTCGTCGATCGATGCATCTATGAATTCTAGGTTAGATGCTAAAATTTATTTGCATTTGATGATTTTGTGTTCGTATGGTCTTGTGTATTATCAGGTGTTTGTTTTATTTCTGGGGAGGTATCAGCTTCACCCTGAGGCCACTGAGGAGGACTACGATTGTTGCCGCCATGTACTCGACGCAATGGCGGCAGAGACGGTTAGGGACGCCATCAGGATAGCCCGCTTGGATGCGGTGATCAAGCATCACAAGGGGAGGGGCATTTGAACGATGTCGAGGACAATGGCAGCTCGGGAGTACCTGAAGGCGAAGCAGTACCGTCCATTTCGTCCTGAGTGGATGGACAATTGTCCTAGTGCATGGAAGATGCTCAACAAAATTTGGGCATCTAAGGCATGGATCGAGAGATCGAAGCATAACAAGGGCAATCGAGGTGCTAATCTCGAGATCTGCACCACCTACCTTGGAGGGCGAGGCATGGGGCATGTCGCGCGGGACAAAGTAAAGTATTAAGTTAGCATTAATGAACAAATATTTTCTATCTTACATGTACCTAATTTTTCGCTACTTAACAGAATCAATGTTCATTTCAAATTGAAACTTAGGAAGCGGATACGGGACTCGAGCCCAATAAGTTTACCGTGTGGAGCTGTGCACACACACCCCGTGTCCTACCGGATGGCACACAACTACCAATGCTCTCCGTAGCCTAGGAGAATATTGTAAGTTAATTGTTCTTTTTGCTTTTCTACATGTACCATCGCTGGTTTAAACTATATAACACACTATATATCTATTTTGTTTCTTAGGATACATATTGTGCTGCCATGAAGGAGAAACACGGTGCAGGGTTCGATCCCTTAAACATGGAATTAGACACACAGCTCATCTACGACGAGTTTGGTAGGCACAGTCACGGCAGGGCAGGTTTCATGGACTGTTTGCTGCCCCATGACACTTTGAGAGGGCAGGCCAAGGCACGTCGACAACAGGACACCTCTTCCTCACGTGCCCAGGTGGAAACCCAGAAGAAGCTGGTCGAGGAGCTGCAGGCACTGAGGCAGGCAGACGAGGCACGATGGCGGGCGGAAGAGCAAAGGGGGAAGGCACAACACGAGGCGAAAGAGCAGCGGAGGCAGGCGGAGAGAGAGGAGGATTTGAAGCGGCTAGAGGCAATCCAGAATCAGAACTACATGATGTATCAATTCATGTATCAGGTAATTAAACGTAGTTAAATAGTTGTACTTACATGCATGTTTCACATTCTAACTTATCCTATCCACATAGATTCCAGGGGGATGGATCATCTAGCCAGGTGCCCCATCTGCCACCTCCGCCAAATTACGTCTTCATGCAAACCCCGGGGGCCCCAGCAACATCCACAGCCGGTCCCAGCCCTTTGCCGCCGGCCTCGATCCCCTAGTTACACTTTCCCCTGCACATACGCCTTCTCCTAGGGTAATTCATTTTTCTAGTTTTCACAACATTTTTTATACAAGCTTGCAAATTTACATGTAAATTCAAATTGTGATTTTGTCCAATCTTGCAGGTGTGTGGCTCAGCTACTCCCGCGGATGCGACGAATACTCCACAGGGGGCTGATTCCAGTGCCACACAAACGGCCGCCGAGCAGATCGTTGAGGGGTTCTTCACCGACCATTTCGATGGTTCGCAGAACCATTAGTGTACTTTTTATTTAAGTTTCTGTCACTAAGAACATCTTGTGACTTTGGACTGCTCATGTGACCTTTAGATATGTTTATATGTGGACTTGGATAACGATGTTTTGGTTTATTATCGATCATTTGTGGATTTGAAGCTATGTGAATGTGTGTACATGCTCGAAATTGTGGTGCAGACCACCTAATTATGTGTGGATATGTTGAGGGGAATTGGAGAATATAATTGTATTGGCAATTGTGTCTTATTGCAGGTTGAAATTGAGATTTTAAATGAATTATCAGCAATTTTTTTTTTGCTGACCAACAGTTTATGTCGGCGGCCTATTACTAGGCCGACGACACAGGTTGCCAGGAGGTGGTCAGAGGGCAGCCAGCAGGCAGGAGCAGTGTCGTCAGCCATGGACAAGGCCGCGCATAAAGATTTGCCATGTGGCTTCTCAGGATTGGTCCGTGGGGCCCACACGACAGAGCGCCGTCTTCGCAGTCGTGCCGTCAAGGAGAGCTTGTGACGGCGCCTAATAAAGCCGCCGACAAAGGTCTTCACGAGAGGGGTTGTCCTAGGAATTGAGGTTGTCGTCGGTTTTCTACTAGGCCATCGACACAGCTCTCTGTGTTGTCGAACCTTTGTCGTCGACTGGCTGACGTCACAGACTTATGTCATCGGTTTTATGGCTTGTGTCGACAGTATAAGCCGTCGACAATCGTCGCAATTCCTGTAATGTTTATTAGCTCCTTTATGTTGTATGTTGTTGGACTCTGTAATGTATTAGGGTTGCACCACTACTATGTAATGTTTTATTTCGGTTTGGCCATGCATCACTATATTTAATTTGTGTGCACTAACTGTGATCATTGGGACTAGTACAAAATATACAAATATTTGGTTATTTGGATCAGGTCCCGACACATCACACGCTAGGATCATTGCATCCCGCTTAATAATAGTACTCAAGCGTGGGTCACCATCACCTGAAATTGTAGCAAATATGTTTGGTATAGTAGGTACTCTCCCTAAGAGAAAATATAGCCAAAACCATTAGTGGCATGTAATCAGCGAAAGACTAAATGGCTATTTTTAGTAGAAAGGGCATTTGCAAAACATAGACATAAATAAATTGTACCTGACATTTAATTAAATGTTTTGGAAAGAATAACCATATAATAAATATCATCATGTTATCATCTACATCAAAAAATTCCAACTTTCATCCATACCACATATTCGATTCCCTATCCATAGGGCTCTCCGTCCTTATGCCAACACCACACAAGCAATCAACTCACACACTAACATCAATATCTCATAGTACAACTATTTATACTAAACACAGGATGTCACTATTCAAACAATTTTATATTGTATAGAAATGTATGATTTTACCCACATGATATAGCAAGCTATGCCAAAGCCTCTAAGATTTGGATGCCACTCCTTTGGGTCACCCAGATAACTTTCATCCCTCCTTACAACATTTTGCTGGAGGGACCAACACATTGCAATGGTTTTGTCCATAGCCTATTCGATGAATATCATGAACACACCACTAAGGCTCACACATCCATCCCCAAACACACAACTACCCCTTTGGTACCCAATGGCTTGAGCGTGCACATAGAATTGGCCATGTATTCGTATTCCCATGTGCATGTTTAGTCATATGTATTAACTTAGAGGGTTGCTGGGATGGCACCATATTTGGTCCTTAATCAACTCAAACTGGGCTACATCTTCGGAAGAACTTCTATATGATCGCCATATACCATACTAATCATAATAAAATAAATCCAGACTAATAATATAGATTGTAAAATTTGAAGTTATGGCGACTAATGGACAAGTTTCATCTATCACCTTCATTATTGACTCTACACATGGCTAAACAATCACAAAATAAAATATAAGTAATATTACCCTGTTAGGCAACAAAGGAATAGGGATATCAAGTCTACGAGGTACTGAAAAATTGTAGGATTTAACTACATTCAACACACTATTAAACATACATTTCAATCTAGCTGTTGGAAAGAGAGTTTAGCGGAATAGATGTGTTGTATTGATCAGGGGTGGAATATATATAGAGTACAGGAGATGGGCCTCCCCCAAGGCCCATATACTCTAACACCCCCCCGCAGTCTGAACGGCACTAAGCGGTCTAGACTGATATAAAGCAAACACACACTCCTCCGCAGTCACAACAAACTGTCCATCACTCCCTCATGATCGGGCAGCGTGCTTACACGGACGTTCAGTGGACCAGCTTCAGTGAAGACCGAAGTGGGCAGCCCCTTGGTGAAGATGTCGGCATACTACGATGACATCGGGACATGGAGAACGCGGACTTGACCAAGAGCCACCCGCTCTCGGACGAAGTGTAGGTAGATCTCGACATGCTTGGTGCGCTGGTGCTGCACTGAGTTGGTGGAGAGGTAGACCGCGCTGACATTGTCGCAGTATACGATGGTAGCTCGACGAAGGGGACTGTGAAGCTCCTGGAGAAGGCGTCAGAGACAAAGACGCCTCAACCACACCATTGGCGGCGGGCGTGATTCTGCCTCGACCGATACCTCTTGTAACACCCGGTTCCTCGAGAACCCAGAATGCTACTAACTTTCAAAATCTATAAACTTTCGACAGCATCTCCTTTGTTTAAATGGACATCCACGACAGGCAATTATAACAAAAGAACAAATAAACGTTTCTATCAACTAACATCCAACTTAAAACCTACAATAACTGCAACGCTCATTTGAACACATGATAGCTATTTAAATAAAACTCATAAGAAACTAATGTACTAATTTAACATGAAAGGTAGTGAGTGCTCGAGTCCATGTTCTAATTTCCCATCCATGCATGATTGACATCACCAGTACCTAAAAACCAAATAAAGCAAGAGTGAGTATCGGGGAATACTCAGCAAAGTATATGTATAAACAACTAGAATAATAAAATAACAATGAGAAATCCATCCATTATCAAATCATACCAACACTCCACACTTTCCTCTGTTCATGCAAATCAAATCATACCAACACTCCACACTTTTCTCTGTTCATGCAATGCAATGCACATGCACATGTCTCCTCTAGAGCACTCCGGACTAGTCACTTTTGACTTTCTCACCGACCGAAACGGACTAGTCAAAAGTGACTTTCTCACCGACCTGGCTCATATGCAGTATGATGCAATAATGCTCTTATGACATGCAATCGACACCATATCTCCGTCATATATAGCACAAACAACATAATCCAACCACAGGTCATGATCAGGCACAAAGCATTAAATCAACAAGCCATATTCAACCAACCGGCTTTATGTTTAACATATACTTGCCTTTAACCATGAGGACCAGCACGATCAATTGGCGCCGAACTCGCACCACCACCTACGGAAAAAGGACGAACTTCAATGCAAAGTCCACACGATTAACATGATGAGTAAACCAAGTCGCAACTACGCACACACCCCTTGACTCATGCTATCCAAACACCTAGACCGAGAAAACTGATAATTTTGTAATCTGGACAGCAGTACTAAAATCGCCATAACTCTCAAACCGCTTATCCGCTTTCAGCATTCTTGTACTCGAAACAAAGCTGAGCAATAGACGCACAACTTCTTTCATAGGACCAAATCCCGAATCGGATCACAAATAGATGAAAATACCACCCGAACCTGCTGTTTATAAAACCGAGCTACGAAACTTCATCTCCTATAACTAAACTTCACTAATCTATGAAGTTAACCATCTACTTAGGGGAAATCCCCCAAGAACACATCTAATTCCTTCACTACCACGCCAATTTGCAAGAATTTAGGCAAAAGTGGAAACCCTAACCTTAATCTTTGTGTTATTCCTTTCATGACTTCCTCTTTCTTTATCTTCCCTTATCCCCTCTACCTCTTTCTCTACCTAGCTCTACACAGCAGCAACCCTGCCCCTCACATCCCCCCATCCATCTTCCTCCCATTGCCCTACTACTTCCTCTCTAATCCTCCTCTTCCCCTCTAACTTTCCTCTCATGGCAACACAGCAAAAGGGGTACCTCGGGTAGCCGACAGCGAGGACACGGCGACGCAATGGCTGCACGGCGAGGACACGGGGACGATGGTGCAGCCACGGGGATGGCAGCGGCCACGCGACGGCGGCGCGGCTTGGCGACAAGATGGCGCGCCACGAGGCGGTGGCGAGCAGCGCTGCCACGGCGGCGGCCAGATGCGGCGCGCGCCATGCGCGAACACGGGATGATGGCGGCGGCACGACCTCGGGAGGCCACGCAGCGCGGCGACAGCGCAAAGGGCAGCCGGACGGCGGCACAACGACGGCTCGGCAGCTAGGTCTTCTTCGAGGAGCCGTCGGTTGCCCCCTCCCCATTGCCTAAATACCCTTAAATGGGCTAGGCCAAGGGTAGAGGCCCAACGGCTATCACATGGCGACGAGGCGGCGCGGCCTGATGTGTGCTTGCGGCGGCGCACCGGTCGCAGACGAGGGGATGGCGCGGAGGCACGACCCGCGGTGCGGCGGCGCGAGGGCAGCACTGGGACGGCGGCACAGCGACGACTCGGCGGCTAGGTCTTCTTCTAGGGAGCCGTCGGTTGCCCCCTCCCCCCACTGCCTAAATACCCTTAAATGGGCTGGGCCAAGGGCAAAGGCCCAACGGGCTATCACATTCTACCCCTTAAAAGAATTCGTCCTCGAATTCTAGTCTTTCTCCATCCAGTACGATAACTATAAATTGCAAAACAACCCACATATCTTCTAATCAAACAAATAAATTATCAATCCTCGTACTTACCAGCAATCTCATCAACTTAAGGAAAAGATAGAACGATATCCTTCCTCTCAAAAGGTCAAGATCCTCCCACAAAGAAAGAGTCAAAAGTCAAGCTCACAAACCAAGAAACCATTAACATCTGAATCGAAAAGTTTCAAACTCAAGAACTTCCAAGAGAAAAATTAAGATCCATCACTTCGTCGTAACTATAGTGTATAACTCAGGCACCGGTAATGGATGGTAAGCCTATTTAGAAAACCGCGCTACTACTCCAATACATTAGGCAGTTCACGATTATACGAAAAATCTAGGCCACGGAAAGGTTACACTGGGCACGAACAAAAGTTCGAGGTCGACCCCCATATAACCGATCCAACAACCTATCTGAAAAGACACCCACACAAACCTCAAGAAGCACAAAGAAAAATCACGAGGAAATGCCAAACACAAGAGAAAGTAAACCAAGTGGCCAAGCTTCCATTTCATAAAGGAAGAAAATATATACCTCACTTTGCTGTAGACATACGGGCACTTCTAGATAAGATAGGGCACGACGATGATCTGAACCATTGGGTAATAATTCTTCAGCTCTCTTCTTTAAATTTGGTTTGAAAACAGGCCAAGGCCCAGAAAGAATAAAGGAGTAGCTCGAAAGCGAGGAAAGCCGTCGATAAACTCCACCGTACACTTGATGGCAACTCAGCAATTCGAGAGGAAAGGAAACTAGATCTTTCAACCCTAATGATTCAACCATTCAACAACATAACCACATGCATTCGGATATCAATCCCTAATCACTATAAGGACAACAAGGCTTCAACTTCCACACATGTCAAAGACAACACTGGGAAACATCACTTGAAGACTAGAGCAAAGTATCTAAACACCCATACAAAATTCCCGATGAAAATAAATCTCAATCTACAGCCGTAGGACCCCAAAGTCCTCGACAAAGCCTCAGCACAGTCAACACCACGTCACGAACCACCAGCACAATCTTGCTTTTTAATTACACCACATACAATAACCTCATTAAAAGAAACATATAGGCAAACCATGACTATTACCACCAAAACATAAATCAATAATAATATTAACTTTTATAGACATAAATGCACTGCAACCCAACCCTGCCCTATTGTGCACCAGTGTGTCAGGTCTTAATTATTAAAGTTAACTACACTGGAAAAGTTATATTTTTATTAACCATTTTAAAAGAAACCATTCATCCATAACGGATCTGAAGCCCTCTGATACCAACTTTAACACTCCGGTTCCTCGAGAACCCAGAATGTAACTAACTCTCCAAAATCTATAAACTTTCGACAACATCTCCTTTGTTTAAATGGACATCCACAACAGGCAATTATAACAAAATAACAAATAAACGTTTCTATCAACCAACATCCAACTTAAAACCTACAATAACTGCAACGCTCATTTGAACACATGACAGCTATTTAAATAAAACTCATAAGAAACTAATGTATTAATTCAACATGAAAGGTAGTGAGTGCTCGAGTCCATGTTCTAATTTCCCATCCCATGCATGATTGACATCACCAGTACCTAAAAACCAAATAAAGCAAGAGTGAGTATCGGGGAATACTCAGTAAAGTATATGTATAAACAACCAGAATAATAAAATAACAATGAGAATCCATCCATTATCAAATCATACCAACACTCCACACTTTCCTCTGTTCATGCAAATCAAATCATACCAACACTCCACACTTTTCTCTATTCATGCAATGCACATGCACATGCACACGTCTCCTCTAGTGCACTCTGGACTAGTCACTTTCGACTTTCTCACCGACCGAAATGGACTAGTCAAAAGTGACTTTCTCACCGACCTGGCTCATATGCAGTATGATGCAATAATGCTCTTATGACATGCAATCGACACCATATCTCCGTCATATATAGCACAAACAACATAATCCAACCAAAGGTCATGATCAGGCACAAAGCATTAAATCAACAAGCCATATTCAACCAACCGGTTTTATGTTTAACATATACTTGCCTTTAACCACGAGGACCAGCACGATCAATTGGCGCTGAACTCGCACCACCACCTAAGGAAAAAGGACGAACTTCAATGCAAAGTCCACACGATTAACATGATGAGTAAACCAAGTCGCAACTACGCACACACCCCTTGACTCGTGCTATCCAAACACCTAGACAGAGAAAACTGACAATTTTATAATCTGGACAGCAGTACTAAAATCGCCATAACTCTCAAACCGCTTATCTGCTTTCAGCATTCTTGTACTCGAAACAAAGCTAAGAAATAGACACACAACTTCTTTCATAGGGCCAAATCCCGAGTCGGATCACAAATAGATGAAAATACCACCCGAACCTGCTGTTTATAAAACCGAGCTACGAAACTTCATCTCCTATAACTAAACTTCACTAATCTATGAAGTTAACCATCTACTTAGGGGAAATTCCCCAAGAACACATCTAATTCCTTCGCTACCACACCAATTTGCAAGGAATTTAGGCAAAAGTGGAAACCCTAACCTTAATCTTTGTGTTATTCCTTTCATGACTTCCTCTTTCTTTATCTTCCCTTATCACCTCTACCTCTTTATCTACCTATAGCTCTACACAACAGCAACCCTGCCCCTCACATCCCCCCATCCATCTTCCTCCCATTGCCCTACTACTTCCTCTCTAATCCTCCTCTTCCCCTCTAACTTCACTCTCATGGCAACACAGCAAAAGGGGTACCTCGGGTAGCCGACGGCGAGGACACGGTGATGCAATGGCTGCACGGCGAGGACACGGGGACGATGGTGCAGCCACGGGGATGGCAGAGGCCACGCGACGGCGGCGCGGCTTGGCGGCAGGCGGCTGGCGGCTCTGGCGGCAACTTGCGGCGGCGGGCGGGCAGCGGACACGGGGATGGTGCGGCGACACGGCCTCGGGGTGGCCACGGCGTTGATAGCCCATTGGACCTCTGCCCTTGGCCCAGCCCATTTAAGGGTATTTAGGCAGTGGGGGGAGGGGGCAACCGACGGCTCCCTGGAAGAAGACCTAGCCGCCGAGCCGTCGCTGTGCCGCCGTCCGGTGCTGCCCTCGCGTTGCCGCTGCGCCGTGGCCGCCCCGAGCTCAAGTGTGCCCTGAAGGTAGCGAAGGATGCGCTTCAGGGCAGCAAAGTGAGGCTCCCGGGGATCATGCATGAAGAGGCAGACCTGCTGGACAGCATAAGTGATATCTGGCCGGGTGAATGTGAGATACTGAAGAGCAGCTACTAAACTGCGGTAGAGGATCGCGTCAGAGACAGGAGCTCCACCAGCAGAGAGCTTGGACTGAGTGTCCACCGGAGTGTTGCAGGGCTTGCAATTTGACATGCCGGCATGGTCCAGAATATCCAAAATGTACTGTCGCTGTGAGAGATGCATGCCACCAGATTGTGGACTGTGATTGAACTGAGACTCCCAAGAAGTGATGCAGGAGCCCCAGATCCTTGAGAGAGAACTCACGCTGAAGGGCAGCAACGGTCCTGTCCAGGAGAGCAGTCGAGGAGGTGGTCAGGACAATGTCATCCACATAGAGCAAAAGATAGACGGTGTTGGCGCCACGGTGAAAGACAAACAGTGATGTGTCGACCTTTGCTTCAACAAAGCCCAGAGAGAGCAGATGAGAAGCAATCATGCTGTACCAAGCTCGGGGTGCCTGCTTCAGACCATGTAAGGACTTGTTGAGTCGACACACATGATCTGGAAGGGATGGATCAACAAAACCGGATGGTTGAACACAGTACACTGTCTCTGTGAGGGTGCCATGCAAAAATGCATTGTTGACATCCAACTAACGGATAGACTAGCCGCGAGAGAGAGCCAGTGTGAGAACAGTCTTGATGGTGGCTGGTTTGACAACTGGGCTGAAGGTCTCGTCGAAGTCAACACCAGGGCGCTGGGTGAACCAACGAAGAACCCAACACTACAAGAGAAACCCCTCTTTAGCAACGCAAGCGCATTCGTTGCTTAAAGCTCAAATAACCGTTGTTAGGATCTATACCAACGTATTTGATATGCGTTGCCACTGGAGTCGTTGCTAAGGTCTACAACTACGGATATAGATGCGTTGGTAACCCATAGAAATAAGCGTTGCACCTACCAACGTTTATATTAAGACAATAGCTACACTTTTGATGCGTTGGCGCTTTCAATAACGAACCCATTAAATTTTTTACGTTTATACATTTTATAATACATATAATAGTTTGTATGGCCAACATTTTGAATACGACACGAGGGTCAACCATTCCGGTTCTCAACATAGCACAACCATGTATAGTGCAACTAAAATAACGATTCACATAAACATGCCCAAAATTATGAAACATCACCCTTTATATATTATATGATATGAAGAAAATGTCAATTACAAATAAATATTTGGCTGGCTGGTATGCATGGTACAATAAATTCTTCTCACAACATCATGTGTTAAATAAATCTAAAAAGTTGTCCAACTTTGTCTTGGAATTCATCCTACATACTCGTATTCTTCATGGTGTTTGGAAGTCCATATATCATAAAAAATCATACCGATGATGAATCGATCATCTATCTTTTCTCATCCTAAAACAAGAAAAACAATGAATTTAGATGAAGTAGGATTTTAATACTCTGCGGCAAGATGAAGTATAAGAGGTAGATTAAAGAATCTTGACTTATAAATGTAAATAGAGCTAGAAAAAAAAAATCCAAGAAAGGCACATTGATATTACATATTTTTTGCCATGTTGATGTCACATTTATCTTAATAATCATTTAATAAACTGATAACAACAATGTTATGCCCTGTTCTGAAATAAAAAAAACTCAAAAGCAATTTATTGAAGTTATTCGAAGGCATTGCTGTCCTCAAGGATAGCTATTATGTAAGCATCATTCTTTTTAGTGTAAATGATTATAATCTGGTCGATAGGCTTACAAATTAATGTTCTTACTAATGATCTACCGTTATTTCCAACAATATATGAAGAAGAAGGATTATATTACTAGTAAACCAGCACAACATTGCATGGACACATCCTCCAGCAAGCGCAAGTGCGATCACCACTCCCTTCTGCAACTAACAGGTGCCTATGAAAATTTGACAGTTATCAGCTTAAGTTGAATAATTCAAACTCATGAGAAAGCACTGCATATTCAACACGAAAAAGCAATTATACTAAATTATATTGGAATAACTAACCCGTTCATTAATCAGGTATGATAATAACTAGATTACCTCAAATGCTGACTGACCAGTAGGAGATAACAAAAGCTAACCTCACAAAACAATCCAAGCTTCTTCCTATTATATTCTTCTGCTAATCTGCATTTAACCGATATGCATTGAGAAAATCATACACTTCAAGAGTAAACAGGGGATGTCAGATCTTTGGAACCAAGGGACTGCAAGAGGAAACGGAGATGCTAGATCTTAGAAATCAAGGACTGCAAGAGAAAATTGGGGGCTAGACACTTCCTCCAACCAAGCCCACGCCATTCGGAGTTTGCCCAACGAGCTCCTGGTTCCTTGGATACCTCGATTGGGCTCCAATAGCACATGCAGAATTGAGATTAACCTTTGCTAAAAGCTACAGAGAGTAGACTAAGCAGGGCTGGAGTCCATGTACCACTCCGCACGGACAGGGGGCCGCGAAGGTGCAGGAGTGGTGGACGCGATTAGAGCAAAGGATGATGACGCTGTGGTGCCGATGTGTCCGTCAAGGCGGGATGCCGTAGGCAGAGGAGACGGCATGGGGCATGCGACCGTTGGAGGACGACAACATCGCAGGTAGGCAAGTACGGCGCCTGCGCCGAGCATGCCCGCAAGGCACTCATGGCAGAGGCTGTGGCCGCACTGGAGAAGTGCGTGCCCCTGGTTGTCATAGCGGAGGAGACACCGGGAGCAGCACGACACCTGCAGCACAGGGGTTGCTCCCCCAACAGTAGAGGAACAGGGACGCCGGGGTGAGGAGCTGAGCGAGGCCACGCTCGGGAGGGCGATGGCCTGTGTATGAGCTGCGGCCGATCGTCTCGGGGTCTTTGTTGCAGTTCAATCAAGTGCGATGGCATGCCCGGCTCGGCGTCGAGAACGGCAACAAGAGGGCGGTGTCGAGTAAACAGGTAGGTCCCGATTCGCGACATGTTGCAGGCCCACTCAAGTGGTGTGTAGGACCCAAGCTGCTCATTTGGCCTTGCAGGCCAATGAGGCCTTGATGGCCGTGGCCCAGACCGGTCCACATATGAGGGACATGTGGGGAGGGGATTAGGGTTCCTCCCCACAGCCACGGCAGGAGGCACCACGGGAGGCAGAGGGCGCAGCGGGCTCCGGCAAGCCACGGCTGCTTGGCGGAGACGACGGGCCACGACAGCGGCATGGGGCGGACGCGCGCGCTTGCACACGAGGCCCGATCGCGGCGGCGGCAGCGGCGGAGGACCACGGCGAGGAGCTCCGTTTGCACCGGCGACGACCCGCAGCGACAGCGTGGGGAAGCGGACGTGCACCGGCCGCGAGGCCCAGCCCGGCGGCAGCGGCGAGGAGCGCCGTCCGGGCGGCGGCAAGTAGCACCGCCTATATGAGGATCGCGCCATGGGTCGCCGTGGCGGTCCACGCACCGAAGGGAGGAGTCACGCCGGCGGCGGCGGTGGCCGCGCCGTGGATGGATGTCCACGCGCTGAGGGGAGGGATGGTGTCGGCGTTGTCAAGGTGGAGAATGCCATCGATGGCGCCGGGGTCGGCGCCGCCTTGGGCGCCGAAGTTCGTGCCGTGGCTGTCTCTGCCGATCTGAAGGGGAGCTCCACCGAGGTCAGTTCCAGATCTAGGGAAGGCAGCGTTGGGGTGGGTGGCTGCCATGGGAGGGGCGTCGAGGTTGGGAACGAGGTTGGGAACGATACCGCCGGTGCTGACGCCGACGTCCATCTCGCCGGAGTCGGGGGAGGACACGACGAGAGATGCGCCGGTGGAGGCCATATCGACGGCGGGCTAACGGCTGCTAGGGTTTGCGGAAGGGTGGGGCAGGAAAGACCTGCTCTGATGCCATGTTGGAAAGAGAGTTTAGCGGAATAGATGTGTTGTATTGATCAGGGGTGGAATATATATAGAGTACAGGAGATGGGCCTCCCCCAAGGCCCATATATTCTAACACTAGCATGCAAGAAATTCATAGAGCATAATTAAACTCGAGCCAATGCACTACAGGAAAACGAAGTGTTTTCGTCGGTCAAAATTAATTTCGTCGGTCCACAAAAACCGATGAAAATACGGACACAATTTCATCGGTTGGCTTAAACCGACGAAATTACGTGTTCCGAAATGCCGACGAAATTGGCCAATAATTTCGTCTGTTCGGGCCGACGAAATTATGCTGCCGCTGCATCGTCTGTTTGGGGATGACGTGTAAATATTTTCGTCGGCCGAAACCGATGAAATTACGGTGTATTTTCGTCGGCTCGGGCTGATGAAATTACTGTGCACATGATCATGGACCATTCATGATGACGTGGGCCGTAATTTCGTCGGCTTACGGCCCACTAAAACACAGCCCGACCGGCCCTTGTTTACTCTCTTGACCAAGCCGCCCACAGCTTCCTCCCACGCCGCTGTCCTGCTCCCCTACGCATCCGCCCGCGAGCCCTGCTGCCCACGCCGCCGCTCGAGCCGCCGCCCGTTCCGCTGATCACGCCGCCGCCCGCACCCCCGGCGACTCCTGCAACCTCCCACTCCCGCAACCTCCCGCTCCCTCCCCCATGGCGACTCCCGCCGCCGCGCCGCCCGCACCGAACCCTAATCCGGTCGCCGCCGCTGGAGCCGGAAGCTCTCAAGCCGAAGTGGCCTCTCCCCACCACCTCGATCGAGCCCATGCCCTTAGGCGACGAGGAGAGCAATGACTCCTCCTCCTCTTCTGCGCTTTCCTCCGCCGTCTCGCCCGCATCCTCTGCCCCCACGCCCGTGGCGGCCGCCGGGGGCGGAATCGAGAGGGCTCACCCGGTGGCCAAGGACCTCCTCCACGTCTCCTTTAACCGGGACTACGGCTGCTTCGCGGCGGGTACCAAGTCGGGCTTCCCGTGTCGTGTGCTTTGCATTATCGCGTGCTTTGCATTACTGCAAGCACCAAGGGAACACTTGTGAGGATCTTCAATGCTGCGGAGGGCAATCTTCTGCAGGAAGTAAGGTATCCATCTAGCAATGAACTTGTAAGTTTTTATAGGCATGTTTGAATTGCTTGATGCAATCTGATGTAGGCCGATCTTATATAGGAACATTTTATTGTATAGAAAAATTAGAATGGGAATGCTAGAAGCTTATAGTTGATTAGTATTATTACTTTGTGATGCAATGCGCTAGTCGTAGTACGGGATATCGTAAGCTTGAAAAGTTTAATTTTGCTCTTTTGCAGTGATGTTTGAGCAGCGGTCCAATTAACTCAGCTTTGTAGAACATCGATCTCAGGCTTTATGAAGTACTAACAGTTCTCAGAAAGACAGAATGCATAATTGTTAACCAGGAAGTTCCAAGGTGTGATGAAGTGATTCTATGGGACACAATGAGAATCCTTGCTTTGTTTGTGCTGTATGCATGTCCTCAACAACTCCAGGTTACTGCTGAATTAAAAGCGAGCATTTGCAAGTTGCTTAACGACACCATAAGTCTAAGCAAATAATTTCTGGGCAGGTATTTTGTAGCCACTGGACGTACTATGTATATGTCAGGTAGACTTAAGTTCTTGCTCCCTCCTTTTTTTTTGTATCTGAATTATGAACCTATATAACAAGATTTGCAACAAATCTGCAACAGGTTTCTGGCGCTTTCATTAGAATGATATCCACATTTACCTGAAAAGGATAGCTGTGGCCCATGTTTCATTCACAAGTTAACTCTATCTGAGGTTAGAGTACTGGCCTGATTGAGGTTTTGTAGTTGTATTTGTGTATGTAAGTTTAAAGTATAGGTATGTGCCTAATTTCTGAAGCATATTGTTGGAGTGTGGTATCTTAATTCGCTCTTCATCGATGTTGAATTTTAGCAAACTTGTTATATCAAAGCACATAAACAATATCGTAAATTCTAGAATAAGTCAATATCAAAGCACAGAGACTTCTTATTTGTCATTAAACAGTCAGTTTCTTTTGTCAAGGATGCTATTTAAGCAGTGTTTTTTAAAATCAATTGGCTGATCTTTGAGAAGTTTAGCTCTGGTTTTCTGACGGGCGACAAGTCAAGACATTGTTCGTGCACAGCAATTTGGGAAAAACGTCATGGCACATGTTTGCATGATACATTGAAAAGGTTATCACATAGACATGCCTCATGAAGTCCAGGGGACTTGACTGGCGGTTGACAATGACCATGATATCAAACAATTTTATTGCACAATATTCATTTCCTTTTAAAGTAAGTGATTACAAACTATGGGTGATCTCTATTTCGTTTGTGCTTTGCACAGTGCTGAATTAAAGCTGACAGTATGTATTTCGGCTACATGGATTCAATCTCCTATTAATGTTGCCTTATTTGTGTTGCGCAGAATCAACCTACTTTCAGCTGCAATTAATCTGGTTCCTTCCGCCGAAGCTTCTTTTTACGCCGGAGACTCCTCGCTTTGCTTCTCCTATCGCCATCTCTGGGTTTTGGCTACAAGTTATTATGGTAATTCTCATACATTTTTGTTCTGCTCATCTCTTCATTACAATGTTCAAAGCATGGATAGATTGGGTATTTCATCCCTGTTACGGACTAGCGATCATTGCTTTGCCCTCTGGAGTCTGCATGCTTCATTACATATGCAGAATTTGAAGAAACACAATAAATCCATAATAAATGCTATAACACTAATGCAGCCTGCTTTACTTCAGTTTTGGTAAATGACTTTTCCTTGCACAACTCAGGTCAGGTACTGATCTATGGTACTGATGTACAAAAAACCTATATCGATAGTGATATTCCATGATGATCTACTGGTTTCTGGCAGGTATGAACGCAAAATGTGTATGATTCTTTTTCCAATCTGTTGCCAATGGAAGTTGTTACTAGATTTTATTTTTTGTGGCCTTTTGTTATATGGTACAATGTACAAAATAAAAAGGTATATGATCTTTAACTGTTCGATGCCTGTAATGGAACATTGGCAGACAATTTGTTGCAGTTAGAATAGCATGCCAACATCATGACTTCTTTATGTTCCATTGTAGTTAATTCTTTATGTTGCTTCAGATCATGCAAGATGGTTTGTGATGTTATGAATGATCCTTTTCAATTTTCAGGATACTGGCTAATTCTAAACCTTGCCCCAAATGCAAACGGCCAATAGAGAGAAACCAGAGATGCATGCATATGACTTGTATGTGTTTTTAAGACATTGTATGCTATGAATCAGCAAAGAAGGAAGGAATTGTATGTGTTTTTAAGACATTGCTGTTTTTATACATTGCATCCATGTTGTACCGACAGAAGAAATTTATTTGTATACCTCTAATGTATTTTATTGTTTCTTAAGTTGAATTAAATGAATTAGATTGGTTGAGGAAATGCTACTTTTGTTTATGGACGCAATGTTTTGTTTTGTCTATGGTATATTTATTTCAGAGATCTGCTGTTGTTGGCATCTAATCAGAAAGTATGTTCATGATACTTTTCCTGTGTTTCTCTTTTTCTGTAATACCACATTTGATCTGCATCATTCTCACTCTCATAAGTAACATTTATGTCTTTCTAACCTTTCTTGTTCATCTGTGCAAGTAATGTGTTTGGTATATTTTTCGACATCGACTATAGTGTGTTGGTAATACATAGAAGAATATTGAATTAATTGAATCTGTTTTCCTATCAGCTGTAACCGAATTCGGTGTGGCTTTATTTGAGATCCGTGAAATATTTCCCCTATGTGCTCTTATGCATCATGTGATGTTGGTTACAAGTTTGTGATAATATGAATATCTGTGAATTTTTTGTGAATTTTCAGAATTTTCTATGATTTTCTGTGATTTTTCTATGATTTTTGAGAATTTTCTGTGAATAAAACAGCACCCTGTTTTTTTATAAAAAAAATATGCATCCAGAGCAAACCGAGCCCTGCTATTTTTTGCTGTCGTAGCATATAATTTCGTCGGCCAAAACCGACGAAATTAAGTGCCACGTCAGCTTTCCATCGCCCACGCGGCCCATCGGTTTTAATTTAAATTACTGTCAAACCGCGAAAATCTGAAATATAAAGAATTTAAATCGAGAAGCAATTTAAAAGGCGTTAATTTTGTCTAGCACATTTCATCGGGTTAATTTAGGTGACAACCCAAGCGAAATTATACCAATTCGTCGGTTTAGCCCCTAATTTAAATCGGTTTTGGTGACAAAATTAAAAGCAGTTCTGTAGTGTAGACGATCACGGGAAGCCGGGCGGGAACCCGCGAAAAAGTCCGTCTCGGCCCGAATGGTGCATCGGTAGGCTCGAACCTTGTTTCGGCTCGGTGGTGGTAGGGCGGCCCGAACTTTTTTTTCGATTTAAGCGTGGTGGCGGGCGACCGGCCAAGCGGGGATTTCTGAGCCCGACGCCCCAGGCCGGGCCGGGCTCGGGCCTGGTTTTTCGACGCCGGGCTTTTCCAGGCCCGGCCCAAAGCCCGGCCCGGCCCGGGGTTTGAACAGGTCTACTGTAGTGATGCAAATAGTGCCTTGTTGCTATAGGTCGTGGTGGGGAGCTTCTTGTCCAAGCTCGAGCTCCCCGGATACGTCTGGGCCTAGTGTACGATGACAATAACACCAAAGAAAGCCGAAAAATTATTTTAAAACTAGAAACACCAAATATTTTTTTATATATTTAGAAAGTTTATGAGTTAATGTAAATTTATCAAAAAGAGTTACTTAACTCCAAGCACGGAAGAATGAGATATGATCATTTCAAGTATGAGTTTTTTCGTCGGGGATGGCATCACCTTGTTCAGAAATGTTATTCAGGGTCGGATATAGTTTAATTTTGGTGGAAAATAACCATTTATACTTGGAAATGGTCATACCATGGTCAAACATAGCTTCTCATCACCGAAAAATAGTAAAACCTTGGTCAGGATTATATGGGTATGCTTGCAGTTGTCTTTCTTTGGTCAGAAATAGCATATATACCATGCTCGGATGAGCTCATGTTCCGGATGACATTTGTAGAGAATTTCAATATACACTTATTCATGTTGACAATTTTTTTATTTGTGAAATATATGTAACACCCCAACCCAACCGGGTTCGGAATATTACCAACTCTACGAAAAAATTACAAATTTCGACAGCATCTCTCCGTAAATTACTCTAATCCACACAGGACAATTAACAAATTTGCATATATAATCAACTATTAACACCAACACATAAACAACTCTCATTATCAGTATAAATTCGACAATAAACTTATGACCCATCTCATGGGTCCATCTCAATATCGACCAAAGCCATTTACCATTCACCTTTACCTTTAAAGACGTCGCCGAAGGCATTAAACAAAGAACAACCCAACATCCAACCAATAGAATAAACAATAGCTTCCTCACAGAACAAGAATAATAAATAGTTCTCTAATCAACATAAGAAATAAAGATAACCAAATCTAGTGAGTACAACAATTAAATTAAGTTATGAGTGCTATTGTGCCAAATTGAAGGAGTTCTACACACTCCCATGCATGTCGCTTTCAAGATCACCTAAAAATTAAATAAAGCAATAGTGAGTATCGGAGAATACTCAGCAAAGTATATGTATAAACATAAAGGACATCAAGATCTCTTCGACAATTACGATAAGAGAAAACAAGTAACATCAACCACTCCATTAAACTTACTCGTCCAACATTCGATGCAATGTAATGCACACGCGTCTGTTCTGTGAGCTCATACCGGTATAGCTAGGTGTGCACCCGTCGATGCCACACCTTGCCCGTCCTTTTCAGGCGGGGACTAATTACTCCACTCCCGTGGAATGCATACCAAGTAGGACTTCAGAGCACTCCGGACTAGTCACTTTTGACTTTCTCACCGATCTCATCGGACTAGTCAAAAGTGATTTTCTCACCGACCTGACTCATATGCACATGATGCAACATGCTCTCCTTTCATACAGTCATCGCATATTTCCATCATATAACAATAAATATAAAAAATACTCAATTTAATCCTCATAGCATTAAAACCATTCAACCATAGGTCAAAGTTAAGAGCATAACACTATTTCGACAATCAAATACACTATTCGTTTAACATATACTTGCCTTTAATCGCGAGGATCCGGATGAAGTGTAGATTGACACCGATCCACTCCAACACCTAGCAAAGTGTCAAGTCTCAATACAATACTCATTCAAGAGCGCAATAAAGAAAACTCCATTGCACCTACTCTCGTCTCTCTCCCGCCCAATACTCAATTAACAAAATTTAGGGCCAACGCTCTATAAGACGTCCAATTACAATTTCTGGACAGCACTACTAAAATCGACGCACCTCCAAAACCGCTCATCCGATTTTGATGTTCTTGTACTCGAAACGAAGCTAAGACATAGACGCACGATTTCTATACGATGGTGAAGATCTGAATCATGCACCAAATAGGTCGAAACCTCGACCGAACCCGCTGCACAACACTGATCTATAGTGACCGCATCCCTTCAACCTAATCCTCCATTACCCACGGTGTTTATCATCTAGGACAGGGTAATATCAAGAGAAACTCGTCTAATTTTGCTTTCTAATCTTGCAATAACCAAAACCAAAACCCTAATTTCTTCACCATCTCTAACGACCGTAGCCAATGTTGCCCATGACTCATCTCCTCTTCGTCCTCTCCCCTTCCCTCTCCTTATTCCCACAGCCCCCACACTCCCAAATCAAGGCAACACAAGGGTACCTCGGTAGCTGACGGCGCTACGGTGAGGGCACGGGAACGGCGGTGCAGCCACGGGGACGGCGGCGGCCACGCGACGGTGGCATGGCCACGAGGCGGCGGCGGTACGGCCATGGTACGGCGTGGCGCTGGCGGCGATGTGACGCTGTCTTTGGGAGGCGGCGCGCTGGTCTCGGGGCGGCGACAGCGTCGGTCTTGGCTCGGCAGCGAGGGCGCTGCGGCGAAGGCGCGGTGGCACAAGCACGGGGTAGCGACAGGAGTGGGGATGAGGGTGGCGGCAGCTTGGTCTCATCCTGGGGAAACCGTCCCCTCCCTCCCCACTACCTTAAACACCCCCTAATGGCTGGGCCTCGGCCTCGAGCCCGCGGGATACTACAATATACTCCCTCCTTCCCAGTGTAGTAGGCGCAACCGTGTCCAATGCAAAGACCAAGAAGGCCGTTTCTACGTCGCTTCGCCTCACGCGCCGCGCGGTTCGCGAGAGACAGGATGCATGCGATTGGGCTGCGCCCGTCCGCCGCAGCGCATGCAACGCAGAACCATGTCGCGCGTCCACCGCATGCTGTGCTGTAGTTTTGCATGCAAGCCTCGCGCCTCGCCGGATTTTTGCAGCAGTAGATTTTGCATGCAAGCCTCGCCGGGAGTATGTTTTCCAGTTTTTCACCACGCGCGCGCCATACGTATTTTCATCCATGTACTCGAGTTTGAACTTTTAAACGAAAATGTTCATTCCACGCAAGTTTTTGACGCGAGCCACACAGACGCCTCTCTATAAATACGAGCAACTCATTCACAGTTCATAGCCCTACTTCCTTGCACTTCTCTAATCTTCTCTACCATGGTTAGCTCTACTTCTGCCTCCTTCTCCAGGCGCATGGCGTCGTCACGAGCAGCCTGTGCACAGATGAGCTCCACTTGTGATTGCTCCACCAGGCGCCGGGCAGTCGCGAGCGCCAGCTCGGCCATCTCCGCCTTGTGCCTCGCCATCGACAAGGCTTTCTCCGCCGCTGCCGTCTCGCTCCTCCTCACTCAATCGATCTTCCATCCTCTTCCAACGGGAGAGCAAGAGGAAACAAGCGAGCAAGAATAGGCAAGCAAGAGGGAGAGCAAGCGAGCAAGAGGAGAGCTAGTGACGAAGAAAATGCAAGCAAGAGGGAGAGCAAGCGAGCAAGAATAGGCAAGCTAGCGTAAGGGCAAGCGACGGAGCTACACGCAACGGAGCTACAGGTGCATGCATGCAGGCATGCAAGCGCGAGTTACCGAGGTGAGCAGCGCTCGTCTCCAAGCGAGCTCGTTAAGACGCGCGAACGGGAAACGAAGATGGCGCCTTCTATCGTGGGAAGCCAGCAAAATGCAGTTACGCCTACTAAACTGGGAAGGAGGGAGTATTTATTATAAAAATAATTTCTTGCATTGCTTTTCTAGAAAGTAGTAGAAAATGTGTGTTTAGGGGTTGATTGCATGAGTACTTTAGTTTTAATATGTAGAAGTCTTATCCATGAGCTCTAATTGATGAAAGTCGCTAGGAATAGGCAGAGCCAGGGTTCTTACCAAGAAAGGATGTCCTTTCTTTCAGCTTGAATCCCTAGGATGTACGGATCCAAGAAGAGGAAGAAGATGATTTCAACTTTCTGTTAGTTCTTGCTGAAATTGCAGCTCTTCTCCTCCCCTTGATGTTGTTGTTTGCTGCTCCTCTTCCTCCTCTTTGTTGTAGTTTGGTGTTTCTCTTCCCTCTTTAACTCACGACGAAGGTCTCCATGTTCTCCTCATGCTTGGGAATGGAAAACATGGCGGCAAGAAGGGAAGGTGAGTTTTTTATGCTGCAACTCAGGGAGAGTAGACTGACAAATGGAGATAGAACTCACCTAATTCTTCATGCATATGGGAGCTGAGAGCTACATGAATGGATGGGAAGCTCAGTTCTTGACATGCAAAGGCTAGATCTATTAGTCTTTGAGATGGAGAGAAGTTAGGAACTTGATGTCAACTCTTGTCATTTCAAACTACCGCGTTAAGGGGATGAAATGAGGCGATGGGAGGTGGAGAAAGGGTGTTGGACTGGATTTTATAGACCTTACCTCACTTGCTAACATGTGGGCAATGTCCCACATGTAATAGAGAGGGTATGGACAGAGAAATGGGTGAGCACTACTACGGAACGGCCCTTCCATCCCGGCACATCAGTCCAGGTTACCATCAAACCGGGACTGAGGTTAACTTCAGTCCCGGTTCAATGGTAACGAAGGAAGGTTGCAGGCCGGTTGGTTCCACCAACCGGGACCGATAGGTCGATTCGCGGGACAGATGGCAGATGGGGAGTACTAGTCCCGGTTGGTAGCACCAACCGGGACTAACACTGGGCTCCGATAATTGGCGCCATTTCTGCTGTCACAAATGGCCCGGTTGGTGTTACAACCCGGGACTGATATTTGTCTATTTGTTCGGTTGGTGTTACAAACCGACTAATACTCGCCCGATAATAGGAGCCATTTCTCCTCCGTAACAAAAAGTCAACTGCGTCGATCGTTTTCGCCGCCGCGACGCGTCGAGGGAGTTTCGCACGCGCTTGTGAGGAAGGAGCGGAGACCGGAGCTGAGGAGCAAGGAGCTGCTGAGGCGAGAGCAAGGAGGAGAGGGGGAGCCTCTCTTCGCCGCGCTGAGAAAGCGGTGAAAGGGGATCAGATCATGATCGGAGCAACGCTCATGTCGCCGCGCCGGCCACGTCGTCACCACCGCCCCGGCCTCGCCGCTCTCGTCGTCGCAGCGCGCCCGCCCATTCGTCAGCGCATCTCCGGCCATGCCGCTGAGGTACATTTATCCACCGGCATCGCATCGCTCGTTTCTGATCCCACCGCCACCACTGCCACCGCCGCCGCCGCAGCCACCGCCGCCGCAGCCACCGCCGCCACCGCTACCGGCGCAACTACAAATGCCGACCTTTGTCTGTATTTTTACCATTAAATTTCCGTCCAAATTTAGGATGTCATGTTGGACCGGTGACAACGCCACTAACATCGAAACCACGCTCCCTCCAACTAGGTCCAAAATGTGCTGTTTTCTAAAGTGTCTTTGCCCCTCCACCATTGCTTGTTGCGGGAGGACGAATACCCACAGAAATAGCGCAAAAGACAAAAAATATGTGGCGACCAATGATGTGCCATGTCGCGACGATGGCGGTGGCGGTGGTGATGAGGAGGGCGAGGGCGATGGCAATGGCGAGGGCGAGGGCGAGAGTGAGGGCGAGGGCGACAGCGACGGCGGCGGGAATGGTGGTAATGAGGGCAAGGGCAAGGGCAAGGGCAAGGGCGGCAAGGGCAAGGGCAAGGGTAAGGGCAAGGGCAATGGCAATGGCGAGGGCGAGGGCAGCGAGGGCAAGGGCAAGGGGAAGTCACGTTCCCGTAGAGTGTGATTGAGACATCGAGATCACATTCTATGTTGTACTTTTTAATTAATTCAAGTTTTATGTATTTAAGAAATGTTGTTGTCCGAACAATTATTATAATTGTACGTGCTGCAGACTTTGTATGTTTATTAATGCATTTTAAATTTTTAATGTGTACTATCATTGGATGCTTGTATGTGAAGTATCGGATTATGTTTGTATGTGTATTGTTAAATCATGTTTATATGTGTACTAACATTGATTAATGGAGGGGACAAGGATTGGGAGGGGTATTTCATGAATGATGGATGTTAAAAAATATTATTATTTTTATTTCCACATATCTACACCAAATTCCTAATAGTATCAATGATGGATGATCTTTCTTTGATTCACCCAGGAGTATTTAGCCTTGCAAGATGTTTGTTTGTATGGTATCAATATGTGTATTTGATCACAAGCTACCGTTACACTCAATGCTATGAATATGTATAATGCAGATGGATCGGCGATGGATGTACATGGACCGATGTTCCTCGCAGTTCGTGGAGGGTTTAGAAAGTTTTATTCGTCATGTTGAAACCAATATTACCTTAGACTATATATGTTGCCCATGTATTGATTGCAAGAATCAAAAGAAGTGGGCAAACTGTGAGCAAATTCATTTTTATTTGATCTCAAGAGGTTTTATGGAAAATTATACCTGTTGGACCAAGCACGGCGAAGTAGAGATTACACGGGCTGAAGAAGAACAGGTGGACGATAATATCTCGGACGCTGGCCAACACAGTTATTTCGAACATATGCAGGGGGAGTTTGGCGACGATGATCTAGACCAGATGCTGCTTGATGGAGAGGGAGAATACGTTGATAAAAGGCATTACGAAAAGTTTCAGCGCCTTTGGGAGGACTATGAAACACTGTTGTATCCAAACTGCGGACAGGGGCACAGAAAGTTGCGTACCACACTAGAACTAATGCAATGGAAGGCGGCAAATGGATTGTCTGATAAGGGATACAACGAGTTGTTAGGCCTCATGAAGAAGTTGCTTCCAGAGGTTAACACATTGCACGAAACTACGTCGACGGCCAAGCAAGCTCTCCGTCCTTTGGGCTTGGAGGCTGAAGATACATGCATGCCGTGAACGATTGCATCCTCTATCGCAATGAGTGTGAGAATTTGGAAGCTGTCCGGTGTGCAAAACATCACAGTATAAGACCAAGCGTGATGACGCAGTGAGGTAGAGGGGCAAATAAGGTGAAGAGACCCCGCTAAGGTGGTGTGGTACTTTCCTATAATTCCTCGGTTGAAGCGCCTGTTTGTGAACAAAGAGCATGCGAAGATGATGCGTTAACACAGCGATGCTCGTAACGCTGATGGAAAGCTAAAACATCCCGCAGATGGGTCGCAGATGGCGAAAACTTGATAGGAAATACCGGAGTTTTCAAGCGTGCGAGGAACATACGGTTTGCGTGAGTACAGATGGGATGAACCCTACGGCGAGTTGAGCACCAATCACAGCACAGGCAAAGTGACTCTATGTATCTACAATCTTCCTCCTTGGTTGTGTCAAGCGGAAGTATATTATGATGCCATTACTCATCCAAGGCCCCAAGCAACCGTGGAACGACATCGATGTGTACCTAAAACCGTTGATCAAGATCTGCTAACATTAATGGAACGATGGTGTACGTGTATGGGATGAGTACAAAGAGAGTACTTCACCCTACATGCATTACTATTCAGTAACCATCAATGGTAGCCAAGACTTGGTAACCTGTCGGGCCTATCTATCAAGGGATATAAAGCTCGATCGAGTGCTTGGACGATATGGAAGACAAGTACCGCAAACTCTCGGAAGGTTGTATACATGGGCCATCGAGGTTCCTAAACTCAAGCACCCGCTACGGAGTAACTTAGTTAATTTTGATGGGACTAAGAGAACCGCAAGAAGCCTAAGCATCACAGTGGGGCAGATTTATTTTCTATGGTGAAGGATCTGAAAATCGTATTTGGAAAGGGTCATGGTAGCAAACCTGTCCCACCCCTCCCTCCTGAAGAAGCTAAGAAGAAGGCTAGTTGGAAGAAGCAATCAATTTTTTGGGATTTGCCTTACTGGAAAGACTTAGAGGTTCGCCACTCATTAGACTTTATGCATATAACGAAGAATGTCTGCGTGAACTTGCTAGGATTCCTAGATATGTACGGCAAATCAAAAGATACTATTCACCAAGGAAGGACTTACAACTATTAGGACTCGGCAGAATTACATCCGCAAGAAAGAGACAAAGGGCATTACCTCCATCCTGCGAGCTACACTCCAAGCAAAGAAGAGAAAAAGAACATGATTCAGTTGTTAAACAATGTTAAGGTCCCTTCCGGATACTCGTCGAAATAAGAAGACTTATAAACACAAAAGCGAATAAAATCGTAAACGTGAAATCGCATGATTGTTACGTGTTGATGACCCAGTTGTTGCCAGTGATGTTGAGAGGTGTTCTGCCAGACAAGGTACGAGGGACAATCGTGAAGGTGTGCTCGTTCTTCAACGCCATATCATAAAAGGTCATAGATCCAGATAAGTTATGTAATCTACAGGATGATATTGTCGCTGCTTTGGTCAACCTTGAGATGATCTTCCCTCCGTCCTTCTTTGATATGATGGTCCATCTCATGGTTCACATGGTGAAACAGTTAGAAATTCTCGGACCCGTCTTCTTACACAAAGATGTTCCTTTCGAGAGGTACATGGGTGTCCTAAAAAATATGTTCTTAACGGTGTCGCCTGAAGGATGCATTGCCTGTGGTGTTGGCACGTAAGAGGTGATTGAGTTTTGCGTCGACTACATTAATGAATTGAATCCGATTGGCGTGCTCAGATCACGCTATGAGGGAGGCTACAAGGAAAAGGCACTCTAGGGAAAAAGAATCCTCTTGCAAAGATATATCATCATTTAGACAAGCACATTTCACAAGATTGAAGCAAGCACTTTAGTGGCTCCATATGTCGATGACCACGAGAAGATTCTACGAGACGAATACCTAGGGAGGTCAGAAAAGTGGATCGCAAACAAGCAAGTAGACAGTTTTGGCGGTTGGCTACAAAAGCAGCTGTTGGGCAAGGAGGGTGTCCACGAACAATTGCAACTCTTAGCTCGGGGACTATCAATGACAATGGTATCATGGCAAGGGTATGAGATAAATGGATACACATTTTACACTGCATCTCAGGATAGCAAGAGCACAAACCAAAATAGCGGTGTTCGAATTGATGCATTGGACAAAAATGGAAACATGGACACCTATTATGGTTTTATAGAGAAAATCTGGGAGCTCGAGTACGGACCTTTGAAAGTCCCTCTATTTCGATGCCAATGGGTCAAACTGATAGCTGTCCAGATTGACGAGTACGGGATGACAACCGTGGACCTTAAGCAAGTGGCCTCTGAGGGACGAACCGTTCGTGTTTCGCTAATGATGTCACACGATTTTCTATGTGATTGACATGGATAGCAAACCGAAAATGCAAAAGGGACGGAGTACCAAAAGGCAGAAGGATAATACTTGTAATACTGATAAGCCAAGACACCATGTTGTTCTTCCTGGTAAAAGAAGGATTGTCGGAGTTAAGGGCGTAACGTATGAAGAAGAGTATAATCAGTTCAACGAGCTGCCGCCTTTCTCGGTGGATGTAGACATTACTATCCTCAATGGTGATGATGATGCCCCTTACGTACGCCATGACCACAACGAAGGATCACTTGTAAAAACAAAGTAGTTGCATATATGTACTATTTATCATTATTTTTGTGATAATCACATATGACAAGTACGTGAATGCTAAATTATTTTTTTGAAGACACCTCATTTTCGACAAGCGGTTTGCGTCCGACTGGTTAGTTGCGCGCGGCGAAAGCGTATTTACTGATCATTATTCTATTAAACGGAATTAACTGGAATTTTATACTCTTTAATGTAATTTGTAGTGACGACAGGAATTTAAACATTACAATGAATATTTCATAATATTTGGTATGACAGAGTGGCCGTAATAAACTATTTACGAACAATACTTCCAATATTAAAAGAAACCACATTTTCTAGAAATTCTCATAATAGATATTTTCAATCCATTTAAACAATGCGCCTCATTAACGCCGACAAGCGATAGCGCCCAACCGTTAGTAGCGCGAGGCAAAAGCGTGGCTCACTGTGGCCATGTTCGAGCCCCGCTTCGCTTCTACAAACACAATTTTTTTGGAAAATGGGTCCATTACTCCCGGTTTAAACCACCAACCGGGAATGAAGGCATGCACTGCAGTTAACTTGGGCCTACGCGTCAGTAAAACTTTAATCCCGGATTTTATTTTTAACCGGGATTGATGGTTTTCTAAGCCCGGTTTAAACCACCAACCGGGACTGATAGGCGTCTTACGATTTTGTGATTTTGACCATCGCTTGTCCGACCCCACTGTGTCGCTTGTCTCCATCGGCCTCGGTAGGTGTTTTAAACCGGATGGAAAGGCTTCATGCCCCACGCGCGTCGCTTCTTTCCCCTTCCTCCGTTCGCTGCGTCGCTCTGTTCGCCTCCCGATGTAATTAATCGGGAGGCGAGCCACAGGTAGCTACATTTTCCAACACACGAGGGAAAATGGAAAGATCGATCAGCCCTTATAAATTTGGATGGAATCAACATCACACACACGAGCTTAATTTCCTCGCTTATACCTCCGCCGCCATGTCTTCTAGCTCGATTCATCGCCGCTGCGCCGCCACCACCGGCGGTGGAGGCTCTCGAGTTTTGCCACTCCCACGGTGGCATCTCTCGAGGGTACCAGCTCGGAAGAGGATGAGGCGCCATGGTGGTCCGACGACGACATGTACGACGATCTCTCCGACGATCCGAGGGCGCCGACGACTCCAACCGAATCGGACGGTGACGACGGCCGACGGCAATGGCTCGTCGTCCGACCTCGACAATGGGACGAGGGTGACAACGACGAGGAGGAGGAGGAGGAGGAGGAGGATAGCAAAGGATTTGGCGAGGGCGCCGATTAGACATTATGTAGTAGTTTTAGTTTTCTTAATTTCATGCGAATTTTCTTTTTTTAAGTCCAAAAATGTATCCTGTTAGAATTTTAATGGAATTTACTGATCATTATTCTATTAAACGGAATTAACTGGAATTTTATACTCTTTAATGTAATTTCTAGTGACGACAGGAATTTAAACATTGCAATGAATATTTCATAATATTTGGTATGACAGAGTGGTAATAAACTATTTACGAATAATACTTCCAATATTAAAAGAAACCACATTTTCTGGAAATTCTCATAATAGATATTTTCAATCCATTTAAACAATGCGCCCCCCTTTACATTGACAAGCGTATGGTGTCCAACTGGTTAGCAGCGCGAGGCGAAAGCGCGGGCTCACTGTGCCGCCGCGATTCGAGCCCCGCTTCTGCCCCCTGCATCCCACAATTTTTGAAAAATAGGACCATTACTCCCGGTTGCATTAGTCAACCGGGACTGAAGGCCAACATTACTCCCGGTTTAAAACTTCAACCAGGACTGAAGGCCTGCAGACACAATGCAGTTTTGCCTGGCCCGCACGTCAGTTACCTTTTACTCCCGGTTTGTGGTTTCAACCGGGATTGATAGTTAGATGTAATACCGGTTTTTGGAATCAACCGGGATTGATGCCCCAATATGTCCGTTTCCCCCAATTCTTCAAAACACTCACCCTAAACTGCGCCAAATTAAACCTAGGTCGACACCGCCGCCACCGGATTCGCCGCCCCCTACAACCCCTCCGACGCCACCGTCCCTGTCGCCGCCGCCTACAAACCCTCGGACGACGCGCCGTGATGTCGCCGCCCACTACGACCCACCGACGTCGCCGCCGCCAGGTCGCTTCGCCGACAACCCTCCGACGTCGCCGCCGCGTCGTCGCTTCGCCGACAACCCTCCGACGACGCCGCCGCCATCTGTTGCCGCCCCTACAACCTCTCCGACACCACCATCCGTGTCGACGACGCCCCCGTGAAGTCGCCGCCGCCCACGACAACCCTCTCCGACGCCGCCGTTACATAACCCTCCGACGAGAGGTCATCCGTGTCGCTGTTAATTCTCGACCTATTTCACATACAAAGATTGTTCTAGTCTCTATTCGCTCGCAAAGATTGTTGAATTGTTTGTTCTATGACCTAAAGCATTGCAAAGGCTTATTTGATTTAGCTTCACAAGTTAGTTAAAACTTGCAAGCAATTTATCACCGCCTTTATGTGAGGATGCACTTGTATTTTCAAGTGCCCTTATTTGTTACAATGGCGAAGCGGAGGGATTGGTGATGATGAATTTTGATGGAGATGTTTGGGATTCATCCGATGTGAGTTGAACCCACGGCACCGGTGAGGCCGTAGAAGCCACCGAGGCCGATGAGGAAGCCGGTGAGGCCGAGAAGCCACCGAGGCCGATGAGGAAGCCCGTGAGGTCAGAGAAGCCACCGAGGCCGTAGAAGCCATCCGTCCGGTCAAACCAAGACCGACCACGTCGCCGAGGTCAAAGTAAGAGGTCAAGTCAAGGCACATAATCACCGAAGTCAGCGAGGAAGGCGAGCCTCTGAAGCCAAAGATCGGCGATTGGGCGTTTAGATCGACTTTCGAACGATTGTTAGGGACCACGTGCCTATTAGCATTGTCAAATGGGACGACGACTGCAGACCTCAAGAACACCTTATGGACCGATATGAAACAAGTTTTCACCTTCCGAAGGAACGAATGAAGGTGAAGAGTTACACATTGAAGAAGATGGCAATGGCATTCTAGACGCTCAAGAAGAAGTTGAACAACGAGTACGTTAAGAATAATGTACTCCCTGACTTCAATAAATATCCAAAGCTGCAAGATCATTGGAATGAATTTGTAGGGTACAAAACTTCTCAACAAGGTCGAGTATGAGTGAAAAGAATAAGCAAAATGCGCGAAGAAGCAATACCACCATCGTCTCGCCCCGGTGGTTACCGCAAGGCGATACCCAAATGGGAGAAGAGGAACATGTCACGCTTGTAAAAGGTGTCGAGCCCGTAATAATGAGATGGTCCGACAGATCGAGGAATTGGTTCTTTGGTCATGACGGCGGCCTTGACGACGACGGTAGGCCAGTTTTTGGTGAAAGGATCAGAGATGTTACAAGAAGGCTTCAAGAGGCGCACGAAGAGTCGGCCCAAGGCATCTTCGTGCCAAATAGGGAGAACGATGAGCTAACCAGGCCCTCTGTAACCCCGAGCACCACGGACGCACACAGGCGCTGGCGCTGATTACGTGGAAGGTTGGTTTCGCAGATGCACGAGACTTACAGAGTCGGCCGAGGAGCAAGGGCCAACAGCACAACACCTCCTCGACCTTGAAGAGCAATCAAGCAACACAAAGCGAGCATACAAGAAACAATTCAAGAGAGGTGCAGCTAGCCTTGAGCCAGCGCTGGAGGCCGATCACCAGAACCGCCCAAGAATCCTAACGCCATTAGCCCCTCCATGCGGCGGAGCAACTGTGCTTCCGTGGGCTGCCCAAGAAGATTTGGCCCGCTATCCCGTGGATTTACATCACGCAGCCGACACCTTGTGAGCTGCACTTGAGCGCTGAACCTCTCCATCAAGGCAACAGAGGCATGGCTTTCCCAATGGAGGCAGGCAGGTCATCCATGGCCAACAGATACCCCCGAGCTACGCCAAGGTCTCCGTGGAAGAGGTATGCTGTGGGTACGAGGACCTTGACCTCGACATTGAAGGGGTGATGGGACCACGGCTAGGAGAAGCAAGACACAAGATCGCCGGTGGCGCAAACGGTTCATAATTTTCAAAGGTAACATGCCCGTGTCCTCTCCACGGTCTCCTCAGATCAACTCTGAACGAGTCCTCTCACACGAAACTCCAACTAACACACCGCCAAGACAGACCACCCTACTAAGCAAATAGCTCCCAAGAAGGTGTCGGCTAGGTCAAGCCGGCGTGATGGGGGGCCGTCACCTCTCAAGAAGACAGGGCCTAGGTCATCCAGAAAAAAAACACCTCCAAAGCTGCCGTATGATATGACCGAAGAGGAAACCGAGCGGATAGTAAGAGGCGAGGTCACCGCACATTTTGCGAACAAACCAACTCCACCGAGGGTCCGGCCAGCACGGATGAATGGCACAAAGGCAAGAGGTGTATCTTATCGCTGAAGGATAAGATCGACAAACCGTAAAGGCCACCAGATCGATCACGAGCGATCTTGCATGAAGGGATCTAAGAAGGGAACATCAGAGGAGCA
This sequence comes from Raddia guianensis, assembly GCA_036346415.1. Taxonomy (NCBI): domain Eukaryota; kingdom Viridiplantae; phylum Streptophyta; class Magnoliopsida; order Poales; family Poaceae; genus Raddia; species Raddia guianensis. Next base: position 38,200,017 of record CM070538.1, read on the forward strand.
GATTCCAGAAGAGGAAGCGCAAAGGAATTTCTACATTGAAGCTGGGCTTGATCCAGAAATGGTCTTGGGCCTTAAGGACATCCCCGTTGTAGAGGTACAATGGAAATATGTGAAAGGTGGATCGCTCGTAAGGCGTGAGGAGCTTCCCGCCTAACAACGAAGATGCGGTAACTCCATGATTGGTATTTTATGGCGAAAATGGTATGGAAATGTTCGCGCCGCCTTCAAGCAACACCATTTCTACCATGGGACTTTGAATTCTTCATTCAATTTGAGGTTACGCATTACCTATATCGAGGATTGGCGGTCGACGCCGCCATGGTGGTTTGTTGGGAGCCTGTAAGTGTATTATTTGTAAATTTCGATCGTGCCAGCCGGTATACTATACTAACTTCGAGGCCTAAATCAATTTTCCTTATGTAGAATGGAGATTAAAAGATGCGCAATGGAGGGAATTCATGAATTTGGCTTTCTTGACCCATTGGTCATTAACGAGTACATGGCTAACATGAGCGCACAACAAATAGAGACCACCATTTACGAAGGGCTAATGGCACAACGACACAAAAGATATATACTTCTACCCTACAAATTTAGGTACGTGTTTTCGTACCGCCTTATTTTAATTCCTTTTGTTAACACTGTTGGAACTAATTAGTAAACCGTGTTGACATATATTTGTGCAGCTTTCACTGGATCCTTTTTATTATAGAGCTAAATCATAGCAGGATCACGGTCATGGACTCGAAAAGGGGACCAGTTGAAAAGTACAAAGACTTCCTCGCCATGCTCAACCGGTACATTCCTCTTCCATTCATATCTTACTATTTTTGTTTCTCCATATCAAACAAACTCAATTATATATAACTTGTAATCAAATGTGCAGTGCCTTCGCAACGTTCCGCAAGAATACCGTGGGAACATTCAAGACACGTTTCGACTTGCACATCGCTAAACATATATGTATATCATATTATGAGTATTTTGTTAGTTAACGTAATTTCCATGATCTATTTCACGATTTCAACTCGTCAATTACGGTCTTGTATCAACCACCTGCAAACAATTTATGCGGATACTATGTGTGCGAGATGATGCACAACTTCATCGGGGGCACCGCTGAGTACACAAGAAAAAATGCAGGGTTTGGGGTGAGTAATATATAATTACTACCTTAATAACGCCTAGGTAGCTACTGCAAACATTTTCTATAGTTTGAAAGATTGATATGTTAATTCCCTATTTAATGATAGATTCCCTAAAGTTGGCAAAAAAGGTTTGGAAAAGGTCCTAACTATCGCGGTGCGTGTCAAAGCAATTCAAGAGCAAATCGCCGGCTTCCTTTTAGATGAGGTCATAAATCCGATGGGCGAGCATCACCACCCTACATTTAATAAGATTCCAGAGCCTTCCAAAAATACTAGCCAACCGTCGAGGAGCGATGCTCGTAAAAGATCCCGATAAAAAGTGTATGTGCACTGTGTACATTGTATGATACTTATGTCTAGCTAGCTACCTAATACATATTTATTGTTTAACAAAGGAGCAGATTGAAGATTTCATGGCGTGGAGTCCTGGAGTCTTTGGCCCTGGAAGGTTATCTTTTGAGAACAACCCTTCCCCTTATGTTCTTGACGAAATCTGAAAGATAGAAGTTAAAGATCAAATTTATATATCCGTTCTGTTGTTAGTTACTTGGTTTGGTGGTGTTATTCATGTGGCGCCACAAATTTTAAATAATAGCATGTTGCCATTTCTACTATTTTTGTTAGATAATATTGTTTAATTTGGGTTGTAGGAGGAGGCTGCTAGGGTCAACGATGGTGCAAAGGCATGATACAAGACAATGATCTCAGAAAGTGACAACGCTGAGTTCGACAACGCCTCAAAGTGGCTTGGTGTGACACAGCCCAAGATTGTTTGATCGATGATGCTGTCCAATGAAGGTGTTAGCGGAAATCTGAAATCAAAGTTAAAAATGGGTGCCACCGTGAATACTAGCTGATCTTGCCAAATTGGGAGAAAGTGTATTGTAATACATATTTGTAAACTCTGAATATTTGTAATTGCACAGTATGGATGATTGCACAGTGCCCAGAGCCGGTCTGACGTAATACATATTTGTAATATTTAATGCTATTTCGATTTTAGTTATCAACCAGCTGTGCATCTGCTAATTGTGTTAAATGTGGTTTAGTTAGTGACTAAATAAGCATAACATTCAAAAAATACACCTCAGTCCCGGTTGGAACAATCAACCGGGACCAAAAGTGTCCCCAGCGGCACTATTTGGTCGCCACGTATGCACATATTAGTCCCGGTTGGTAGTTAAAACCGGGACTAATACATATACTCAGTCCCGGTTGGACCAACCAACCGGGATCAATAGAGCTACCTGCATTCGGGCCGGCCTATCGAGGAGAGATTTAGTCCCGGTTCTCAGAATTCGGATCGATGCCCAAGAGTATCGCCTCAAGGGCTGTCCCGGTTCAAAAACCGGATCAAGCTGTCCAACCGGACTGAACGCCCTTTCCGTAGTAGTGGAGGAAAGAGGAGAGGAGTGTTTTGGTTGCTATATCGTCCACGGTGCTCAATTAGAAAAGACACCCTCGTACGCAATTGAACAAGTATTCTTTCATAATTGAGTATCGGCGTCTAATGGTGGTTTAAGTGTCCTTTAAATAATTTGTTGCCATGAATCTTCGTGACCACCGATTGCTAATTTCTTTTTAGAAACATTGTTCCTAATATTTCTTGAAGACATTAACATTAATTATTTGGATACTAGCATGATGACATGGTTCAGAAATATTATGTTAAATGTGCATGACCATGAATATGAATGCAAGTATCACTAATAGAGAACTACACATAGATACCGGCCCATTAATACTGTTTAGACACGAATCGGGACTGGTCATCACATTAGTCCCGGTTCGACGACACTAGGGCAGTCGGGCCATCCAGTACCGGTTAGGGTAACCAATTGGTACTGTCGTGCTCTCACTAGTACCGGTCCAATGGATACAAGGCCGTCAGGGTCATCCAGTAACGGTTGAAGTAGCTAATTGGTACTGTTGTTCTCATACTAGTACCGGTTTGTCATACGAACCGGTAGTTAGTATCCAAATGTAGGCTGCCTGGCATAGAGGCTCATTAGATCGGACCGTATTACAAACTGGTACTATTGTGAGAATTTATGAACTAGTTGGTTCCATCAACCGGCACTAGATGGTGTTAATACTTATTTGAACTTCTTATTCCTCCCTGCACTCTGCTCAAAAGAACGATATCTTCAAGAGGTGCCTGAAGAGCTCAAACAGAGGAGGTGTTGCCCAAATATGCAAAATTTGGTTATTTTTCTTCAATCCAAGTGCTCCAAGGTTAGTGACAATGTTCGATATTCATTCATTGTGTTGAGTTCGTGCAGAGTGAGAGGTGTAGTTAGCGCACAACTGGTATGAGGATCGACGCTGTATATCCAAGCGTAACAGCAAAAATCAGAGGCACAGGTTGGTGCTTGAGGTAGCCAAGGTGCGCAGAGTAGGAGACGAATCCGTATGGTGTTTTGCTGCGGCTCCGATGACAATTCCGACGACCAGCCCGCTGGCCTCGGAGCTAGAAATGAAGAGATGATTCTCGGCCATAATTGAGCAGAGAGTTCCTGCGCCAGAGAAACAAAGGAAGAGGAAGAGTGTTGTGCAGTGGAGAGAGAGAAAAGAAAGAGAAAGGAAGAGAGAAGAGAGATAGAGGGCGAGAGGATTACAAGTGGGCCCACAACGAAAGTGTGGAAATTGTATTTGGAATGTACTTCGATTATTTTCAATGTGTACTAATTGGATTAGGTTTTGGTTTCAATGATGATGAAGAGCTTTGAATGTGACTTTGATTGAAAAATTCTTGAGCCATGATTATCTTCTAGATTATTTAGATTGGCTATATGAAAATAATAGTTTTGTTTTTGTCTTGTTTTGTGAAGTTTTAATAAATCTGTCGGGGATTAGATTACGGCCCATTGCCATGGCCCACTCCCTGACGGCCCAATCGAACAGCCTACCAGGGCCCAGCTCCCTGGAAGGTTCTATCAGGCCCATGTGCATCCTGCCGAACAGCCTCTTGGTCGGCACGGTGCGTAACGGCCTAGGATTCGTGTTTGAGTCCTACTCGAACAAGAATTCTGCACGGCTACGTGAAGACCCGGACGTGGTTTCCCGGATTGGAATAGGAGTCGTGATCCACAAGACATGGAGTATGCCTTATCTACCTCGGGATGTATTTGGCATGTAATCGAGTTAGATTCACGCATCGTAGTTAGCCCGCCCGATATTCCCTCGGAGGTCGGTTTGCTCAAAGACTATATAAACAGGCCCCTATGGCGCTTAGAGGGACCACGCCAAGAGCTTTTGCATCTTAGCACCTCGTAGTGATCATCTTATAGCTTATCGCGTACTTGTACTCACATAATCTCGCCGAGACTTGTTCGTCCTCGCCGAGCCACCTCTTGTATTCATCCCGGATATATAAAAAGGCTGGACGTAGGGCTATTATCTCTCCCGAGAGGCCCGAACCAGGATAAAACCCCCATCTCCTGCTCGCTGTTGTTCGTGGTTGTTCGCGCGGTTCCTATCTCAATCTTAAAGAACCTTGGTTGACTTGGTCGATATCCCAACCTCCGACGGTGGCGCCGACCGTGGGGACACGCAGACGAGCATGTCGAACTCCATCGCCGATCTGTAGATACTTCCCGAGGGCTACGACTCGGCGACAGATGTCTCATCCTCGCCGATTCAGACGATCTGTTCGGTCTCGAACGCTTCCGCATCCGGAGGCGTATGTCTCCGCTACATGGCGTAGATAGCCTCAGATCACACCGCCGTCATCGGCAGCGACTCACGGAACCGATGATCTTTACGACGGTTTAGATTTGTCGATTCTAAGGCTATGTCGGTAGATTCCACCGTGGAGACACAGCGATGACACCGCCTAGCATACCTTCGCATGGCCCCGCAGCATTAACATGGCTGATGTAGGAACCTCTCGAGAATCTCGCACGGGCCGTGGTGGCGGGCGAGGTCGGGCGATTAACTCGCCGCATCAAGACGAGGTCGCGCAGTCGCCATCGAAAGCAAGACGCCATTCGCCATGACCTCGACGATTCCATCAATCGACCCTTAGCACGGTTTCGCGATCGGTGTAAGCGGCAGCGCCGCGACCCACCTCGCGTCCGGGCGCTTAAGTCTCCGGCGAAGCTTCCCGCTCGGGTCAATTCGCCAGAATCGACTCGATCGGGCGTAACGCGGATGGTTCAGGATCCCGGACCCATAGATCAAAGTCGAACGGCTCGAAGCTATAACAACGGTCCTTATATCCACCAATCGTCTGATCTCGCCCGCATGGGCGTCTTTATGCGTCTAACCTAGAGCGATCGTCAAGGCCTAAAGTCTCTAGGAGAAGTCAACAACTCCTCCAGCAGCAAGCAGCCCAAACCGCCCGGAATGATTCGGACAGCTCGACGATCGCGTGACCCCGCCACCATCGGCGATCATCTGCTCATGAGCAAAGCTACCCGTGGTCGCCGCCGCCGCTAAGTCCTCGTAGTCATCGCGACCACAGGGGCAAGCGCGCACGCGATGGTCACGGACGGTCCCCTCGTGAGGAGCGCGTCGTCGCAACCACGAGGAAGGAGCGTGGTGGATTGTCCCGGAGAGAGTTTCTCCAGGCCGAGTCATCCTGCTCAGCAGAGTTCCTCCGCAAGAAGGACCAACGCCTTCTCAAGACTAGGTTCCGCGGGGAAGGTGGCCGGTCATATGCTTTGGGCTGCAGGGCTTTCTCTGACGAGCTTCGAGCTGTCCGGTGGCCCTCAAAGTTCAAGCCCGGTCACATGGAGAGGTACAATGGGACTCAGAACCCAGAGGAATTCCTTTCCATCTACGCTACAGCCATCATGGCGGCCGGGGGTGACGAGCTCGTTATGGCTAATTACCTCCCGACTGTCCTTGAGGGTGCTGCTCGGACGTGGCTGTTCAATCAGCAGGAGGGTTCCATCACCATGGAACCAGCTTTGTGACGCCTCGATCGCTAATTTCTAGAGCCATTACGTGACGCGTCTGGTAAGGAGGATGATCTGCACAGATGATCCGGATGAACGGGAGACCTCCGCAACTTCGTGAAGCGTTTCATTAAGATCCGCAACACGATCCCGAACATCTCGGATGAATCTGTTGTCCGCGCTTTAAAAACGGAGTCGCGACGAAGCGCTCACCCAGATCTCGAGATCAACGAGACTGGACCGCCAACGACTGTTCAAGGCGGCCGATCGCTATGCCAACGCGGCAGAAGCGTTCAAGATAAAAAGGCGCTCGACAAGGGCGAACCGCCTACCACTGGTGTGGATGAGAAGAAGAAGAGCAAGAAGAATGTTCCTGGTGACAAGAAGTCCCGGAAGAAGAAGAACAAAGGTGATGCGAACAATACCGTCGCAGTATGGATCGCGCACCTCCTCCCAAGGATGGGCGTAAGAAGCCCAACAATAATTACAAGGGCAAAAAGCTCGCCAGGAGGCGACAAGGCAAGAAAGGTCCGAGCGACCGATTTTGCAAGTTCCACCAAAGACTACGGGCATGATACACGCCATTTGTAGAACTTGGGCTGCAAAGCTCAAGATTTCTACAACGGCAAGGGCCCAATGCCCACCCCGCCCGAACAAGGTGATGCTTGTAAGGCTAAGCGCCAAACCGACGATGGTGATCGGAAGATGATGATGAATATCAAGAGCCGTGAACCATATCGCCGTCATTTTCGGCGGCTCCTCGCTTACACCTCTGCCGCAGCCTCAAGGAAGCCGCTCGGAGGTCCATAACGTCGAAAAGGCAAAACCTCGGCTGAATCGATGAAGTGGACCGAGGTCCCCATCTCCTTCTCTCGGGAGGATTGCCCCATCGATGACCAAGCCTCAGCGGCTCCCACTGGTGGTCGCCCCGACCATCAGGAACGCGAGAGTTGGCCGTGTCTTAGTGGACGGCGGGAGCGCTTTGGACTTGCTTTCTGCTAAAGTCTTGGACGAGATGCAAATTCCTCGTTCCAAGCTGAAGGAAGTCGCAATGCCCTTCTACGGAATTGTTCCGGGAGAAGCTGTCAAGCCGTTGGGGCAGGTTGTCCTGCCTGTCACCTTCGGCAACCCAAGCAACTTCCGGACAGAGTTGATCACTTTCGACGTGGTCGACTTCCCATCGCGCATAACGCGATCTTAGGCAGGCCATCTCTCGGTAAGTTTATGGCCGTGTCCCACCACGCTTACCATTGCGTGAAGATACCGGGTCCTAACGGTGTGATCACGGTCAAGGGCAACTACAAAGCGGCTCTGGATTGCGACGAGCAGTCCCTCGCCCTGGTCGACCAACTTCCGCCACGCGGTCCTGAAGTTCCGCAGACCAAGTCTGCACGCCCTAGGGTCTCCCTTCACCGTGGGGAGAAACCAAGGAAGTTCATTGCCGCTTGATGATACTTCCAAGATAGTTCACTTGGGGCCAACTGACCCCAAATAGGAAAGCGAGCTCATTGCCTTCCTCCGAGCTAATGCAGATGTATTCGCCTGGGAGCCATCTGACATGCCCGGAGTCCCAAGGGAGGTAATCGAGCACAAACTAGCTGTCCGGCCGGACAAAAAGCCTGTTTGCCAGAAGCTTCGTCTTTTGAATTCAAACAGGATCATCAAAGATCACCTTAAAACCGCTTTCATTCTTTGGTTCATCCATGAGGTTGATCACACCGAGTGGTTAGCCAACCCCGTCATTGTAAAGAAGAAAGGCGGCAAGTGGAGGATGTGTCGATCACACAGATCTGAACGCCGCTTGTCCTAAGGACAATTTCGCTGCCTCAGATGGACCAAATTGGTCGATGCGATCAAGGACGCCCACTTTCGAGTTTTTAGATGCTTACTCCTGTTACCACCAAATAAGCATCTCCCGAGGATGAAGAGAAGATCGCCTTTATCACCCCTTTCGCACTTTCTTCTATCTGACTATGTCTTTCGGTCTGCAAGAATCCGGTGCCACGTGCGGTAGCTTAATGGAGAAGACCTTCCCGCAACAGTGAAAAAACTCGGAGGTCTACGCCGACGACATAGTTGTAAAGAGCAAGTATGCTCCGGATCATGTAAAAGACCGCGCAGACTTTTCGTAATCTCACCAGCATCGAATAAAATTAAATCCAGAGAAGTGTACCTTTGGTGTTCGATCCGAATGTTGCTCGTTATGTTATTGGCTCGCAAGGTATTTCGCCAACCCCGAAAAAATCGAGGCCATTGAAAATATGCGTGCTCCAACTACCATAAAGGAAGTACAAAGCCTCATCGGGCGGATGGTCGCTCTAAGGTGTTTATTTCCGTCAAGGCGAACGCTGGCTGCCCTTCTTAAGGCCCCGCGCAAGCACAATGGTTTCGAGTGGACGGAAGAAGTCGATAGATCCTTCCAGATCGAGCGATACTGTCCAATCCTCCTGCTTTTGACTACCCCGCTGCATGGCGAAAGCAGCTCCATCGTACCTAGGTTGCACGCCACAAGCGGTGAGCGCGGGTCTTGACGGTCGAAAGGAAAGGCATACGGCGACCAATCTATTACGTGAGCGAGGTACTTCACGGATCAAAGGAGCGTTACCTCGAGGTCCGTAAGCTCCTCTATGCCTTGCTCATGTCCTCCGTGAAGCTTCGCCACTACTTCCAGCGATCAAATCTGGTCCCACCACGCTCCTCCGGGAGAAATCCTACGAACAAGGAATCTAGCGGACGATAGCTAAGTGGGCAATGGAACTAGCGAGTTTGATCCGTTATTTGTCGCTCGAATCGCTATTAAGTCACGTGTCCTAGCTGACTTTGTCGCTGAATGGACCTCGCCGCCCAAATCCTGTGGAGCTCCCGAGCAACCAGATGAACCCTCCCGACCATGTTTTTCGATGGCTCGCGACTTGAAACTCGGGGCTGGTTTTGTTCTCATCTCCTCAAGGAGAGCAACTCCGAGATTCTATCCAACTACACTTTGCGGCGACTAACAACGCCGCAGAGTACGAGGCCTCCTCGCGGGACTAAGAGTGCAAGTCGCTTGGTGTCCAACGGCTAACTGTGAAGGAGATTCACAGCTGGTCATCAATCAGGTTAACAAGGAGTATCAGTGCTGCGATAACTCAATGGCGCGATACCTGGTTGAAGTGAGGAAGTTGGAGCGGCATTTTCGATTCTTCGAAGTGCTCTTCGTGCCAAGGAAGGACAACTTCCTGGCCGACCAGCTATCCAAGTTTGATCTCACGCTAACTCGCTTCCGCAGGGTGCTCGTCGAGCACCTTTACAAGCCCTCAATCACGTCCCCGGACGAGGCGACAGAGACAGGTGGTGCTGTCTCCGTTATCGAGCAGGCTGCGGACTGGTCAACGCCATTTGTCCGGTACCTTGCAGATGGGACCCTGCCCGATGACGAAGCCGAAGCGTTTTCGCCATAAGGCGGCTGCTCCATACAAGCTTGTGGACAGCATCCTTACCGCCAAGGTGCTCGGGAGTTCTCTCCAAGTGCATCTCGCAATGAGAGGTGTGTTCCTTCTAGGGACATACACGAGGGTGCTCAGTGGCAACCATGCCTCCTTCGTAACTCGGTCGGCAAAGCGTTTCGCATGGGCTATTATTGGCCCACTGCGTTACAAGATGCCCGGGACATCGTGACTAAGTGCACGGCATGCCAATTTCACGCCCGGAAGGCACACAAGCCCGCCCAAGAGCTCCAAACAATACCCCATCCCGCCCTTTTCCACATGGGGTCCGGATCTGCTCGCCCATTCCCTAAGGGGTACAAGGGCTATACACACCGCCGTCGCCATAGACACTTTTACAAAGTGGATTGAGGCAGAGTCCGTGTCGCCTCTTCATGCCAAACGGCTGTTCGCTTTTTCAAAAGCAACGTGGTCACGCGCTTTGGGATTCCCCATAAGTCGATCACGGATAATCTGTACCTGGGCCCGGGCGAGCTATTCCGAGAATACCGCGAACACCGGGTACCAAGGTTCGCTTTCGTCTCGTGGCACATCCACGAGCAATGGAGCAATGAGCGAGCTAACGGACAGATAGTCCAGGTATTAAACGGCGGTATTTGCTGCTCTCGCCGAGCACAAGAAGGTTCGGGTTGACGGTTCCTTCCGTCCTCCGGGCAATTCGCAGACTACGGCCACCGGCGATCGGGAAACTCCTTTCCAACCGGTCTATGGTGCGAAGCCATCTTGCCCGCCAAATCATACTCGGTTCGCCTCAGACGAGCTCGGTCAACTTAATTGACCACGAGCAAGAGCGCCTCGATCTCGACCTCCTCAAGGCACACGCGACCGGGCACAAGTCGTAATGGCGCGCTACCAAGAAGATCTTCGCCGCACGCCGCCAAGTCGGCTCGACCAAGGGCTTTGAAGGTGGGCGACCTGCTTCTGCCGCCGGTCGAGAACTTGTTCAATGCCAACAAGTTAACTCCTCGCTGGGAGGGCCCATTTACGGTCGCTTTTCCGCCGCCCGGGCCGTTCGTTTGGCTATGGAGGACGGGAGAGAGTTGACCAAAGACTTGGAACATCGACCAGCTTCAGAAGTTCTTTGTGTAGGTCTTTTTCAGGTTTGCTTAGCTTTGCGCTTTTTGTAAACTTCGCGCTTTAGTTCGCCCAAGTCTCTCGGCACCATGTAAAGTTCAATCCAATTCTTCGTTGAATCCTCGCCTCTCGTGTTCTTTTCACTATTTGTCTTCTCGCACTACTTTCTCTCTGGTAACACTTGATGGCCGCCTGCCTTATAACTCTTGGCTCCGCAATCTTAAGGATTTTTCCTCACCCGTGTCTAGTCTCGATAGGTTCCTAAACTCGAGTTGCGTAACACGGCCTTTCCACCTTGTGGCTAAGTCTCGCTCGTAAGCCCTCCGCCGCGTAGGTACTTACCGCTTGGCGCGACCACTTGGCAAAGCTCGCTCTCGTAAGCCCCCCGCGCAGGCACTTTCTTGTTCGGTTAATCTCGAATCGCTTAACGACGCCAACGAGCGCATCGTGGAACAAATCGAGCAAGGTTCGGTGTCGCTTTTCTCTCTACACGACGTGCTCGAAGTTCGCAAGCTTAGGTTCTCGAGCATCGCCCGCATCGGGGCTAGGTGTCGCTCTTTTCTTGTACACTGCTCGGGTTCGCAAACTCAGGTTTCGAGCGATGCACAACGGGGCCGGAGTTAGGCTAAGCGCCTACCGGTTTTCTTAAACTTCCTAGCTACTGCTCGCTTTTCTCTTAGTTTCGCTCGTTTGTCTTTTTTGCTGCTCTCTCTTTGCAGGAAAAGGGTAAGTCTTTATTAACAAAATTTGCAGGTACAAAAGTCCATCTCGGTTACTGACCCTACAGACTACCTAGAAGCGAGTTGCTCCTTGAGCTCCTCGATCACTTCCTTAAGGCGCAGGACTTCCCTTGGGCTTTGAACCCCTCTCGCCTCACTGAGACGATCGGCTTCCTCCTTGTCGCTCTGCCCGCCTCCGTCGCCTTCAGACGGAGAGCCTCGACTTCTTCTTGGTCTTGGCCCGCACTGGTCGGCCGAGCCTCGCCTGCTAACTCTGGCCGCCGACGGTCTTGAGCCGCTCGCCCAGCTCCTTGACCTTCTTCTCCGCTGTGATCGCCTCACCGCCATCCCACAAGATCTCCTCAATCTCCTCCGTGAAGCCCCAGTGGTTGAGATCTTAGCCCGAGTCCCGCTGGATGTCCGCTCCTCCTTGGCGAGCCGGGCTTTGAGCTTCTTGGCTTCCTCCATGAGCTGGTTCCGCCGATGGGACGCGCGGCCAGCTTTTCTTCAAGCCACAGTGCGGCCCGGCTTCTCCTCCGCGGTGTTTCGCCTTCACGGCTTATGCAAGCTCCTCGGCTTCCTTTAGAAGAGCCTCAGAGGAATGCCTCCTTGGTCAGCTTGGCCTTGAGATTCTTCGCTGCTTTCACTGGCTCGGCTTTGGGGCCAGAGAGCGCTCGCCTGGATCCCCTGTCCGAGATGCTCCTGAGGACGCCAAGACGGGCGTCTGCTCGATGGTGACCCCATCCTCGAAGTTCCGCCATGGTATCCCTAAAGACACGAGGGAGAAGATCTATTCGTAACACTTTGCGATAACACATTCAAACCGAGCAAGGTTTGGTCTTGAGTTTACCTCGCCAAGCCGATGCTTCAATGCTGGCAAAGCGGTCCTCGAGGCCATGCGTCACGAAGCCCCGCCATGCGGGATGAGGCGGGCGCTGCTCCTCCCGCCGACGCCTTTGTCGCGCCTTCTTCTTCTTGGGCGCGTCTGTCCAGAGCAGTAGCGGGCGGCGCTTCGTCTCGCGCTCCTTCTCCTCTTCCTCTTCTCTTCCGCCTAACAGCTTGGCGAGATCGAGCTACACTCCTCCGGTGGCACTGTTGCTCCCACGAGCAGGATGACTTGCTCGACCTGCCGGGCTTCTTCATGTTCCCGGCGGCCGGGTTTTACCGCCACGGAGAATCCTGCCGCTTTAGGGGTGAGCTGCCTCGCGACGAAGTGTTCGGCAGACCGGCTGCTCGGTCTCGCCTCGGCAGCTTCCGAGCCATCGCTTTGGCACCAAGTCCGTGGCGCCGCTTGCCGCTATTTTTGCCTCCAGCCGCCCCACCGCGCCTTTGAGCGCCGACCGCTGGCCGGAGCCGGCGGCAAGAGCTCCACGCCGCCATTTTGTCCTTGAGGCTCGCCAGCTCATCGCCCGTGACGCGCCGCGCAGATGTTTCGGCAAGGCGATCGCCGAGCGCCTCGACGTCGTCTGTGGCGGTCTCTTCTTGGGCAGCTGATGAAAAAGAGATGATCGTTAAGTCTAACACGGTCAGAAGATTGGAAGATCTAAAGATCAATTCCTACGTACCTGCCGTGGAAGGCTTGGTCCTGATCTTCTTCGCCGGAACCTTCCGCCTCTTCCTCGGGGGCTCCTTGGCGGCTTCTCCGCCTTGGCCCTTGGGTGTTCGTGGCGACGAGCTCAGCTCCCTGGTGAGCTGAGCGCTCCTCTCGCGCAGCGCAAGAAGTTTTTCCTTGCGCGCGACTTCTTCTTCGAGCCTCCTCTGCTTGGCGACCTGTTGCAACCGATCCATGCGGCCAGGGTGAGCTTGCGTGTAACGCCTAAGCCGATAGCCATGGTCTTTACCTCTTCGCCGCCTCGCCGGGCGAGGAGGGAAGCGCTGGTCTCTTCCCACTGGCTGACCGCTACCCCTTGGTCTCGCTTTGCACGCCTCCGTCGCCTAGCTTGGTCTCTTCGACGGTGGTGGTGGCCAGTCGCGGGCGAAGCTCACAGAGGCTCGGCCGCCACCTTGGGCTTTGTGGCCGCTTTGGCCTTGCCCTTCTTTGCCTTCTCCTTCTCGCACCGGAGAGTTCCTCAACGATCCCTCCAAGGATCAGCTTGGTCCTCCTGCTGCTTTGAGAAGCGGACGTTAGCATTTAAACAACATTGCAAGTCTAGCACCATAGGTCGGGGTAAGTAATTTACCTCGCTCAGGCGGACAAGCACGCTATGCTGGCAGGTGTACGCCACCGCCGGTGACCTCCCGTGTCTTCTTCGCCGCCTCAAGATGGCGCCGACCCGCCGGTCACCCATGCGTCGGTTGGCTTCTCCGCCCAATGTAAGGGATTGTTAGTTCCTGCTCGGAGGAAAGAATGTATTTAGAGGTTGAGTCTTAAAGGCACTTACCCGCATTTCCTTGTGATGTCTTCCTATCCTCTATCTTGTAGAAGGATAGGACTTTCTCCGCAGCGCGATGCACTCGCTCATTGTGAAGTCCCGAATAATCTCCGCCGAGGCATTGGCGCCCCTTTGCCGGGCGCCTTCCGTGAAGACGAAGTTTCTTTGTCGCCGCCCGCTTGTAGAACCACCTCACCCACCACGCGCCCATTGAATCGAAAGCAGAGGTGGGCGAGGGTACTGCGCTGTCGTCGGCGGTGGCCCGAGCTTGAGGTAGTAGCACCTCAGCTGAAAGCGCAGAGCTGCTCCTCGCATCGTAGTAATGGAGGAACAGCCTACCAAGGATCGATGCTCAGATAGCCCTCGCATTGTGTGCGAAGACGGCCATCCTGGAGGATGGAGTTCGGATTGAGGTTCGCCACCTCCAATCGGCCGATGTTCAAGAAGGCTTCGACGAAGTCGCCTCAGAGACCTCAACCCGAATAAAGGCAAACTGCTCAAGTCGATTAACTCTCCTCGAGCGGCTCCGGAGTATCCTCCTCTCCGGGCAGCCTCCAGCTACCGGTGTCGATGTGGCCCTCCTCCTCCCATATCCTAAGGTCCTCCTCGGTCAAGCTAGTGCCTGTGAATTTGGCCATAGCGATTCCTGTACGGACGAAAGGTGGTCGGTGATGGAGTTTGGGTACTTGATGCTGAGCGTGGTTGGAGCTAGGGCTTAGAAAGGAAAGGCGCGAGAGCAGAAGTGGCTGGCCGAGGGCGGCTTGGGTACTTTTATAGTCCCGTATAAGCAGCTCAGAACGGTTTTGTCCCGTAACGCTAGTTTTTACTACAACGGCTAGGTAAAACGGTCCTCGCTTTCACCTGCAGCAATGATGTGAAGTTACCGTTGGAGTCACCAACGGCTATTTTTTTCCGTGTTTGCATCAAGGTCGAGTGCTCGCCGACAGATGTCGTTTCGCTCAACGCAACGGAGTTGTTTCGGATCGATCGGGTTTGTTCGGTCCCGAACAAGTCTTGTTCGGTTGAACCATAACCTATTGGCCGCTTGTTACATGTCTTTGTAGCAGAAATATACCCTCTTCAGGACTTGGAGTCTCAAGAGGATGACCCCACTCTAGTGAGTCCTTCCACTTGAGTCTCGAGGGCTAGCCGTCGGGATTAGATTACGCCCATTGCCATGGCCCACTCCTCGACGGCCCAATCGAATGACCTACCAGGCCCGCCTCCTGGAAGGTTCTATCGAGCCCATGTGCATCCCGCCGAACAGCCTCTTGGTCAAGACGGTGCGAACGGCCTAGGATTCGTGTTTGAGTCCTACTCGAACAAGAATTTCTGCACGGCCACGTGAAGACTCCTGACGTGGTTTCCGGATTGGAATAGGAGTCGTGATCCCCAAGACATGGAGTATGCCTTATCTACCTCGGGATGTATTTGGCATGTAATCGAGTTCACATGCACTGTGAGTTAGCCCGGCCCGATATTCCCTCGGTAGGTCGGTTTGCTCAGCACTATATAAACAGGGCCCCTATGGCGTTTAGAGGGACCATGGCCAAGAGCTTTTGCATCTTAGCACCTCGTAGTGATCATCTTATAGCTTATCGCGCACTTGTACTCACATAATCTCGCCGAGACTTGTTCGTCTCGTCGAGCCACCTCTTGTATTCATCCCCGATATATAAGAAAGGCTGGACGTAGGGCTATTATCTCTCCCGAGAGGCCTGAACCAGGATAAAAACCCCTGTCTCCTGTTCGTTGCTGTTCGTGGTTGTTCGGCGTGTCTCCTATCTCAATCTTAAAGAACCTTGGTTGACTTGGGTCGATATCCCAACCGTCGACAAAATCATTATCACAAAGATTACCTAATAATTACCTTGATGTAACAAAATGTAGATGGACCGACTATATATGTATAACGCAAACCGATGCTCAAAGGAGTTCTTGGAAGGTGTGAAAGCTTTTATTCATGTGGCCAATGCATACATGTCGCCAGAATATATAAGTTGTCCATGCGTAGACTGCAAAAATGAGAAGAAATAACAATACTCATGGTAGCTTCACACCCATTTGGTGCAAATAGATTTCATGGAAAACTATACCTGTTGGACCAAACATGGTGAAAAAGAGATTACGCGGGAAGACAATGAAGAAGATAGCAATGACCCGGTCGACGTCGTTGCCCAATACAATTCCCTTGCTGATGGATGAGGGAGATACAATGACGGAGATTGTTGATGATGAGTTCAACCAGATGCTACGTGATGGGGAGAGAGTACAATGATGAAAGAGAATCGAAAAAGTTCCACCAACTGTGGAAGGACCACATAACACTGTTGTACCCAAATTGTGACCAAGGCCACAAAAAGTTGCCTACAACACTGGAGCTGATGCAATGGAAGGCAACCAATAGATTGTCTGATAAGGAATTTGACGAGTTGTTATGTCTCATAAAGTTACTTCTGGAGGGTAACACACTGCCTACGAGTACTTACGAAGCCAAACAGGTTGTATGCCCTTTGGCATTGGAAGTACAGAAGCTTCATGCATGTCCTAATGATTTTATCCTTTATCACAAGGAGTACGAGAATTTATATGCTTGTCCAGTTTGCAAAGCGTCACAGTATAAGGTCAAGTGTGAGGACACATTAGTTCTAAATGTGTATGTAAGTTGTTAATGATTGTTATGTTCTTTATCGGTTAATTGTGGTTAATTATCTGTGCTTAAACTTTTAATCAATTGAGATTGAATTAGCTAATGTAAATTAGAATAGGAATAATATTATAAATTATACATCACACACAACAACATAAAATACCTTTCTACCGGTCGGTGTCTCTAACTGGTCCTTAAGGGCTATTCAAGACCAGCTGCCATGTACCCACCAACTAGCTCAATATATAAATTAGAATAGAAATAGTATTATAAATTATATATAGCACACAGCAGCATAAAACACCTTAGTACCGGTTGGCATCTCCAACTGGTCCTAAAGGGCCATTCAGGATCACCTGCCCCATGTGCCCACCAACTAGTATGGCTAGTGCACCAGTACCGGTTATATAAACCAGTAGTGATGCATGGATTTATGTGTACCAGTTCAGAAACCAATTGTTAGGTATTGTGTCGAATATGTGTACAAGTAGGTTACATTGACTTAGTGTTGTAATAGGCAGGGTTGGTTTAGAGTTAGAGTCGAACTCTAGCCAGGCCTCCACTATATTAAGGGAGGCAGCCCCGGTGTAACGGGAGCAACGACTTCATAAATAGTAGCTTAGGTCTGAGGAGGTCAACGGCTGGCATGTGCCTGTGACCTGTGCAGCCAGTATGCTGCGGTATTATGGATTGGGGAGGAGCACCCATAATCAGAGCCCCGCAGATGTAGGCGAAGGCCAAACTGCGTTACCAAACATCGTGTCTCCTGGTGTCATTAATGGTCTTGCATTGGTGCATATCCTAACAAGTGGTATCAGAGCTTGGTTGACGAGGTTGGCCATGCGGAAGATCTTGGGGGAGACACGAGGTTTATGCATACACAGGCGCCACAGAAAACACCTCATCGGCGTAAGGTGGAGCATGGCGGCGATCGACGATTCGATCTGTGGTGTCAGACACTTCGGGCAAGAGGCTCGAACTGTTCGATGTGATACCGTTGGCAAGGATCTACCAAGGCCAGGTGATCAAGGGCCGACAAAGTAGCCGACGAGGTCGGCAGGCGATGGCGACGACCTCGGTGTTCGTGATCAGACCAGCAAGAGCAGATGAATGCCGGATAGATCGGAAAGGAGGGAGTAGTGATGCGACCGGATGTTGCACAGAAGGCACTGCATTACGACACTGGAGATGGAGCTGTGGCGTGGATGCGGAAAGCTAGGGTGCGGCATGTCCTGCTGTGCACAGATGACGTGGTGCACGGTGGCGAGCTAGGAAGCCTTCTTGAGGGCTCGAAGATTGAATATTTGATCTGGAGATGGAGGTATTTTTTGCAATTTTTTGGAGATTTTTGGGCAATTTCTCACTGACCGGTGGACGTCAAAGGTAGGTCCCACCACGCATGAGGTGTACTATGCTCGTGGGAACAACAGGGTTGCAGAGTGGCGGCCCAAGCGAGGGGAGGGGGGGCGGTGGCCCAAGCGGGGGCGCGCGGTGGCCGAGCCTAGGGGTGTGTACTGCCCAGATGGATATGTGGCGGCTGGCTCCAGCGTGGCGCCGGCCTGTGAAGGGGCTCATGGGTGCCCAGCGCGCGTCACCCAGCGAACGGGCTGAAATATTGCATTTTTTGAGTCTGAATTTCGCAGAAAAGTCAAGGAGGTGGAGGTGGAGCCCGGATTTGAGGTGGAATAGAAGTTTAAAAAGAATATAATTCATTGGTAAAGGGGTTTTCTCACCTCTATAAAAGGGGATCCAAATGGGAGCCAAACCCAAAAATGCAAAGCAATCAACGGTGGTTTTAAGCGTAGATTTTGGAGGAGTTTTTTTTATGGCGTGAGATTCCGAAGGAGTGAGGCGTTCTTGGACGGCTATTGGCGATCTGTTCAAGATGGTGAACGGGTCGGGTGGCGTTACATCCATCGACAAGCAATTGGCGTTGGTAGAATCGCAGGTCGACAGGATGAAGCCGACAAGTACAAATTTCAGTATGGTGAGGTTTGACGGTACAGAAAACTTCAGTTTATGGCAGGCGAGGGTCCGTGATCTCCTGGTGCTGCAGGGGATTGTGGTGGCTCTTAAGGCGAATAAACTAGAGAAGGTGGAGGCCGATAATTGAGAGGAGATGTGATTGCAGGCAGCGGCAACCATACGCCTTTGTCTCACAGATCAGGTCATGTACAATGTCATGGAGTTGTCATCACTAAAGAAAATTTGGGACAAGCTGGCCAGTCAGTTTATGTCCAAAACTCTGACCAACAAGCTGTATCTAAAGCAGAAGTTGTATGGGCTGAAGATGCAGAAGGGGTCGGATCTGCAAACACACATTGATGTTTTCAACAGGTATGTCACAGATCTATCACATCTGGAGGTGATAATCGCTTATGAAGACAAGGCAATTATTCTTCTTTGTTCGTTGCCTCCGTCATTTGAGCATTTGGTTACAACGTTGATGTATGGCAAGGATAGTGTCAAGATTGAGGATACTACTACGGCGCTTATGTCTCATTAATTGAGAAAGAATAACAATGCATTGGAAGAACCTCGTTCCGTTGCTTTGCTAGTGTTAGGTGATCAAGGCGGTAATAGGACCGGAAAGAAGAACAAGAAAAATAACAGGGCGGTGCTTTGCTTCAGATGCAATGAGTGGGGACACATGAAAAGGGACTGTCTAGGTCCACCAAAAGGAGCAGACGCTAATGTGGTAATAGGCTGATGTGACTCCGGAGGTGACAGTGCTGAGGTTCTCCGATTAGAAGGGGCTATTGTTGCAGGTGGAGCTACTAAGTGTGTTTTTGCAGGGTCGGCGTCATCTGTTCCAAAAGGCGGCGAGTTTGAGAAGGACTCGTCGGGTGGCCCGCTGTAGGCTGCAAAAGAAAGAAGCAAACAAAGTACGGGTGCACGGGTTCGCGCAACGCTTTGTAATGACTTCATGGTGGAGAAGACTATATTATTCAAGGTGGAATTTGTTAGATATTGTGTCAAATATATGTATAAGTAGGTTACATGGACTCTGTGTTGTTGTAATTGGCAGGGTTGGTTTAAAGTTAGAGTCGGACTATAGCCAGGTCTCTACTATATAAAGGGAGGCAGCCCTGGTGTAACCGGAACAACGACTTCATAATTGTAGCTTAGGTCTGAGGAGGTCAGCGACCTGCATGTGGCCGTGACCTGTGCTGCTGGTATAATGTGGTATTATGGATTGGAGAGGAGAGCGCATAATCAAAACCCCGCAGATATAGGCGAAGACTGAACTGCGTTACCAAACATCATGTATCCTGATGTTGTTTGTGATCTTGCATTGGTGCATATCCTAACACCAATTCTAGAGGCCATTACGAACCAGCACCGCTATGCCATTCCACCGTGGTGTCTAATTGAAATGTAGACTTGGAATTGTTACAGCCAGTGTCATCCTCCCACTATGATCCCTGAGGAGGTGACCCCTTCGTACCCCATGCTCCTCACTCGAGGGAGGCCTATAGGAGGAATAAATCGGTTCGTTATGGCAGAGATGATGAGCACCATCTGTCGCTTCGGTACTTCGATGCGGCTTTCTTCTCCGACCACCAGCCCACCACTCCTTTCCGGCTTTCCTTGACTCGCTCCGGCGAGGGGGTGGAGACGAGGGGCGGCGTCGACTCAGGCAGTGCACCGAGATCTGGGAAGACGGCAATGTTCAGGCGGCCAAGCGTGCAGCTCCAGTGAGCCGGCGACCTCAGCATCCATGGTGGAAGCTCAACGGTAGCCACGGTGATGCACTCTCACAACGAGCTCAGCAGCCATGGTGGATGCTCAATGGTAGCCACGGTGAGTTCATGCTTCTTGTTGTCCTAGTGATGAAATCGTTCTCGGTGCCATGGATGTGTTCCTGGTTGCGTGGTGTACAGAGATGGAAAAATTGATTAAATAATATACATATAATTTCGAGTTGAAAAACTATGCGGCATATTTATTTTTTTATGAAATTGAGCTTGCTTTAGTTGTGTGGCACGGCGGAAAGGGGGCATCCGCCACCCCAGGCGACGGAAGGCTGGCTTCCACCACCCCAGGTGACGGAAAGGGGGCTTCCGCCACCCCAGGCGGAGGAAGGTGGATTCGGTCACGCCGGGTGGCAGAAGCCACCTCGGCTGCCCATGCGGCGGCTGCACCCGCGCCTCGGCTCCTCCCGCGCGTCGGATTCCCTCACCTCGGTTACCACGCGCGTTGAAGTGTGTGCCTAAATTATTGAAGTGCGTGCCTGTCAGCAGCTGCATGCGGAAAAAGAAGATAGGGCTGGTGCGACGTCATTTCATGTCTCTCACTTATGTGTTAAGCCTGCGTTTAATTTACTAAATGATTAATTACTGATTAATAAATTACATGCTTATGATGATTTAATCCACACACGCTCGGCCATATAACGAGGAGTGGTCCTCGGTTCTCCGCACAACATTTGTGCTGGCTGATGCTCAGTTGCGCTTGCGCATTTCTGCTGCCCGATGGTCAGCTAAGCTTGTGTTGCTTGTGTTTTCTCACTGTCTTCATCAAGGTGCTTTGTTTTTTTTTTGAACCAGTCTGGAGGTAATGTAAAATGTAGATGATATTTTAGTTTTAAAACTTTCATTCATTATTTCATGTGTTTCAATGCGCAGGAGTTGGTACCTCGTGAGCAAACTATTTATTCGACATATTTTCACTAGGTATGCATTTTAATAAACGATCATGCTTAGACTTGTATAATACAGTAGAATAAAATATAGATTAATGTAGATTTATACAGTAGTAAAATGTGATATTAAATCGTATTTTTGGAGATTTTACAAGCATAAACATTTTTAGGCAATAAAATGAAGAAAAATGTTATATTGAAATAAAATTTTGAAAACATATAATTCTAGTTTTCCATAATTCTGTCCCAGAATTACATTTTTTCGTAAATGGTTAAGATAAATATAATATTGTTAAATATATGAGCGCGTGTATCTTTTAATAATTTACATAAAATGTTACATTAATAACTAAATTAATTGTAATGCAAATGATTGAGTGTGGCGGAAGCATTCAACAATTTTAATGCAAATAATTTTTTTAATGCATATATAGATGAGTGACAACGTGTCATACTTTCGCAAAAATTGAGAATGCACATATAGATAAGTGACAATTTTTTTATTGACACATGGATAGATCTGAGTATAACGCTGCATATATCCTATGGAAATGCTCCAACAGAAGTGCAGGGTACTTTTGTTAGCATGCACAGTTGCATGCATACACAAGCCGCAATAGATCTTCCTATAGGACCTAAAGACTTAATAGGGGTGGTTGCCGGAACACTTGGTATAGATCGGTGAAACTTCAAAGTGCGCCTACAGGCGGTTCGGCCCCGTTACGTCGCGAACACTTCGTATGTAGTGTTCAACTTGTGGGAGTTTCGAAACCGAAGTTTCTGGGACTTGTATGTTACAAAGTCTGTTGAGGAAGCGTTCGAGATTGGTGTGTACGCTGTAATGGTACCACGAGACGAGGGAGGCACAAGCGAAATATCATTAATGGCTGTAGAGTCTGCTACATATGTTTCCAGTAACACGGTAGAGATTGGGGGCTCATTGCAAGGTTAAATCGTAGAAGTAGAGGAGAGGGTTGGAGGACATAATAGGGTTGTCGTAGCGGAGGAGGTTGATGTGGCGGCTATGGAAGATGATGAGGTCGACGTGACGGGAGAAGGTGAGGATGATGGTGAGGATGATGCAGGTACTGCGGTCGCGTACTTTCGTGAAATACAAGCAGCGAACTGCGTTATGGCTGATTTCTCCCAGATATTTAGCTGGGGATATCAGCATAACGATATACAAGTCGGACAAAGTTTTGGGAGTAAGCAGGAGGCGCAACACTTTATTTTCAATTTCGACATCATCACCCGTCGTGAGCACAAAGTGCTACTGTCTAGGCCAGACGTCTATGTGGTTGGGTGTAAAAAAGAGGGGGAGTGCTCGTACCGTGTACAGGTCCATAGACCGAAGCATGATGAATGCTTGGACACGGAGCAGACTCCCGAAATAGAGCGGCAGATGCACTGGGAGGCGGCGGGGCGCAGGGCCAGGGCTGAGGAATGATGGCAAGACGCCCTCACGGAAGACAGAAACAAGCGTGCGAGAGAAGAGTTTCAGGCACCACCGATAGTGGCAGTTCAATGAGCATGAGGCAGACCGTGCCAGAAAGCGCGGGAGTGTTGCTAGAGCCAGGGAAGTAGGACCTAGCGTGTTTGCGCAGGGGAAATACCCCCACTGCACCCAGTAGTATGATTATCGTGTATGGCAACTATGTTTTTAAATCTACTAAGGCATGTAAGTTTAGTTATGATGCACTACTATGGTAGATTGTTTTATGCATCATACGTGCCATTACTTCTATCATGTAATCCTAATGTTTTATTATTTAATCTCTAGTTCTCTATAATCATAAACCGTTTACCTGCTCCGACACAACGAACTAATCACCGTTTCTAATTTTAGCATTGTTTACTTGTTTTTATTCTTTCTACTTAATTCAACGGAGTGAACAAATTAGTTAAAAAATTTTAGAAATTAGGGAACAGAATAACAGAGTGGTGCGCAACTTGTTCACTAACGTCATAACGCTACCGTTAACGCAACTTGCACACCCCTTTGTTGCGCACCAACAATGATAACGTCATAATGCTACCGTATTCGATAACGTCATAAACAACGGAGGGAATAAAATAACAGAGTGGTGCGCAACTTGTTCAAATTTTAGAAATATTTTATCATTCACGCTTAATTTTAGAAAAAAAATTTTAGTCCCATAAATACATTTTCGCGTAAATGATTAAAATAAATACAATGCTCCTAAACATAAGGTTATGGTTCGGATAGCTCTTATTAAGATTTACATAAAATAATACGACGTTATCTAAAATAAGAGATCAAGCAGCTAAAAGGAAAATAATTTAATGTATCTCATTTTCAGCGCATTTAACGTCGTTTTCAGGGCCGTGGTAGAAGATCGTTGCGGCCACGCGCTGCGAGGAGGCCTGTGGACGCGTGGCGGCTGCGCATGGCTTCCGCTACCCAGGGTGGCCGAAACCCCTAGCCACCCGGGGTGGCAGAATCGGCCTTCGGCCATTCCACGTGGTGTATGCTCTATTTTGGTTATGAAAGGCCCAATCTAATTGGTGAGCGCTTTCACTTTCTTCTTATTGATCTGGTGTATGCTTGGTTTTGATTAAGAAAAGCTCAATTCAATTGATGATCAGTTTCATTTAGCAAGATGAGTTTTTTCTAGCTATGAATGCACTGGCGCCTCAGAATAGTCGGATTGCGCTTAAACATAAACATCCATTTTAATTTTGCCTTAGGCATCGTGAGAACTATATTTGTGTAGTTGTGCTCCTCCGGGCAAAAAAAAAATCGCTACATAGATGTATATGAAGAATTAAAACCACAATTGATCACAACAATTTATTTCTTAGAGACATCTGTGTAGACAACCCAAGTCATCTATAGATAATATGGCACCTTCCTATAGACAGCAGCTGTCTATACCATTGTACATGCCCTTAGGCTTTGGTTGCTAAGTGGACATCAAAGCAACAAATTTTTACAACAGTATCATGCTACTACCTCCGTTTTTTTTGTTTGACACCTTTAACTTTTTGATACGCCTTTGACCATTGGTCTTATTCAAATTATTTTTGTAAATATCATTTATATTGTTGTGATTTGTTTTATCAATAGAGGTATTTTAAATATGTTTTATTTTTTTACATCTTTGTACTAAATTTTTGAATAAGACGATTGGTTAAAGACGTGCCAAAAAGTCAAAGGCGTCGAACAAAAAAAATGGAGGGAGTACTAAGAAAGAGGTGACGGGACACCCGAGGTGTGTTGGGAAAATGTGTGGGCATCATATTCACCCTCCGCATCTTCCCTGTGGCAGGATGCAAAAAGTAAGATTAGTAGACAATGGGTGTTCTCCAGTAACAACATTTGTCTTATTATCCATTTAAACTAAATATTGATCGTTTTGAACCATAGTTTTAAAATTTTGAAACTAATAATCAAAACGACATTTGAGAATATCCCACCATGCAATGACTGAGTTTTTCCACTAGCGATCTCATTGTGCGGCGAACCACTATTTGGACGAACAACCCTTGATCAGCTTTTGAATTTGTTGGATTTATTGCAAGATCAATCCTTTGAAAAAAACCCTCGAACAGAGCTGCTCGTCGTCTAGACTGACAAACATCAAGAGCAAGCCACAGAGCCAGTGTTTAGAAAGAATCACGCCTCCCCGACATAACTCGCTCATAAAACACTGGTCAATCTCACATATTTTTCAGTGCTAAAACTTGCATCTTTTCTTGACCCTTTGCCATCTATTTATATTAGAGAAAATACAAGACTCCTACTCAAATTAGAACTACTAATTTTAAACAAACTCCATCTCTAGTGCTTTACTTTTAGATAAACCTAATCCTACTCAACTAGACAAAACCTATCAAGATTAGATTCAACAATCACCCTCTTATCTTGATCATGAATTCATAGCACGTCTCCTTGAACTTGACGCAATCTAATGGTTTGATAAATATGCTTCCTTGCACAGTCCTCACGTCCACTTGACGTGTTCACAATCTTGAAGGATTGCAGCCCAAACATGTCCTTCAAGTCACCTCTGCATACTCGGTTCTTCTTCTTTTACTACTTCTTCCTCTTCTTCTTCTTCTTCTTCATCGTCTTCGTTTTCTTCTTCTTCATAATCTTCTTTTACTTCTTCTTCACTATCGTTGGTGCCATCTTTATCTCCTTCTCCTTCTCTGTATCAGCTGCCTCGTCTACGGCACAGAAAGGATCTGACTACAACACATCTGTTAAGTCAGTTGGAGTTGCACTTGATGTTCCCCACTTGAACATTTCAAGTGGTACAACCTTTTCATGCACTTGTTTACTATGCTCATTGGTATATATGTTCAACTGAATCATATATAGCCTATCTTTGGATCTTTTTACCTTCATGAGAAGCTTCCCGCTTTGCTCATAGACCCATAGATCTCCTTGGTGCATGATCACTTTGCATCCGTCTTCGACAAACTGTCCCAAACTGATGATATTTTTCGAGAGACTCGGTATGACACATTGTTCTCCGTTCTTACACTGGAGAAGAATTGAGCCCTTCCCCTTTATCGCCACAATTGATCCATCACCAAATTGGATTTGTCCTTGGAAACTCTCATCCAAATTCTCAAAAAATGACCTTTGCCTAGTCATAGGTTGCTTGCACCATTGTCCAAGTACCACTTCATGGATTTAGGTTGTGTTTCACCCTCGACACACGACCTCAGCATGACCTTCTCTTTACTTAAAAACATCACATCATTTACCTTCTGCACATGCGTGGAAAAAAGTAGGCATGGTTCATTATCGACGTCCTTATGGATGAGATTCGCCTTCTCTTTGTGCCAATCTCTATTACGACGAGGTTTTTGGCACTCAGATGCATAGTGCCCATATACATTGCAGTTGAAGCACTTGATCTTGCTCCTATCCTTTGCACCCACGAAGTTCCGTTTGCCGTTGCTTGACTTGTCATCATTTGTATCACTTGACTGACCGCTGCTGTCAGTATTGCTTGACGAGTCATCATCGCCACGACCAACCTTGCCGTGTCGATGTCTACCACAATGGCTGCAAACATTGTTTGACTTTGATCCTTTAATAGAATCCTCGTCACTGGCTTTCTTTCCACCAATTTCAGAAGACCTCTCTCCCTTCTTTGATAGTGTTTACCACTGCGATAGGGTGAGCAACGGTTTCACTTGATCCTCTGAATCACCAATAGTGGATTTGATCCGTTCGTCGTATGCCTAGTAGCGACCAATCAGATCGGCGTGTTAAAGTCTTCAAGTCAATACATTGCTCTATCGAGATGACGAGCTACATGTATTTCTCCTGTGCCGCACGCAAGAAACGGCGTACCACTTCAGCTTCAGACAATTGCTTGTCCTTGTCTTTTTCCAGTCCTCGGATGCCATTGACGATCGTCGAGACCCTGGTAGCGAAGGCCGCTACGGTCTCACCATCCAGCATCTTGAGATTCTTAAAATCGCATTTAAGAGACTATAGTTTCGCCTCTATCACTCGATCATGTCCGACGTTTGCCGTCTTTATTGCCTCCCATACCGCCTTCGCCGAGTCCATTCTGGCGATGGTGATCATGAGGTCTTCGGGTATCACACTATAGATTGCCGATAGTGCTAGTCGATCCTTTCGGTATTCCGCGCTTTCTTTCTTGTACACGTCACCTCCTGGATCAACAGCAGACCACACCTCCTGTGCCTCCATCGCTACACGCATCTTGATGGCCCAGATAGTATAGCTGCTCCTTGCAAGTTGCGGGTACATCGTCGATGGCAGGGCCTCCTGCCTCACCACCGACGCTTCCTTCTATGCGGTACTATCGACATATTCTTATTGCGATATCCGAGTTGAACATAGGCTCTGATACCAATTGTTGGATTTATCCCAAGATCAATCCTTTGAAAAAACCCTCGAACTGAACTGGCCGTCGTCTAGACCGACGAACATCAAGAGCATGCCATAGAGCCCGTGTTAAGGAAGAATCACGCCTCCCCGACATAGCTCGCTAATAAAACAAAGGGCAAGCTCACATATTTTTTTGTGCTAAAACTTGCACCTTTCCTTGGCCCATTGCCATCTACTTATACTAGGGAAAATACAAGACTCCTGCTCAAATTAGAACTACTATATCTAAACAAACTCCATCGCTAGTGCTTTTACTTTTAGATAAATATAATCTCACTCAAACTAGACAAAACATATCAAGATTAGATCCAATAGAATTTTAGGTTGAGTTGAGTATTGTTGTTTATCTCGATGCACTAATTCAGAGTAGGGGGTGAAAACGGGTCGGATCAGATCGGATAATGGCTAAAGCATATCCTTATTCTACAGTTTTTCTTGGAACTAGATACAGATACAGATAGCACGGTTACGGATACGATACGGAGAATGCCGGACACGAATACGGAGCGGATTCAGGTCGAATCGAATACGACCACAGATATTTGTCGAAACATATAACCCCTCAAACTATACGTCCAAGTTCAATTAAAGCAATCAACAAATAGACCATATCACATCAGTATATCAGTTATCACCAATTAACCTTGACATTATGTGATTCATGTAAGCATGCATTCATGCATAAGCATACAAGTGATACAACACATAGGTTCATTAACACATAATCATTAGCATTACCAAATACCAATGAACATTGACATAGTTCATGTCTCGCGAAAAAGTTATATTTTAAATTTCCAAAGAATTTCTTTATTTTTGAGAATTTTTAAAACCCCATTCATATTTTGCTCTTTCTAATGAAAAGCTTCTTCTATTTTTCTAGGAAACTTTATTGTATAATATGTAAAGTATTATTCCATATTTTGTGGACTACATGGCCCCGGGTATCCTCTGGAAGGCCCATAAGGGAGCAGATGGGGGACGATCCAAGTCGGCCGAATAAGGAAAGAGACCACTCGGGTACACGCGCCTTGAGTTCCAAGGAAGTTCCCGGGGATATAATCTATCTCCGTGTAATTAGGAGATCAGCACATGCATGACATGTAACGACATAACAAGATTAGGTACCGTGTATCACGTGCTACCGTGTAACTCTATTCCCCCCTGCGCTATATAAAGGGAGGGGGTAGAGGCCATAGAGGAATCACCTGATAGTTCATCTGTTAGAGCATACATTGTAATCACCTTGGTCATCTTGCATCCTGCAGGTTGATCAATCATAATCCCAGAGCACAGAAAGTAGGGTATTACCTACGTTGAGGGCCTGAACCTGTATAAACCCGTGTCTTATGCTACCATCTAGTTTAGTTCTTGATTAGCGTCCCCTCATACAAATTCATTGCCGGCGGTGACCCCCCAGTTAGTCACCAGTCGACATATTTGGACTCTACTCAATTTTTGGATTTTTAGAAATTTATTTCATATTTTTCTGAGCCATATACTATTTTCTACAAATTTAACCATTTTCTGATAATATTAAATACGAAAAGAAAAAGGAAAATCCACTTTGGGCCTAGGGACTTGGGCTGGTGGGCTGGTGTTAGTGGGATGGGCTCGGATATCCGATTAACTTAGATTCCCGCATATCCGAATCTGAATCCGAGTTCGGGTCATCCCGTATCCGAATCCGAAAAAAAATATCCGAGTTCCAATCCGAATCTAAAAATATCCGATCCGAAGATATCCGAATCCGGATCCGATTGATCCGGTTCGGACATTATCCGTCCCGTTTTCACACCTAATTCAAAGTGAGACCGTCGATAAATCGTGACGAACCAAATGTTCACCAATTCCCAGCACATCTGATTGTTCGTTCTTCCTCACATCTTTTCCTCAGTGTATGGTACGTTAGGATCATTCCTACTTTGTGAAATCACGCGGCATCTTCTGACTCACAAAATATAAAAGCATCAGTGTTCTTCAGTCCCAATATGATGCAGCACGCCCTCCAACCCTCTCCCATGCACTACCAAACAAGTCTGATCAAAATCAAGATATATATATATTTATATATACGCGCAATAAAATAGCCGCCGATCACATTGTTCCTTGTGTACTCCTTGGGCAATCTCCCGCCCAACGTCCCATCTCACACGGACAGCACATTTCTTTGGGTGAAAGCGCTGCTACGTACTACTATCTTGCTCAAGTACGTTCTCACATCACTCTCTGCCTGCATCTCTCTCTCTCTCTCTTCCCCACCTGCTATAAATTCCATCCACATCTTTTGTCTATTCAGCACCGAACAAAGTGAAGTGAAGGCGCGTGCACAGAATACACAGAGGCAGGTCCCAGGCCATAGTAATACTCGCAGCAGGAATTAGCAGGACAGGCTCGCAATGGCCAGGCCTTCTCCCTTGCTCTCCTGTGCCATCGTCGCACTCGTCTTCATCAACCATTCCCCGTCCATCGCCGGCGACCCCGACCTGCTCCAGGACCTCTGCGTCGCCGATCTCAGCTCAGGTACGCCGCAGCCGCCGCGGTTTGGGATTTCTTGATGGCTTCAGGTAGGGAAGGCTGAAATGAACATGGTGGCCTCGATCAGGCGTGAAGGTGAACGGCTTCGTGTGCAAGACCGCCGTGGCGTTGGACGACTTCTACTTGAAGGGGCTGGGCGCCGCCGGCAACACCAACAACACGTACGGCTCGGTGGTCACCGGCGCGAACGTCGAGAAGGTTCCGGGGCTCAACACGCTGGGCGTCTCCATGGCGCGCATCGACTACGCGCCGGGCGGCCTCAACCCGCCGCACACCCACCCGCGCGCCACCGAGATGATCTTCGTCCTGCAGGGCACCCTCGACGTCGGCTTCGTCACCACCGCCAACAAGCTCTTGGCCAAGTCCCTGACGGTCGGCGACGTCTTCGTCTTCCCCCGCGGCCTCGTCCACTTCCAGAAGAACAACGGCGACGTGCCAGCCGCCGTCATCTCGGCCTTCAACAGCCAGCTCCCCGGCACGCAGTCACTCGCCATGACGCTCTTTGCCGCCTCGCCGGAGGTGCCCAACGGCGTGCTCACCAAGGCGTTCCAGGTCGGCACCAAGGATGTGGAGAAGATCAAGTCCAGGCTCGCACCCAAGAAGAGCTAAGCAAGCAGATTCCCAATTAAAAAGTGACTTCATTCTGGCCACCCATTCGTATTTAATTTGCACTAATTTGTTGCACCTCTCCTGTCTTGTCTTGTTTACTCAATCTTTCGTCCCTGTGTACAAATGCTGCTCTGCAGCAAGTAGAGAGGCTAGTAGGTCTCCCTTGTAATAATACGCACGCTCGCTGCTTGTTTCTTTCATTCCAAATTCAATCATGTAACTATCATGGTGACACTGATCACGACCCCATCGGCACCAACTTTTTTCAACCCCGTTCTTCGATTCTCTGTTCGGTTACATATGATAGCTTTGCAGAGAGCAGAGAAAGGACCTTCTCTGTTCGGTTACATATCTGTGTGTGCATCGATGCACACAGCACACATGCAAAAGTAGCTAAAAAAACCCAGACGGAGCGAGTGAACCTGATGATCACAAGATCACACTGCAAAACCAAATAGTGACATTGCACAGTCTTTCCACGTAGAATTAAAAGGTAGATCTACTAATGTTCTGTTCATGTTGACAGATGACCAGAATCAGAATTTTTTTTTTTGAAATCATCAGGGATTCGCACAACGGTAAGTGGGAAGAAGAACATACTGCCATCTTACAAAAGAACAAGCGCAAGTGGACAGAGAGGGTGGCATGCTTTAAGGGGGGGAAGCATGCTTGTCGTTGGGGTAGGGACCATGTCCTAGAGGTGTACAGCTGAACGCAGATCGCCTTTTTATTTCTCTTTTTAACTGTGCCCGACACGAAGAACACGAACACGATGCCGTCACTTTCACATCAAGCAATTCCCTGACCCAAACCTAGAGAAAAGCACCTCGAGAAGGAAGATTAATAAGGGTACTTTACTTAAAATGGGGTTTTCATCGAATGGTGTGTATATTGGTATTCGTCATCATGCGGTGAAACAGAGCGCTGCAGAAAAAAAAAAAATCAAAAATCAAAACCTACGATTCTTGATTACTTTACCACTCGGCTCCTTGTCACGATTTGAAGTTTTTTATCCAGATTTGATACTTCTTAGACGCCTAAAATTTTTCTATCAATCAATGTACTTTAAAGTTGCATTCTAATAACACTAAAATGGCACCACTTACCAAGGTATAATTTTAATATAAATTTGCTATTTATCAATTCTCTATTTTATTTGTTGATTTTTATATTTTATTACAATGTATATCTTCTAAATACACATGATCGTATACTTTTTATCTTTCTATGTTTCAAATCATCATGTTTATTTCGGTCATCTAAAATTACAACTGGTAATACTAAAATACACTTGTTAATAATGTGCAACTTTTGTATAGTTATAGGACAATTTTATTAAAATCAAGTGACACTTATTTTATTTTCAGACTATTGTATAATAGACGGTTCTTATTTATTTTTTCATAAATGCAATAAAGTTCCTCATGAGACGTAGACAGCATTTAACACATTACATATAGGCATAGACACAATAACTACCACTCTAAAACAGCCTAGAATTGGATTGTATGGTCAGAAAACTGCTACAAAGCAAAGAAGAATTGGATTGTATGGTGAGAAAACAGCCTAGAATTAGTAGCTTTTATTTATGCAATTGCCCTGGTAGCTTCGGTTATCTGCAAATAATATCCGTGGTACCTTCAAACAGATAGCTTTATGCTCCCCTGACCAGAGTTTTCAAAACCGCCGGTTAACCACATCTCCACGGGCCCGGTTTGCTAAACAGGCGGTTTAGGATTCAGGGGTTTGATCAAAATTCGTTCAAATAAATTTTGAATTTAAAATATACACAAAATTCTTAAAAATACTATTAATCATTCTAAACATTTTAGTTTAAAAAAAATCCAAAATTCAAAATTTTAATGTATATTTTAAAATATTTTAACAATTTTCATCGATTTTATATTTTTTCTCACAAACCGCGGTTAACTGCGCAAAACCGCCGGTTAACGGCCAAAAACTGCAGCTAACCGCGGCCAAAACTGGCGATCCCTAATTTTACATTTAGGGTAAAAACGGTTTCAAAACCGTGGGTAACCACGGTTAACCGCCTCCTCCGCGATTTTGTAAACCCTGCCCCTGACAAACCAATCGTTTTGATCTCTTTACTGTTGTGGTCCCTGTGCGAATGTGTAATCAATTATTTGTTTCTCAATAATTGAAGCGACCAAATCTATATTCCACGTACAGCTCGGTTGGTTAGAGGTAATTAAAAGAAAAGAATGAGAATTGAAATATATGGGTTGTGAAGGAACTTAAGGCCGAGGGGGGGGGGGGGTGAATCGAACTATTTCAATTTTTACTTTTGTTACGCTTAGTCGCTTAGACAAGTTAAGGCACACAGCTAGCGCGTGGATTCCTACACAAGTCTAGGTAGGCGGAAGCAATCAAAACACAAGTGTAGGAGGCACGAATGCACTCGCAGGCAGTGAATATCAAGATGCGGTAAGTAAATGAGACAGAGAGGCACAAACCAATCTTTTTTACCGTGTTCAGTGCAAGCACTTACTCACGTTGAGGAAGCTTCAGGTCAAGGAAGCCAGGACTCTATCGTCCCTAGCCCTCAATCCACTCGGTGGTAGCTCTTCACCAACACATGGTAGGCGAGCTCCAAACCTTTACACGAATCAGCAGCCTCCACATACAAAGGACCCCGAACACAGACTTCACACGCGAAACCGACCTCGAACACACCGAGGATTTAGCATATCTCCGACACAATGGAGAAGAACACGTTGGGAAGTAAGGTGGCCGCCGACGCAATGGAGGGCTCTGCACATCCCGACGGACGGAGAGGAAGCACCGTACGAAGCACGAGACCTTCATGGAGAAGGGTTTAATTGTAGTATGCTTGACGGAGCTTGGCGGTGACGACGTCTCCCGATGGCAAGAATCCCAAGAGCACAAGACCAGAGACATCAGAACTCACCCAACCCTCATCCCACCATGGAGGATGGCAATAACAACCATGGGAGAGGGCACGAACCTTGGGGGTGACGAGGAGGAGACTAGGCGGTGCTCTCTTCTTCTTCCTCACTCCTTCTCCCTCAATCTCTCTCACTTAATCTCTCAAGCCCTCATGGTGGATTTGGATTTTGGGAGTGAAGGACACCATGGGAGGACCTCTCTAGGGTGGCTAGGGCAAGGGGTGGCTACTAAATAAGGTTCTCTCAAGTTTCCTCGTGCTAGTGGCTCCTATTTATATGTACAAGGGGAAAACCCTAAGATTGGACGGCCCAGATTGAATTTTCCGGGTTGCAATCAGACCCAGTCCGATGGTCATCGGACCCAGTCCGACGGTCGCCAGACCCAGTCCGATGAAGTGTTTCACTGTGGAAGTGGCCTGGTCGGACCTAGTCCGACAGAAGGGTTGCATCTTGGCGTGATCCAGCAGTACAGCCTAGTTGCCATCAATTGATGACAACACTTGCAAATCTTCCTGCATAGCCATCTCAACAAGCAAATATGTGTCTGGTCCAGTGGATTAGTTCCAACCAAGCGCATGTGAATATGAATTAAGTCCACTTAAACCATGCATATGAGAGATATCAAAAGAAATGGCATGACTTCACTTGAGCTAGCAACTAGGCATAAGAATTGAAGTGCAGGGCAATACCATCCTAACACCTAGCTCCCCCTAGATCAATGCATAGCAAGCAATCGAGATACCGATTGAGAAAAAACACATCAAATGCATGAGCAATTCAATTCAAGTCAAGTTCTCTCATCTCACCCCTCACATGCACAATTCAGTCCCCAACAACCCCATCTTTGCAAATAAGAAGCAGTAAAGCACAAATTCATAATTTCTCCCTCTTGAGTCAAGATCAAGATTTGCAATTCTTCCTCTCCCCCTTGGCATCAATCATCAACAAAGGGCATAGAGGCAAGCAAGGATCATGATGACATGAGCAATATGCATAGCAAAAGAAATAGTGTCGTGAGCTTTGGGAGTTATACAAAATCAGATAGCACAAGTGATGTACAATATGTCATTTTCAAAGTACTCTAGGTCAACATGTCACATAGGGCAATATAAGCTGATTTGTAATGAAGCTCAAATAATTAAGAACCTAGAGCATGATTTGGGTGAACTACAGCGATTAGGCCAACAATAGAAATCATATTGCATACAATTACTAAGTAAGCATATTTCATTGCACAACCCTTTTTTTAAAAAAAATCATTTGGCTCAAGTTTTCTCAAATTTGCCATGTCTCAAGCCTTTGGAGATATTGCCCAGCATTACACTGAAAGATTCAATATCTTGGTCATCCAAAGCTCCCTAAGTTCATGCCTAGTGCAATGGCAAGCCATCTCGCTGGGAAGACATTGGTGAGACATGTATGACTCCCTTTTGGTTGAACTTATTTAACATTTTGCACATTTTTCAAGTTTTGCTAAACATTTCAAAGGTTGATCTTATCTAGTCATCGAAAGATAATAGTAACGAGTTGATGGCATGCCTAGAGCTAGATATATAAGATCATTCACATGAAGTTTGAGCAACACAGAGGCAATAAGGGTTTTAGTTGGCCTAGCACATGCTCCAAGCGACAGTTTACATAGTTAATTAGAATTAAGCATGTATTGGGCTCAGTGACAGTATTCGTGAGAGTAAGCTATTCAAATCATATAATTTCATAAGAGTGAATAATTTGAACTAAGTATAACAACCAAAACTCAGTCAACTGTCTCAAATGCTAAGTTTTGCCAAGTTGACACACATAACCCACGGCTAGCTCAAATCACACTTGACCTATCTAGTATGTTCAGCTCATTTCTTAATTTGCAAAAGCATACCTCATCTAGTGGCTTGGTAAAGATATCAGCAAGCGGATCCTCCGTCTACACAGATCCAATCACGACGTCGCCTTTCATCACATGATCCCTAAGGAAGTGATGTCGAACGTCTATGTGTTTGGTGCGTGAATGTTGGACCGGATTATTGGCTATCTTAATAGCACTCTCATTATCACACAGAAGAGGTACATGATCAAGTTTTACGCCAAAGTCATACAAGGATTGTGTCAATAACAGGATTTGAGCACAGCTACTCCTTGCCGCTATGTACTCAGCCTCAGTAGTAGATAACGCCACAGAGTTCT
This sequence comes from Raddia guianensis, assembly GCA_036346415.1. Taxonomy (NCBI): domain Eukaryota; kingdom Viridiplantae; phylum Streptophyta; class Magnoliopsida; order Poales; family Poaceae; genus Raddia; species Raddia guianensis. Next base: position 38,235,165 of record CM070538.1, read on the forward strand.
GTTTCTTTGAAGCCCACGACACAATACATCTACTGAGAAGGTGACAGGCCCTAGAAGTGCTCTTGCGATCAATCTTGCACCTGGCATAATCTGAGTTAGAATAGCTAAAGAGATCAAATCGCACACCCTTAGGGAACTAGAGACCTATACTAGGAGTAAATTTTAGATATCTGAAAATCCTTTTGATAGCTTTCAAATGCATTTCTCTAGGGTATGCTTGGTACCTAGCAAACATGCACACACTAAACATGATATCCGGCCTAGCTAGATGCTGTCAAGTAAAGTAATGCACCAATTATGGAATGGTGTAGCTTAGGATCAACAGGATTACCTTCTATGTCGAGGTCAAGGTGGCCACTTGTACCCATTGGTGTCCGGAGTGGCTTGCATCCGTCCATATCGAAGCGCTTGAGGAGGTTCAGAGTATACTTCTCTTGGCTTATGAATGTCCCAATATTGAGTTGTTTGATTTGGAAACCCAAAAAAAAGTTCAGCTCACCCATCATCAACATCTCGAACTCTGCAGCCATCATCTCATTGAAGTCTTGTACTATCTCGCCACTTGAGCTCCCAAAGATGATGTCCTCAACATAGACTTGGCACAAGAACAAATGTCCATCATCCACCTTGGTGAAGAGTGTAGAATCCACTCTCCCAACACTGAAGCCCTTGGATATGAGGAAGTCTCTAAATCTGTCATACCAAGTCCTGCGAGCTTGCTTCAGCCCACACACGAAGTCTTGGACAACTTGTAGACATGATCGGGGTGATTTGGGTCTTCAAATTCTGGAGGTTGCTCAACATGGATCAACTCCTCAATGTAGCCATTCAAAAAGGTGCCCTTGACATCCATTTGCTTCAAAGTGATGTTGTGACAAGTGGAGAATGCTATAAGAAGCCTAATAGCATCATGTCTGACTACAGGAGTATAAGTGTCTCCACAATCCACTCCCTCGACCTGAGTGAAACCCTGAGCCACAAGTGTTGCCTTGTTTCTGACAACCAATCCAAATTCATCTATCTTGTTCTTGAATACCCACTTGGTGCCAATCACATTGCAATCTTTGGGTCACTCCACAAGTATCCAGATTTTGTTTCTCTCAAAGTTGTTCTACTCCTCATGCATGGCATTGATCCAGTCAGGGTCAGTAAATGCCTTCCACCTTCTTTGGCTCCAATTCAGACACAAAAGCGTGATGCTCACAGAAGTTAGCCGTCATTGACCTTGTATGGACACCTTGAGTCAAGTCCCCAATCACTTACTCAGCTGGGTGATCTCGAGCAATGTAGTGATGGGTCCTGATCAACTGAAAAGGTTGTCCAACTATCTGATCAACTGTCCCTCCATCCAGCTCACAAGCTATCTCTGCATCTGATGCTAGCTCCAAGCATGAGCTGTCTTGAGGCACAGCTTCCCGGCTCTGAGTCTACCACTGGCTAAGGAGTGAGAGGTGGTGCAACTGTCTCAACCTCTTTTGAAGCTTCAACTGGCCTCACATTCTCAACTTCTATCTGCTTAGCTGCCCTTACCAACTGCTCTCCATCAACATCATCCAAGTTTTCATGCTGCCCTTGACTGCCGTTTGACTCATCAAACTTTACATCACACGATTATTCAATCTGACCACTTGTTTCATTGAGCACCCTGAAAAACGACCTGGCCCCTTGGCTGAGTACCCTAAGAAGATCCCAGTGTCCATTTTGCTCTAAAATTTGCCCAAATGCTCCCTCTTCTTCTTGATATAGGCCTTGCATCCAAAGACTCTAAAGTAGGAGATATTGGGTCGTCTTCCCATAAGCAGCTCGTAGAATGTTTTTTAGAAGTTTGTGAAGGTACAACCTATTAATGGAGTGGTAGGCTGCGTTGATTGCCTCAGCCAAAACAACTTAGAAGTACCAAAATTTTTTAGCATTGTTCTTGCCATCTCGATGAGTGTCCTGTTCTTCCTCTCAACCACTTCTTTTAATTTGCTCAAGAGTGTAAGTAGATGAGAATTGATGGTCAATACCTAGCTCATCACAGAACAACACAACGGAAGTACTAGTAAACTTGGTTTCTTTGCCACTTCTCATCTTCTTAAGGGTACAGTCAAATTTGTTTTGACCTTTATTTACAAATTTCTTAAAAACATCACCAGTTGGTGTTTTGTCTGGAAGAAAGATTACCCAAGTGTATCGAGAGTAGTAACCAACTATGACCAAGCAATAGATATTACCCCCAATACTCACATATTTTGTTGGCCTAACAAGGTCAATGTGCGAGAGCTCAAGTGATTGGAATGTAGACATGAAATTCTTTGCAGGATAAGCTCTTGCCACTTGTTTGCCGGTTTGACATGCCGAGCAAAGCTTATCCTTCTCGAATGCCACATCTTTTACCCCAAGAACCAACTCGTTTTTGAAATGTTTCTTTTTCTCATGCCCATGTGCCCAAGGCGCCTATGCCAAAGCCAACCAAGTGAGACTTTGGAGGAGAGGACATCTAAGATGGATGCGGCAGGCTCATTGAACTTTAGAAGAAACAAGTTTTCAAAACGAAAAACCTTTGAATATCTGAGCAACGGAAAGTAGATTGTAGTTCAGAGTGTTTACCAGTAGCACATTTTCAATTGAGAGATCCCACTCCCTCGACCTGAGTGAAACCCTGAGCCACAAGTCTTGCCTTGTTTCTAACAACCAATCCAAATTCATCTGTCTTGTTCTTGAATACCCACTTGGTGCCAATCACATTGCAATCCTTGGGTCACTTCACAAGTGTCCAGACTTTGTTTCTCTCAAAATTGTTCTACTCCTCATGCATGGCATTGATCTAGTCAGGGTCAGCAAATGCCTCTTCCACCTTCTTTGGCTCTAATTCAGACACAAAAGCATGATGCTCATAGAAATTAGCCGTCCGTGACCTTGTTTGCACAGCTTGAGTCAAGTCCCCAATCACTTACTTAGCTGGGTGATCTCGAGCAATGTAGTGATAGGTCCTGATCAACTGAAAAGGTTGTCCAACTATCAGATCAACTGTCTCTCCATCCTGCTCACAAGCTATCTCTGCCTCTGACGCTGGCTTCACAATTTCAACTTCTATCTGCTCAGCTGCCCTTTGTTGGTGATAGTTACGCTCAAAGAAATTAATCCGCAAGCGGACGGATATCGCTTGTAGTTTTCACCAGGAGTATTCCTAAAGTTATCAAATCCACAGGGAACGAGGGTTAAAGAGACAATCCTCTATATCTTAATTATTTAAAATACCAACCAGTCTAGGCAACGGGGGTTAGGATAAATAAAAAGGACCGGTGACACACACACAAAAGATAAATATTCACACACAAATAAAGAGAAAGCTATTCTAGCTAGATAGACAGTTGGGAGGACAACGAGACAAGTTTAATAAGTTCACAAAATTGTGTGATTCAGTTTATTGAGTGAGCTTTGGTAATCAAACAGTGGTTGACGTGGTATTCGTCGTTGGAGCTCGGACATTCACTACCACCCGCTATCCTGAATTGGAATCCCGAATGATTTTGATCATTCCGATAAGGCTCTTCTAATCCAAAGCCGGACGCTGTGAGTTACGCATGAGATAATTAATATCTACGGATGGATAGGGCTGTCACCACCTACCACCTACCACATATACGTGGGCTCGGGTGTAAACTGAGTTAGTCCTAGTCTCAGACACCACGTCTGCTACTATTCTTAAACAATCTTCCTCAGTACCAAAAAGAAGTTGACTTAGGTTCAATGCCTGGCTCTTACAGTATATGAGTGAGAAACTAAACTGATTCCAGATGAATACAAGCTACCGGTAAAGCAAATCTACACAACTCATTTATGTAGATATACTCAACTCAAATAAAGATCAACACATAGACAATGAATGAAGTGATCTCACTAATTGAAACATTTAGGAAAGGGTACAAGAGCTATTACCCGAATTCCCGAAGACACTTCCGGAACTCCGAGCTTCAGCTCGACTTGACTCTAACTCCCAACTACTACTAGACTAAGAGCTACTCTACTAAGTGGAATGAAAGTGTTGTGATGTGTTGTGTGTTGTGTTATAAGTGAGGAGAGTGGTCTATTTATAGTGCTCCGAAGCCAACCGGGGTGCTCCACGTGTAGGGACAAGTGTCATCAAGCCCTCCTTCAAAGGAGAATCCAAAGGGCATCAAGGGGTGGGTCGGCCGGCCTAGTTGTACCATCTGGCCGTCCAATTTTGCTAGGATGCTTCTTTGATGGTGTAGATTAGCCTCTTAAGCCGGTTGATCAAGTTGACATCCGCAAGTAAGGAATCCAAGGGAATCCTATGCTCATTTGTGAAGCAACCGTGTCCATTTGATCAAACCGACTACAATGGAGGGTGGAGATGTCTTCTATTGTGCTTCTAAGCCACTTGGGAGAAGTTGGAGCCGGATCGGTGACGTGGCTAGGTCGGCCGGCCTAGGGTGGGCCGGCCGGCCTGGCTTTTTGTCCGGTTCGGCTTCGGTTTTTTCCATGTTGTACCTGTGGACCAAAACTCACCAAAACTTGTGGAACTTTATTAGAATAAATAAAATGCTAGTACAAGCCTTGATTTTCCCTTCGAAATGCCGGAATTCCAGAATATGTTGACGTGTAAAGTTGGTGTTTATTTGACGTCAACGCACCCCCCAACTTGAACTTTTGCTCGTTCTCGAGCAAAGAACTCCAATGAGAACTCGGTGGATCAGGATTGCATCAATATTATTATTCAATAAATACTAAGCATACAAGGTTGTACCACATTATTGGTTGACAAAAACTCGTACAAGTGTACTCCAACTTTTGTCAAACTCACGAGGTTTTCAAAATCTCCCATTTTCTTTTAGCGGTTAAAAGATAGAATAACTTTGATAGAACTTTGTCGACTCAACCCTTTTCAAGCTATGTCTCGGGGTTTTTCTTTTCAAAATGTTAGTTCCTCATTATTACTTTCAGATCTCTCGGTGGTATTTAATTCTTACCCAGGCCTTTTTTTTATGGCCTTCTTTCCTCCTATTCTAAAGTTTATGTGGGGCTCATAGGTATGGAAATGCTGCCTACTTAGTTTGTATAATTTTGTAAAGTTAAAAACAAATCCTAGGGAATTTTGTACCACTTCGCATTCTGGTCATTAGAATAATAACGTCTAGGGATGTGGGTGAGAATGAACTCACGCCAAAGGAATGAAGAAACACAAGTGCAAGTGATGAGGGGTACTAATGAGTCCGCCCCATCGGATCTTGTGTTTATGAAAAGGTCTACTTGACTTCTTTATTTGATTTGTGATCATTCCTCTATCTAGAGTTTTGAGAGGCAATTTTATTTCTTTCTTTCTTTTTTTACACAAATAAAGATAGAAGGAGATGATGGTTCTTTCTTCATCCTTTCTTTTCTTTCATTATTTTTTTCTTTGCCTCAATTTTCTATAATTTTGAGGAATGACTCTTTTATTATTTAGGAAGTCTTTTTTGGTAGACTAAATGGGTAGGTATATGGTGGACTCTCGAAAAAGACCTTGGCTTATTTATGTAGGAAGGAATATCTGGCGAGATGTATGCTCGTATCCCAATGTGGAATTCAGCATTACCAGATACGAGAGGCTAGCAATCAAAGGGTGCGCGAAAGGAAATGACCAGCTTTGAAGAGCACTAATTCCTAAGGACTTACTTTTGACAAAACTCAACACAACCAAAGTGGCTAAATGAAGGCTTTGAATTTATTTAGCATTTTTTGCTCTGGTAGGATAAAAAGTCTAATGAGGAACTCAAAATAATTTTCTCTTTTCAAAATAAATTCCGAGACTAAGCCTTAATAGGGGCATAAGTAATTAGGTCCTTATCTCTATTATATCATATCCCTCAACAACTTAGAATTGGTTCAATAACGTCAACACTCGATGAGCAAGATTAAGGAGGATAACTACTCATACCAATAATTGTCAAACTTAAATGAGAGTACTAAATTGTAAACTCAGCATTTATATCACAATAATAGAGCAATGTTCATCATATCCTTTCTAGGTAAAATCAACATTTATACATTTTATTCGAAGGGAAATATTTTTGGTATTTTTAGATTTTGCAAAAGTTTTTATAATTTTTGAAGTTTTACTGATTTTTTTATGAGGCACACTACTAACTAAGAACAAAGCTAAATCAATTTATTCACATGTGGGGCAAGGCAAGTTGAGACTTTTAGCAGGGCGAGGCAGAGTAGGCAAGGACAGCTGGCAACTCATATAGCAGGGTACTAGCAAGGCAAGGCAAGACATCAAGCCTGGCAGTAACAGCAGGCAGCGACGGGGAGCAGGACACACCTATTGAGCCGGAGGGTCAAAACCAATATGCTGGAACCATGCCGCAAGGGCATCGTTCGTGGCTTGTGTCGCGATGGTGTTGGCTCTAAGGTCACGGATGGTGTCCTCGTGGTACCTAGTGTGCTGGGCCAACGTTTGGCGTACGTGGCCCATGTCATCTACCATGGTATCCATTCTCCGTCCTAAAGCATGGACGTCCTGTACAAAGGGCTCGAAGTAGGAAGGGTAGCGGGCCGACGATGGCCCTCCATGCCCTAACTCGGGACCTTGGTCGTGAGGAGAGTGGGTCCATCCAGTATCATACTGCCGTGAGCTTCCGGCCTCATAGTGGTGCGTGCCCCAACCTCCGTACTCGTGTGGAGCATAGGCGGACGGGTTCCATTGATCCCAACCCGCACTATAGTTGGAGTGATGAGGGGCCGCAGCTGCCCCCGTCCACTGATCTTGGTGGGGCTCACTAGGCTCAGGCTGCTCTTGTTGCTGGCGTGCGTGGCTGCGTGTCACAGGTCCAGAGATGCTTTGCCTATGGGGTTCCAAGGCTCCAAAATTGATGGTCAGCATCCGGGTTCTGTAGATTCCGAGCCTTAGATTAGGCAAGCGGATCTCAGCGGTGGTGCCCGGAAATCTCATGAAATGAGTGTTCGACTCATCGACTCTAAGGATGTGGTCTTGGATGAAATGATCCCTTCCTATTGATTGGAATTGGAGAAAATTGGTGAGAAGCCACGATCGTCGTTGGGCTTCGCAAAAATGCCATCCCGCTCGTGGGATTCCTTAAAATGCCACCCCCATCGTCGCGCCGCCAATTTCCATGCCATTTCTTCGATCCTCGCTCGTTTTACCGCGCGAAAAGACACAAATGCCCCTGTTGCTAGCTGCGCCGTTCGGCTTATGTCCTCGGTAATTCACCATTTTCGAGATCTTATGTCACTCGGATGAATTTGTGTTGAACACGAAAGTTGTAGATAACATCGAGACGCATCTTTTTCATGTAGACAAGTTTTTCATTTCATTAATGTATGAATTTATAAAAAATATTTTTATCGCTGCCTGCTTTCCGGCCGATGGCACAGTCCTCGGTAATTCGCCATTTTCGAGGTCTTATGTTCCTTGGATGAACTTTGGTTGAACACTAAAGTTGTATATAACTTCGATGCGCATCTTTTTTATGTATAAAATTGTTTCATTTGAGCAATGTATGAATTTATAAAAAATATTTTTTTCGCTTCCTGCTTTCAGGCCGACGGCACCATCCTCGGTAATTCGCCATTTTCGAGGTCTTATGTTGCTCGGATGAATTTGGGTTGAACACAAAAGTTGTAGATAATTTCGATACGCATCTTTTTCATGTAGACAATTTTTTCATTTGAGTAATGTATGAATTTATAAAAATGGCGAATTACCGAGGACATAAGCCGAAGGGCGCAGCTAACAACAGGGGCATTTGTGTCTTTTCGTGCGGTAAAACGAGCCGGAATCAAAGAAATGGCATGGAAATTGGCTGCGCGACGATGGGGGTGGCATTTTAAAGAATCCCACGAGCGGGATGGCATTTTTGTGAAGCCCAACGACGATCGTGGCTTCTCACTAATTTTCTCTTGGAATTGTGTGTCTAGGAAGGCCAATTCAGCATGTTCTAACAATCCCATACTATCCGCAATGTGGGTGATTAGGGACGTGCAGTCAATATCCCCCTTTTGGTTTATCATCTCTTACCAGTGAGCTACCATATTTGCGGTCGGGTTCATAGGCTTTTTATTAACCATTGCAAATAGGTACTGCAGCTCATCAAGGCGCACAGTGCGCATGTCTTGTCTAGAATTAATAACCATTGCTAACCACCTATGCATGAACTGAAGTGTGGGGTTGTGAATGTCGTTCATGCGCGGCTTGTTGGTGTTGCTATACCCTTTGCCATAAATGGATTCCGAAAATTCATCGCGATGAAAACCCGCTAACCTATCTGGAGTTACTCTACACAAGATGGAGAAGCCTAGATGTCTAGTTAGGTCTTTTAACGAGCATTCAAACTCTTCATTAAAGAACCTAAAATCGTATCTATTCCCACCATCTAGAATGCGTAAAGTACTAAGGAATTAAAGGGTTAATAGGTACGAACCTTTTTCGATGATGGGCGCGAAGTTCTCCCATCCGACGGCTCGGAAGGCTTCGTGGAATTCGTCAAGCAGGCCGGTCTTAATCAGCAACGTCGGGTCATAAGTCCGCGTATGCTGAAAAGATCGGCGCCGCAGCGCTTCAAACACTTGCCGCTCTCGGTCAGTCCGGAGCACAATTTGCTGCTCCGACACCAAAATCCTCATCCTCAGAGCTGGGCCAGTTCGGAGGTTGTTGGAGCTTCATGATGTTCGTCGTGGTATCCCGAAAATCGGGAATCCACGGACATCGTGTCCCCTGAATGGCTCTCTAGGACCTCGGTCGGAGTATGAGTCCGGTTCGAGCTGGATGAGCTAAGTCATTTGTGCACGCCCTTATCTCTCTTAGCGATGGTGCGGCCAAACTTCCCATACCATGACAACTTTTTTTTCTGCAATGGTTAGGACGAACAAGGATATATGGAAATATTTACAGGTTAGTCTTCCAAAATTAGTCGTCAAAATTAGTACTCCTTGTGGGACTTGCTAATTTGCCTCCACAAAAATCTTTGCTCAATTTTTAGTTAACAGTATGCATGCAGATGAATGCAATTGAAAGCAAAATGCAGTGGGAGAGAGCTGCAGGCGAGATCATGCAATCAGAGGGGAGCTCTCAACCTGCAGCATGCTCCCTTATTTATAGTGTTTTCTAATGCATGCTTAAGGTAAATCATGAGACAAATTTCATGCATAAAGGAAGATAAATTACCCTACCCAATGCCTATATGACTAGAGTGGTGGGTGTAGTGGAAAATGAGTGGTGCAAATGAGATGAAGTGACCCGCCCACTTGGGGGGTGGTTGGCTGAAGGGAGTGGGTCGGCCGGCCTAGGTGGGGCCAGCTGGCCCCACTTTTCCATCATTTTATTTTTTTTTGATATTTTTGTATTTTTATAGGTAGGGTAAATGCACGGTAAAAATTAAATATGCTGTGAACCTTTCTTTTTCTTCCCCTTGGGCTTCTTAGGCGTGAATCCCAAGCCGCCCTTCAGGGCCAGATTCCTATGTTTCTCAAGTATCTGGTTAAGTACACGACTCCCCTCATAACACTTGCCAACACCCTTGTCAAATTTCTCAAGCTTGACCTTGAGACTAACATTTTCTATGACAAGTTCATCACGCTTAATGGCTAGTTCCCTAACAGCTAGTGCAAATTTGCATGAGTCAGGAATACGCTCTACACTAGTAAAACCACTAGAACTAGAAGCAATCATGGCACACATAGAGCAAGAATCTATCAAATAAACAATAGTACTAGTACTAGAGCCGATCAATGCATATTCAGAACAAACATCTGTACTAGCAGATGTCATGGTGATAGCAGATGTGATAGAAACAGTAAATGGTGCAATCACAGAAGGCGCAATCAAAGAAGGTGAAGCAATCAAATCATCAGCAGCATGAGCAATTGGCAAATTATCAATGGAAGTATTCTTTTCAGTAAGCAATTTGATTTCTGCCCTAAGCTCAAGAATAGCAGCAAGTAAACCATCTAAAGATTCATTCATACCTGTGTTTTTCACATCAAGCAAGTCTACCCTCCTAACTAAGCTAAGTTTCACACCATTTAAGATATCAAATTCAGTCTCAAGAGAATCATGCTTAGACGTGAGGGCATTCAGAGACTCCTGAAGAGTATTGGCTCTCAAATGCTCCTTTCGCAGAACATCAAGCAATTTAGCCACATTCTCTCTAGTAGTCTCTTCATCCCACTCAGAGAGAGTTTCAGAGTCAGAATCAGAAGATACCTCAGTAGATGATCGAGCCATCAAGCACTTTGTGGCTGAAACAGATGGTGATGAAGCTCTTGGCATAGAGGAAGTACTGGAAGTACACTCTTCTCCAGCAGAATGCCACACTTTCTCTTGTGGTTCTTGGACGGCTACCAAACATTTTGTGGTGAAAGATGGAGGTGGATGAGTCATATCAACAATTGCCATGGTGGCAAGTCCTTCACCACTTGGCTCCACATCCTCCTCAAAAGCGGCTGAGTCACTGGAATTGTCATCGGAGACCCAAGTTCCACCGAATGCCAGCTTCTTTCCATTTTTGGAGGTGGCCTTGAACTCGGTCTTCTTCCAGTTCTTGTACTTCTCATCCTTGTGTTTGAGCTTGTCATCATCACTGCTTTGCTTGCTCTTCTCTTTACGTTTGATCTTGTCCTTGTGAGGGTACATGAAGGCAATGTGATCTTTCTCATGACATTCATAGCATCGATAGCTAAAGTGTGGGTTCTTAGTTCGCCTCTTCAGGTCGAAGCGCTTCCCGAACAGACCCATAATCTCATCAAGTGCCTCAGGTGGGAAGAAGGTTAGTCCTTCTTGATCCTTGGAGGAGGCAGGATTGGACTTGCTTGGCTTGTGTCCAATAGCCTTGAGAGCAATTGTATTGATCTTCTTAGCTGATGGAGTGGCTAGGGGCTCGATGATGAGCATCTCATAAGCACGGAGTTTGCAAAAGAGATCACTGGTAGTGAACATCTCAAGTTCATTGCTATTGGAGAGAACAGTGATGATGTCCCTATACTCTTGTCTTGGGATAATCCTCATCATCTTCCTGCATACATCAACATCATGTGCTTTTTTCAAAAATCAAAGTGCAAGCCATTGAAATTTGGGATCCTATTGGTAGCTACACTATCCCCTTTGGCCATCTCTAATGCGATGAAGCAAAAACTAGAAAACCTGGCTCTGGTATCAATTGAAGGAACCTAAGGGCGAGAGGGGGAGGGGGCTGAATCGGACATATTTCAATTTTTACTTTTGTTGCACTTAGTCACTTAGGCAAGTTAAGGCACACAACTAGCGCGTAGATTCCAACACAAGTTTAGTAGGCGGAAGCAATCAAAACACAAGTGTAGGAGGCATGAAGGCACTCCCATGCAGTGAATATCAAGATGCGGTAAGTAAATAAGACAGAGAGGCGCAGACCGATCTTTTTATCTTGTTCGGTGTAAGCACCTACTCACGAGGAAGCTTCCAGTCAAGAAAACTGGGACTCTATCGTCCCTAACCCTCAATCCACTCGGTGGCAGCTCTTCACCAACACGTGGTAGGCGAGCTCCAAACCTTCACACGATTTGGCAACCTCCACATGCGAAGGACCTCGAAACACCGACTTCACACGCGAAGCCGAACTCGAGCACACTGAGAATTTAGCACATCTCTGACGTAATGGAGAAGAACACCTTGGGAAGCAAAGTGGCCGTCGACGCAATGGCGGGCTTTGCATACCCCGACAGACGAAGAGGAAGCACCGTGCGAAGCACGGTGACCTTCACGGAGAAGGGTTCGATTGTAATATGCTTGACGGAGCTTGGCGGTGGCCGCTAACACGTTCATCTATCGGACCTAGTCCGACGGTCGTCGGACCTAATCTGACGGGGCTAGTTTTTGCAGCTCACTTCGTTTTGACTATCCCATTCTCCCTTGACGTCTCGCCTAGGGTTTAGTGCCATATTTGTCGATTTGTAAACTCGGCAGAAATATTTGGACACTTAGATGGGATGTTTCGCGCCCATAGAAAAAATATCTGGCTTTGAGACTTAGCGGCTACGAAAACTTCGGACAGCTGGCTACCCCCTAAATCCCCTGAACCTATGCCGAACTCTCGAACACGAATGAGGATAAGCGGCCGGAGATGTGCTCTGTGGGGCCCTACAGTCAGAGATACGATGATTGGTAGACATGTTGTCCCTAGACTGCACACACACAAGAAATCAAAAGTACTAGGAAACAAATGTCCTTAATCGTGGCGTGATCCAGCTCTATAGCCCAGTTGTCATCAATTACCAAAACCAAAAAAGCCCCTAGAGAGCTTGCACTTATAGGTTGTAAATTCTTTTAATTGTTTGGAGTGAATTGAGAGAGGAAATGGGAATTTACCACTTAGGGCTCGTTTGGTTGACGGAGGGAATGTTCCCGATGGAAATAATCCCTCACGGGGATTTTTCTATAACTTCTCTTTCCTGGGATAGAATCCCAAATTCCACCTCGCGAGCAATTGATTCCCCGTATCACTTTCCCATCGCGAGCTGCTCCGTTCATTTCATCCTTCTTGCTCCCTTCCTCAGCCCCCTTCCTCACGCCTCCTCGTCTCTTCCGTTGCCAGCGAGGGACACCATCTGCAGGAGCCTCGCTGCCAACAGGAGCTGTGCCGCCTGCGGGAGCCTACTAATGAGTCGTGCCTCCTGTGGGAGCCTCGTCGTCACCCGAACATGTGTCACCGGGGACCCGCTGTCGAGGAACCTTGCTGTCACGATGGTGCCACACCGTCTGCTAGAGCCTCGCTGGCGATGGGAGTGTGTTGCGATCATGGAGCCACGCCATTGCCTCGCATCGCTGGAGAGCTGCGCCATTGCCGGGTAGTTGACAGATCGTCGCCCGGATTGGATTCGGAGGTACGAGCACCACGAAAGCGACGACATATTTTCCCAACGTCGGGGGTCGTGGTTGTTTTCCCGGTGGTTTCCACAGGGATTAGGCAGGAAAAATTCTTCCCAGTTAGCTTCCAAATGCATCTCGGTCTATCCCGGGGAACATTGTCCCATGGATTTCTAACCCGAGATTAGACAGGGTTCCCGGCCAATCTTGGCCCTCCCAAACAAGCCGTTAAAGGGAGGGAATTCAATTTCGAATTGAATTCCCACCCACTTCCCATTCCCATTCCTGTAAAATGTCAATCACGCCATAATGAAAAGAATGCCCTGAAAGGCGTTACTGGTTAAGAGCTGTATATACCTTTGCTAGTCGAAGTTATTAATTTAACTATATGCCACTCCAAAGAGTGACGATTAACTATAAGAAAACATGGTAATTAACTATATGCCACTCAAGTGAATTACTCCTTAATAAAATGCGACTTTAGATGTTCCACATTTTACTCATTCCTTTTTCTTATTCTGAAAGACTAAACTATCCCTCCCTTTCCACTCCATTTAACTAATGCCATATTTCCAAGCCGCACCTAGGTCGAGCCACCGCGCGCCCATATTGAGCCATTCCCCGTCCAGGTTCAGCCAATGCCCATGTTCCAGCCACCGCGCGCTAGGCTCCAGCGCGGTTCCACCGCGTCCAGGTTCATCGCGTGTACTGGATATGCCCTTGCTGAGTGTAGTAGGGTGAATAATTGACTATAATCAGGGGACAAAATCATTCACTATTGATCAGCTAAGTTGAGTATAAGTTGTCCATCTTATCTATCAAAGCTCCTATAATAGTATTGATCAAAGCAATTATAATAGTATATAATTACAACAAGGGCATATAAAGAAGAAAGGTTTGAGTATCATATGAACAAGGTATTGTCATCATGTCCTTAAGTATCTGAGTACCTTAGTAAACACCATAACTTGTTGTGGATGAGATCAAGGTTTAGCTCAGAGATCAAATGTGACTGCGTTAAAAATAATTTGGCCGAATCATTCAATAGCTGGATCAGAGATATGAAAGAGAAAATAATGGGGCTTTTTCACAAGAGGAGAATGATAGGCTAGAGGTTGCATGGGTTCATACTTCTTGCTATCATACAACAGATGAATGCAAGGACAAGAGGGTTGGGTAACTTGACCGTCAAGTTACCCAACCCTTTTTGCTCTTGTTGTTGGCCACATATGTCCAAATACATCACCATGGAATTTCTTTGTAAAGTTCTTCTTGCGATGCCTAAAACACTCTCTTTGCTCAACATAAGGGAAAACCTTCTTAACCTCGATTTCAAGACCCTTGCAAGCATATGTGCAAACTGCAAGAACGGGAGGGTCACCAACTGTTTTATTCACTTGCTGCATAAACCAAGCCTAGTTATCAGCTGACTCAGATTCAATGAAGCCAAATGCTATAGGGAACATCCAATTATGTCCATATAAAGCAGTAACCGCAACTAACTATCCATTCCACTTAACATTAAGTGTTGTCGAGTCTATGCTCAAGTAAGGCCTACAACCATTTAGGAATCCGTCGATACAAGGCTTAAAAGCTAGGAAAAACCTGTGAAAGTAGGTTTGCCCATTAGCCAACTTGGTGCCTATCTCCACAACAGTTCTAGGCAACCTAAGTTCCACCTCCGCCTTAAAATTGTTCAGCATCCGGAAGTTTTCCTCCTAGGGACATTTTATAGATGTCCCATTGCCCTTTTTCTACTGTACCAAACACTTGGATATCCAAGGGTAATATTATACTCATCCTCTAGTCTATTTTGTATCTTTGTTGCACCCACATTTGGAGTCTTTTTCAATATACTAAGAGACCTTTCAACAATCCAAGCTTGAGATGCCATGCTAGTCTTCACACAACTAGTGGAGACACAAGTATGCTTTGTCACCATCATGGTCAACCACACATCAAAGATAAATTAATTGATACAAGAATATTTACATATGAATAATAGAATATAATGGATGTTGACAAAGTTTACCCTGATGGTTTTCTTATTTGGCATCAATGCAGCAACGATCCTCCATGGACACCCATCACCTTTGCAAAATCCTTTAAACCTTTTTTTGTCTGACTTCTCCGTACCAATATTAAATTCATGCTTGATGGCATATTGCTTTAAAGCCATTCTAAAATCAACCATACAAGGGTAGGTGAAATAATCGCTACAGTGGAAGATGGCATCGCGATGGTGGAATGCTCGGGGGAGGGCGATGCCGGCGATGGGGAAGACCTATGCGCGTGGGAGATACGGAGGCGGCTCGGGAAGGGGTGCACGGGAGCAGTGGCTCAACGTTCTGGTGGCTGGAAAATCGGCTCCGTTAGGGGGCGCGGCTGCGGTGGCTACATGCGCGTGAGCGAGGTGCCTCGGACCTGGGCGTGCAGCCGCCGTGACTGGGGGATGGAGGCTGACACGGTCTGGCGCGAATTGGTGGCGAAAACGAAGGCAATATGGCGTTAGTTAGGGAATCGGAAGGGAGGGGTAGTTTAGTCTTTTAGGATAAGAAAAGGGAATTAGTAAAATAGGAAGAGTCTAAAATGGCATATTATTAAGAGGTAATTCACTTGAGTGGAATAACTTTAATTAGCAAGTTTAGAGGGGCATATAGTTAATTGCTGCTGCTCTTTGTAGTGGCATATAGTTAATTTTTCTGAACTAAAATTGCAAGTTAGAATAGGAAAGAATCAATCCATGTAAACAATGATCAAACAACTGACCGCTTAAGCCTAGCATGCAAAATGCCACACGAATAGGGGGTGGAAATGGTACGGATATTATCCGACCGACCGAATTGATCGGCTAGTTATTTGAATAGTTTTATGGATATTCAACTATTTTTACGGATAAGGATATGGATATGAATAATTTGACGTGTATATGGATACTAATATGGAGCACTGATTATTTGGTGGATAATGAATATCCGAGTTTTTGTTCGGAAAATATCCGAATATATCTCTATAATTTTTTGAATGTATTTTTCGAATTTTTATTGATTGTTTCCCAACTTTTAAATTTAAATTTTGAATTTTTAAATCTAGACTAATTTAATAGTATTCATGTATAGACTTTCTAATGTTTTGTTTTTTCTAATGTTACAAATTACCACTTTTAAATATAAATTTTGTCCTTTTTTGTTAGAATTTGGAATAGTTTTTTGAAATTGAATTTTAACTTTTTGACTAACAATATTTGTATCCTTGTCTAACCGATTTGTATTCGTTCTATATTCGTAACCGACATTATGCAGTATTATTTGAATTTGTATCCATATTCGATAGATTTGTATTCAAATCTGTATCCAATAAAAAATATGGATACATATATGGATATAACAATATCCAACCTTATCCGATTCGATTACATCCCTGCGCACGAATGCCGGCTATAGCTTTATTGGCACTAAAAAGTGTTTAGGCATTGGAGTTCCAAATGCGGGATCAAATCGGCCGACAAGAATCTCAAATTTATCATCTACAAGGATTTGATAATCTATTAAAAGCCAATTAGATCTACAAAATATTAAACCTACCAAACAATGCCATAGATCCAATAGGAGTGATAGATAATTAAACTATTGGCTGATGTATAACCTAAACCAACAGATTTGGGTAAACTAAATAGATTATTTAGTCAGAAAAGTTAACTAGATAATGAGATAAAGGGTAAACAGTCTACTATGAAGTCAAACAAGTCAACAGTATAGTAGAAAGAGATGGTAGACAGACTACAAGCAAGTCGATATGATCAACTAACAACTACAATGAAAATATAAACAATTTAGTGGGTGGTTCTAGTTTGACTTACGATGAAAAGTATAACAAAATAAGATGATCGAACTTAGTCGAGATAGTTCTTATCCGGGGTGTACCTAGAAATGAATCGAAAGGCGATGCGCAACAAGTAGATTGGAAATCTAGAATACGGCGAAACTACTCGAAATGAGACCTAATGCAAGATAATTAGACGATATTATAAAGATTGAATTGAATTGGTTGATTGTCGATACTTTACACATCTCATCATGTTTGCCACAGAATCATAATGATATATTGATGAGGACATCACCTGCAAGCCTACGACCACTACTTCGACTACTTCGTCTACGTCGGCTGATGATTTAGTAAGAAGTTGAGACAACATGAATCCTCATTCGTTCCATTCAAGCTTGTGCCAAGGAATGATCATAGACGTATGATCTCGTTCCACGGAGTCCTCGACCATCAGCCGGGCTCAAACCGAGAGGGCGTCCAAGTCATCGCCGAGTCCACCTCATCCATCTAGGACATGACCACCATCAAATAGAAACACGAATCACATATGACATCAAAATGAAGCAAATAAGAACTTTACGGAAATCCTACGAGATATGCTTTCCAACATATTTGACCACGCCTCTAATTTCCATCTATAACAACAGGAAACAGCCGAATACGAACGCGAACAAAATGGTTCTAGCTCTGCATCGCCGTATGTTAGGGCCCAAGGCCCGTGTACCCTAGGGTTAGTATCACACACGCATGGACTCTTGTTTAGGAGATCATCCTCTGGCCGCCGTCCTACTTAAGTTCCTCGCCGTTCCTCGTCTTCATTGGGTTTTGTTTAGTTGATTTCATCACAGTTGTGTGAGATATCGCATTGTTCTTCTTGTGTCGGCTAGACCAACAAGACCAAGTTTGCGAACCCCGGCTATTCTTAATCTATATTCGCAATTGTGGTCTTGCTCGTTCTTCGGTTGCCTGCAAGAACTATCCTTCGTGGATAGGTCGATCGCGCCTCTAGATTGGTTGATGACAATAGTCGTGGTGGTTTATCGATCGTCGGGATTTCCAGTTACTTGCATGGTTGGAAGCTGGTTCGGTTAAGTCTCTGTCACACCTACAAAATTTATCTCGTCGTCTCTCACCAGAAGATCGGGACCGGCATCCGCACAAATCATATACTCTTATTTTACCTCTAATTTTAACACAAACTCTCCTAACTTAGGCTCCCAATCATCGCCTTCCTTTTCTATCTCACGCTAACCTAAAAACGACCCAATCTCCATGATTTGTTTGCAAACAACAATTTAGGCCCGATTCCAATCTCTAGAGTCTACACATGCCTCCTGTTCTGGAATATATATTTTTATATGTCTATCGACGTTGTGGTTGACAATATATTTTATGGGGCGAGGCACACTTTGGATCCATACTTGATGGTAACACAAGACAAAGGTTTATACAGATTCAAGTATCTTCCAGTCAGTTGTTTCGAGGATTCGGCGTGGTCCTGGCACTCTGCTAGGGCATCCAAGGCCGTGGCGTAGCGGTCCGCCATGATGAACATCTTCTTCACCGTGGTTGGTGGTTTTTTAGACATCTTTTTTATCAAATCAGCTTTGTTGACTCCTTTCTTAAAAGCCGCTATGGCATTGTATTCGAGACGCCCGAATCTTGTTTCTCTTCTATGTGAAGCATTGGATGAATCCACGGAGGATTCATTCTTCTTTGATGGAGTTGGTACAGATCCAATGGAGTCCAAGGTCTTTCATAGGTGCCACGAAGTTTGCGATAAAGCGCTCACGAGATCTCTCCAGAATCAATGGAATTCTCTGAAGTCCGTGAGCGAGGTTTGAGTTGATTTGGTAAGCATGAGTGGAATGTAATTTGTCATTACGTTGTGGTTGCCACCGGCTACATTGACAGCAAGTGCATAAACTTGCAACCAATCCTCTAGGTCAGTTTCCCCATCAAACTTGATGATGCCCTTGGGGTTGAAACCTTGAGCCATACTACTCGGTGAGAGCCGAGCGGTAAAGCGGACCCGTTGATTGAGCCGTCTTGATGAGTCCGATGTGGCGAAGTTCCGAATCGGCGGTGATAGTTGTCACGCGCGGCATTCTTGATGATCTCTGGGACCGCGACGATGATTTTCACGGCTGCCATAGCTGTCATGGTTGAAGCTGAAGTGCTCGCCGTTGTCATTGCGCCAACGCCGCTCGTCTTCTCGCTCCTGATGCCTGGAATTAAGATCCTGGTGGAGGTTGCGGTTTAGGTTTTGGCGAGCGTCACCACCATGATGAGATTCGTTCCGACTATGTTGAGTCCGACTAGTTGCAACCCGAGTGGTGGTCCGAGTGCGGGAGTGCGCCATTCCGACTGGATCCAATTGGTTGTGCTAAATTGCAGTTGCCATTAGAATGGCCCTGATTTATGCCACGATCGGCGTGGTGGAACTGTCGGCTTCGATCAGCGGGTCCAGGTTGTCAAGGAGAGTCTTGAAGGCTACAATGTTCTACTGCGGTGTAGGGGAAAACAGCCTAGTCCCCATCCTTTCCTACAAGATATCTTCGTTGACGTAGCGAGCTCTAACATGGAGAGAACGAGCACGTGCTTTTTCACGGTGAAGGCAATCTGTTTCCACCACTTCTTCGTCCTGATGGTGTTGGGATTCAGTTGTTTGGTCTTCGATTATGTACACCCGACAAAAATCGGGACAACTCCACATGTTGTTCTCTGACTCGGACTCCGAGCCGACGGAGTAAGGGGGAGACGAGTCGGCTTGATCGTCGAGTCTGAGTGGTTTGCTGCGGATGACGCTTACCATCTGAGATTCGTTCTCGATTGGATCCTCTCCGTATCCGAGTTGGAAGCTAGGCCCTCGATGCACCGTCTGCTGCTAGGTCGCGCAACATTCCCCAACTCGAGCGGAAGTCCGAGTGAAGTGTTGTTAACGTTCCTCCCAGATCGGATTTGGTCCGAGTCTGAGTGGATGGGCTTGAGCCCCCCAACGCATTAGTCGGTGGTAAGAAGCAGCGGCATTTTCCAACTCGAGGAGGAGTCTGGGCTGGTAGCCGTTCTTCTCAGATCAGATCAGATCTATTTTTAGAGAGAGAAATGAAGCCCCAAGCGCATTACTCGCTGGTAAGTGGCGGCGTCGTTTTCTAACCCAAAAAAATTTTCAGGATGGTCGTTGTTGAAGTCGCCTTCAAATTGGATATGGTCCGATCCAGGGATAGAAAGCTTGCCGGGGTCGTCGACGACGAAATCCAAGCTCCCGAAGTGGAAAGGCTGGCTAGAGGTTAAGGTGACGGTGATTCCGTTGATTGCTAGCATCGAGATTGACAAGGTAACTATCGAAGTTTGTGGTTGACAATATATTATATGGGGCTGAGCGCTAGATCCAAACTCAATGGTCACACAAGACAAAGGTTTATATAGGTTCAGGCCCTCGCGGTGGAGGTAATGCCACAGTGTTGTGCTCTGGAATTATGATGATCTGTTGATCCCCTGCCCGCCTTATATAGTGGAAGGCAGGGTTACAAATAGGGTCTCGGTCGGTTACGAGGTAGGATTCTTATTTCTATCCTTTCTTGCCGGACGTGTAATTATCTGGGATTACAATTGAATCTTCCCTATTCGGGATCAACTTCTATCTTTCCTTTCATTGTTGTACAAGGTAGATAAAAGTCTGAATTGCACCCGTGCGTATGTAGCCGGCTTAGCCCATTCCCTATTAGGTGGTTTTCATGGCCTGCCAAGCAGATACCTGGGGCACATGTATTCCACAATGCCAAAAGTATAGCCGATACTAGTGCACGAAAATCTGCCATCATCACTTGTTAGCGACATTATTCAGAGTGGCGCACGCGCCATCTCTTCCCGATGTAGCTCTATCAAAACTTAAATTACGTCGATGTCGAACAACCCACTAGATTCACTTGACCTTCCGACTATCTCTATTATGACGATGCATAGGCTACCATAGTTTTTCGATCAAAATCGTTCGTTTCTTCGCCGCAGTAAATCGCATCAGTAAAAAATTCTATATGCAATATCCTCGTTTTTCCTTTATCCTCCACGATTCAAATACCATGCCCTTCCCAAGCTCCTCCTATTCTGACAAGTTCGAGTATTTGGAAGCCATGACTCTGCCATCGCTGGAATTCTTCAAGAGGGTCTCTTTGCTGAGGTGCACGCAAAGAGGAGGTTGTGGACGATGCCGCGGTCGCTTAGGTCCAAGAAAGGATCTCTTTCCTGAGGTGCACGCGGAGAGTAGGAGGCTGCTTCCACTGCTAAAGCGGGGGATACCGTCCTCGCCCAAGCCTTTGTTGATGCAGAGGGGTCTAATGACGATGATGATGACGAGGACAGGGACGACGACAGTAGTGAAATGGAGGAGGAAGACAACAGTAGCAAGGAGGTTGAGAGGAGGAAAAAGTGGAGGCGGAAGGGGAGGATAATAATCTCAAAATATTTTGTCGCCTCCGTCAGGATCGATGTCGTCAATCATATCGTACTCGATGATGATAAGGATATCTAGACCCTTGTTGGCGATTCTTATGCCTATTAGAGTTTTAATCCGCAAGCGCACGGATACCGCAGTAGCTTTCACCCTAGAGTATTCCTAAGGTATCGATTTTCCACGAGGAACGAGAAGTTTCTATTTTCTACACTTATTCACCCGGATGGATATGAAAATGGTGATATGGAACAACAATGGGATAAATGTATTTGGATCAAGAGGCTCTTGGACACGATCGAAAGGTTCAAATTTTATTCTTGTTTAATTTGCGACTACGAATCGAGACTCGGACATTCACTACCACCGCTATCACGAATGGTTATGATCATTCGATAGGGCTCAAGCTGATACTGCAACTAGCAGGCGGATTTCACAAAGTCTAAGCGGATAATAGATTTGTCACCACCTATTACCTACCACACATCGGTTGAAGCGGTGCCTACGGCTACTAACTAGTCCAAACACCATGTTTGTACCTAGTAGTGTCGTCGAGGGCGTCACTTCGATCGCACCCCTACTACTTTTTATACAAATCTCTAGGTGGACAATTAAGTGCAAAGATCTTAGCACTCAAGAATAGTACGGGCCTAATACCAACGGAGACAAAATAAATAGAATGAACTTGATAATTAGATAAAATGAGACTGACCGAAAGAAGACGGAAGCAGAACCTGCATCCGAGTTCAGCTCCGGAGCTCTAGTGAGGGATGCCGACACTCCGGATCCTCCCCTACACTAACTCTCCTCTCTGTCCTACTCTACTTGAGAGTATCACAACTCTACTTGCTTGCTCTCACTTGTGTTGCTCTTTGTTGTTCATCTTCAAATGAGGGTGAGGACCTCCTTTTATAGGCCACCGTGACCAATGAGAGGATGCCACGACTTGGGACAAGTGTCACAAGCTCCACACCGAACGGGGATTCCAAAGGGGATAAGAGGTGGTTCGGTCGGCCTGCCTTTGGTTGATCCCGGCCCTCCAATTTGGCTGGGATGCTCCTTGTGCGGTGTAGATCGTCTCCCTAGGTCGGTTTGGCAGTTGGAGACCGGTAGCATTGGGTTCCTTTAGAATCCTATGAATGACTTGTGAAGCACTCCTGTTTCTGGATCAATATGACTGAAATCAATGGCTTGGATGTGCTCTAGGATCCCTTGTAGAAGCCCTGGTGTGACCCTGGCCTGGTTGGGTGAGAGAGCTGGGTCGGCCGGCCTAGGGTGGGTCGGCCGACCCACTCTGTTGCCCGGCTTGGGCCCATTTTCTCTCAGTGGGTCCCTGCATACAAAATCTTACCAAAACTTATGGAACTTTGTAAATTTGCACAATTTTAGTTCATGTTCCTTTCATTTCACCAAATGTTGACGGTCATAATCAAATTAATTGTTATCTAATTTGACCGTCAACACACCCCCACACTTAGGTCTTTGCTCGTCCTCGAGTAAAGGTTAATTATTCAAAGGTTTTCTCAAATTGCCGGGATTTGAAGTGTCTACTAACCTCATCTTAAAATTGTTGGCAAATGGAATAGACATGAATGAATAAATAATCTTACCGAGGATCAATGCTCCCAGAGTTTTTGTTCTTTGAAAGAATTCATGGCTCTTTTTCTTAGGTGAAACACTCTTGGTCACTCAAAGAGTGTTTTAACCTCACCATGGCCAAGATAGCCTCTCATCCTACATCTAATGCTTATGTGGAGCTCGGGTAGGATAGATAATGTGGTCATGTCACACTTTTGTCAGGTTAAAATTAGATCCTAATGAAGATAATGTTATTCCTATTTCCAATCATACAAGAATTCATGTCCAGGGATGAGGGAGAGAATGAACTCACGCCAAAGTAATGAAGAAACACAAGTGCAAGTGATGAGGGCCTGAGGGGTACTAATGAGTCCGTGTTGACAGTCAATTTTGATAATAATTAACATGACTCCGACCGTCAACATTTGGTGAAATAAACGGAACGGGAACTAAAATTATGCAAATTTACAAAGTTCGACTAGTTTTGGTGAGAATGTGCATGCAGGGACCCACTAAGCGAAATTGGGACCGAACCGGGCAAAAGAGTGGGTCGGCCGACCCACCCTAGGCCGGCCGACTCATCCCCCTCGCCCAGTCAGGTCAGGGTTGCACCGGGACTTCTACAAGAGATCCTAGAGCACATCTAAGCCGTTGATTCCAGTCGGTTTCATCCATAAAGAGGAGTAATCCTCAAGTTAAGCATAGGATTCCAAAGGAACCCTATTCTCCCGGTTTCTAACTGCCAAACCGACTGAGGGAGGAGATCTACACCGCATAAGGAGCATCTTAGACAAATTGGAGGGCCAGGATCGACAAAAGGCAGGCCGGCCGACCGACCTAGGCCGGCCGACCCACCTGTTTGTTCCATTGGATCCCCCTTTCGGCATGGAGCTTTGACACCTGTCCCTAGTCGTGTCAATACCCCATTGGTCACGGTGGCCTATAAAAGGAGGTGATCTCCTTCATTTGAAGATGAACAACAAAGAGCAACACAAGTGAGAGTGAAGTAGTGTTGTGCTACTCTCAAGTAGAGTAGGAGAGAGAGGAGAGTTAGTGTAGGGGAGGAGCCGGAGTGTCGGTATCCCTCGCTAGAGCTCCGGAGCTGGACTCGGATGCGGGTTCTGCTTCCGTCTTCTGTCGGTAACACTCAGTCTTCCCTTATTTAAATATCAAGTTCAGTCTATTTATTTTGTCTCTGTTGGTATTAGGCCCGTACTATTCTTGAGTGCTAAGATCTTTGTGCTTAATTGTTCACCTAAAGATTAGTATAAGAGGTGGTACGGGTGCGTACTGAAGTGACGTCCTTGGTACGTATTACTACTAGGAACAGACGTGGTGTCTGGACTAGTTAGTAGCCGGTAGGCACCTGTTTCAACGGACGTGTGGTAGATAATAGGTGGTGACAGCCCTATTATCCGGCTTAGACTTTGTGAAATCCACCCCGTTAGTTGCAGACCAGTTGAGCCAAATCAGGACGGTCATAACCATTCGGGATTCCAATTCAGGATTGCGGGTGGTAGTGAGTGCCTGAGCTCCGATTCAGAGTCGCAAAATTAACTAAGAAGAGAACTTGAACCTTTCTGACTGGTGTCCGAAGAACCTCTTGATCCAAAATACATTTATCCATTTGTTGATTCCAACCCATCATAATCATACCCATCCGGGTGAATAAGTGTAGAAAATAGAAACTTCTCGTTCTTCGTGGGAAATCGATACCTTAGGAATACTCCTGGGTGAAAGCTACTGCGATATCCGTGCGCTTGCGGATTAAAACTCTAATAGGCATAAGAATCGCCAACAAGCTTTCTGGCGCCGTTGCCGGGGAACGGTAGCTTTTCTATTTCCGAAGCCTATCCATCCGTGTACCTCCATATGGATGGCATGTCCATCTATAAACTTTCGGCTCTCAAGGCCAAGTACCTAGAGCCTCCACCATCATCTCATCCCGTTTACACACCAAGCTTTGAGTTCCGGCCAGGACTCATAGCTATGGTTCGGGAGAAACCCTTTTCCGGAGCCGAAGGAGAAAACCCTTATAGTCATCTCCGTGAGTTTGAGCTGTTATGCTCCACTCGAGAAATTCAAGGAATGACTCAACAAACGCTGAAATGGAAATTGTTTCCATTCTCCCTCACGGATCGTGAAGTTATGGTTTAAAATGACCGTAGGAACATTCAACGGTAGTTGGGAGATTCTGCAGGAGAAGTTTTGCCTCATGTATTTCCCTCTCGCAAAAATTGTGAAATTACGGAAGGAAGTTCTGACCTTTTGTCAAAATGAGAGTGAAGATATAGGAGCAGCTTGGGTAAGATTTACCCAGTCGATCAAATCAGGTCCTGACTTGTGTATGCCTAAGCCCATGCTCATGCAACACTTTGTCGATGGATTGACCACGGAGAGTGTTCACCTTTTGAATATAACTTCCGGATGATCTTTCGTCCACAATACCGTCGAACAAGGGAAGGAAATCCTGAGCAGATTGCAAGGAAATACTCCCTATGTCGACGCTTTTGATGAACCATCGGACCTAGAATGCCAACCTGAGAGCAACCCTATACCTGTAGAACAACCTATTGGATCGAACCTTCTGGCACGGACCGAATCTTTCCAATTAACGGAAACTCCCACAGCCATCCTTTCCGGCGACGAAGACTCTGAATCCGAGGATGCATTCATCCCGATTCTATCCTCTCATGCTTTTGATGAGGAATGCCATGACTTTGGAAAAGCTACTGCGCTACCAATAGTCGCCAGGCAACCTCAAGACCTCGAGCTTCAAACCCTAGATAGAGGAGAAATCTTAGCACGAAAGGAGAATCTTCTGAGTCTCACTACCATTTTGAGTAGGGAAATGACATATGCAGTAGAAAAATCTGAGGAGATAATCACACTATCTCCTCTCAAAAAATTCTGCTCTGTGCAAACCCAAGGTTGGGACTTTAGCAAAGTTCCCTATGACCCTGGTCTTGGGGTAAACTGCATCTCAAGAGCTTTGGCATCTGTGACCCCATCGGATCATGCCCCATTCCCCTCTCAAAAGAGAGTTAGATGGCAATCTGGCCAAATCTTTCAATCTGAGGGAATCCTCAGAAATGTCGAGGTGACTTTGAATGACCATTGTGTCAATCTGGACTTTCATGTCTTCAATGTCCCCAACCCATTCCACACTCGTATCTTGATCGGGCAACCCGTAAGGGAATTGGTCCGAAATATGGAGAGAGGGGAATTTGTTGGCTTAACAGTCGGCAAACAAAATTTTTCGGTGAGCTTTGCTGTTCCATTAACATCCCAATGGAGGCCGAGCCACTTCTCGACCCATTTGGAGGAGTGTCATTGGTGACTAAGCGGGGGTCACCGTGGCAATGATTATATATGGGCGATGCACAAGATCTAAACTCGATGGTAGCACAAGACAAGGATTTATACAGGTTCAGGCCCTCATGGCGGAGGTAATACCCTACGTCCTGTGATCTGGGATTATATGGGGTATATGTGTACAAGATGATGATCAACCTAGGAGATGATCAAGCTGTAGATGTGTGATTCTCTAGATGCGAGATGTAGATGGCCTAGGTGAAGATGTAGATGAAAATCGCCCCCGAACTATGGCCCCCTACCCCCTTTATATAGTGCAGGGGGTGGGATTACATGGAAGAGTCCTAGTCGGTTACGAGGTAGGATTCCTATCTCTATCCTCTAGTAGTTATCCGGGATTACAAGTATATCTTTCCTATTAATTAGGAATAGACTTCTTTCCTTACCGACCAAGCCTTCTAGAATCCGAGTGGTACTCGTCCTTGTGGACAACATAGACCCCGGGTATCCACACGGCGGGCCTAAAAGACCATCCGACAGGGGATGGACCAAGTCGGGTGGATAAGGACGGGTACCACTTGGACTCTAGAAGACTTGCTCGGCAAGAAAAGACATGAAGATAGAAACCTATCCCTAATTAATAGGAATCCTACCTCGTAACCGATTAGGACTCCTCCTTGTAATCCCACCCCCTCCACTATATAAAGGGGGTTGGGGGCCATAGTTGGGGATCGGGATCTACAGCCTGATCATCTCCCAGGTTGATCATCATCTTGTACACATATACCCCATATAATCCCAGAGCACAGGACGTAGGGTATTACCTCCGCCATGAGGGCTCGAACTCAGATAAATCCTTGTCTTGTGCTACCATCGAGTTTGGATCTTGCATGCATCGCCCCATATATAATCATTGCCGGCGGTGACCCCCCAGTTAGTCACCTGTCGACAGTTGGCGCGCCAGGTAGGGGCAGCGTCAAGATCATCTTCATCAAGCCCGATGGCATCGATCAGCGGTGTCGCCATCGTCTCCGCCCTCGGCGCCGACTGCGTCATCAACGCCTTCGGCAACTCCACTTCCCTTATTTGGATCAGATCCAATCTGGGGAGAACTATAACAACGCCTCCCGCTCGGATTGGGAATCGCCACGGCCATCTACTCATGAGTAGTACGCCAACGGCTCAATTCCAGACTTCGGATCTGGCGACGGCTCGAAGACAGATTCCGTACGTCATCTTGTTTCTGTAATTCCTGTTGATCCAGAAGGAATTTCAGGATGAGACTGGATGCGTTGGAAAGATAATTTCGTCATCTTTCCGTGAAGCCCAAGAACACCCAAAACAGAGTCCGGATCTGTCCGGGACATCCGTTTGAAGGCAGGCTGCACGGGATGGTCGCGAATCTCAGCAAGCTCGTAAAACCCATCTTGTTTCTGTAATTCCCTTAGATCCAGAAGGAATTTCGGGATGGGACTGGATGCGTTGGAAAGATGATTTCTTCATCTTTCCGTGAAGCCCAAGAACACCCAAAACGGAGTCCGGATCTGTCCGGGACATCCGTTTGAAGGCAGGCTGCACGGGATGGTCGCGAATCTCAGCAAACTCGTAAAACCCATCTGCGGAGGATGCGGCACGAGGGTATGCCGTGATACACCTCCAAGGACATCGAGGATCAGCAAGGAGCTACTCAAGACAATCGACGACCAACACTTCTTCCGGATTTGGATCCGATCTAATCCGAGGAGAACATCGACATCGCTTCGTCCGGACTCCCGTTCGGGTCGAGGAATGCCGTCGCCATCTACTCCCGAGTGGTGCGCCGGGGGCTCGATTCTCGACTCGGATACGGTGAGAACTCAACCAAGGACTTCAACAACGCTTTTTCGGACTCGGACAAGATCCGATCCGGGATGGAATTCAACAGCGCTTCACTCGGACTCCCAGTTGTGTTGGGGAACGTCACCGCCGCCTACCGACGAGTAGTGCGCCGGGGGCATAATTTTCGACTCGGATATGGCGAGGTCCCGATGGAGAATGAATCTCGGGTGGTGACCATCATCAGCAGCAAATCACTCGGACTCGACGACCATGGCGTCCATCGGGCGACACCGGCTTCATTAACCGCGAGACCAACATGAGGAGAAGATGCGATCTGTTCCCATTCAGATTCTGGACGGAACTTGTATCGCTATTTCCCGCTGACTCAGGAGGAGTTCTGGCGTGATATAAGATGCGTTGGAAAGCTTATCTCTTTATCTTTCCAACGAATCCAAGAACGCCTAATTCCGATTTCGGATGCGACCGTGGCGTCTTTTTGAAGACAGCCTGCGCAGAGAGGTCGCGAATTTCGGCGAGCTCGTAAAGCTCGTCGGTGCCGGCACGGCGTGAGGATTGTTCGTGCCACATCTCGTGGGACGTTGAAGACCAGCGAGGACCGTCATCGACTTTCGTCAAGCTACACCAACCGCATGGAGATCAATTACGACTACGGCCAACTTCGTCGACCACGGCCGAGACCTCGGCGAAACACGTGCTGTTAAATGCGCCGACCACGACGTGTGCCGCTCGGTATTGATCAAGATTGGAACGACTACTTCCACGGCACGGCGACACGCTACTCAGCGACACGCCTACGCCCGCGCCACGAGCGCCCAAGTTTATAGCTCGGCTGTACGCCATCACGCGCCCACAGCGCCCGACGGCCGCTGCGTCTCGAGCTTCAAATCTACGGCTCGGCGACAAGCCACTCGGCTACGCCTACACAGCGCCTCGGCGCCCAAGTCTGACGCACGGCGACCGCTACTCAGCGACACGCCTACGCCACGCCACAGCGCCGAGTTTATAGCTTCGGTATGCGCCATCGCGCGCCACGGCGCTGAATGCGGTACGGCGCCTCGAGCTTGAATCTACGGCTCGGCGACAAGCCACTCGGCTACACGCCTCGCCCGGCGCCTCGGCGCCCAAGTCTCACGGACACGGCGACACGCTACTCGGCGACACGCCTCGCCACGCCACAGCGCCGAGTTTATAGCTTCGGTATGCGCCATCGCGCCACAGCGCCAAGATGCGGGCTGCGCCTCGAGCTTGAATCTACGGCTCGGCGACAAGCCACTCGGCTACGCCTACGCCCGGCGCCTCGGCGCCCAAGTCTGACGCGGCGACATGCTACTCGGCGACACGCCTACGCCCGCGCCACGGCGCCCAAGTTTATAGCTTCGGTATGCGCCATCGCGCGCCATGAGTGCCGTGCGGCTATCGCCTAGAACTTCAAATCCACGGCTCGGCGACAAGCCACTCGGCTACGCGCCTACGCCCGGCGCCTCGGCGCCCAAGTCACGCACGGCGACCACGATACTCGGCGACACGCCGCCGCCCGCGCCACAGCGTCAAGTTTATAGCTTGGTCATGCGCCATCGCGCCACAAGCGCCGATGCGGCTACGGCGCTGCAGCTACAAATCTACGGCTCGGCGACAAGCCTACGCCTACATCAGAGCTAAGTTCTCGTTACCATAATTTTTTCATATAAATCTAAGTTGTTTCTTGACTTGTTACTTAGTCAGTCTCCAACTAAGCAGTAAGTCGGGGGCTACACCTAATAGGTGCACTTGCGTGCACTTTTTGTTATTTTTTCTTAATGATTGCAAATGAATCCGAGTGGTTTTTTCGAGTAGTGAAGCTCTGACCCACAAACGGCGAACTCTACTCACTCGTCTGGCGTGTGCAGGAAAAGAGCCATGAGCCAATTCCGGCCTTGGGGGCTAGACTAGTCGGGCTGAGTGCATAACAAAAGGAAGATTACTTGGAGCAATTTAAGATCAAAAAAGGAAAAGTTGCAAAAGAGCAAAAATTATCTAAAGCAGTCGGACCTTACATCCAAGTGATTGCTTTTTCATCCAGACATTGCCTAAATCCTACATGTACATGCTACAGGGCCACAGGGGTTCATGGGTTTTTACCTCATCGAGTACCTTCTACGACTCCGTACACGAGCAAGAAGGACATGCGCAATGAGCGACA
This sequence comes from Raddia guianensis, assembly GCA_036346415.1. Classification (NCBI taxonomy): domain Eukaryota; kingdom Viridiplantae; phylum Streptophyta; class Magnoliopsida; order Poales; family Poaceae; genus Raddia; species Raddia guianensis. The sequence continues at coordinate 38,265,195 of CM070538.1, forward strand.
ACTACGGCTCGGCGAGCGCCCAGCATGGCTACAAGCCTACGCCCGCGCCTAGACCGTCCAAATCTATAGCTCGGCGAGCACCTGGCATGGCTACAAGCCTACGCCCGCGCCTCGAGTGTTCAAGTCTATGGCACAGCTATATGCCCACGCCAACTCCGGTACGACTATACGTCTACACCAACTTTGGTACGGCTATACGCTTACGCCTCTGGCCATGAGCCACCCCGTGCCTTGAGCGCTAATTACGGCCTTCCAGTTGCGCGTCACAAACAGTGGCTATAGGCGCAACCGGGCTAAGCCACATGCCTCGGTACACCCCATGTTGGATGATTCTTGGCGAGCTATAAAATTACCCATCAATTGGTATACCCCATGTTGGGTCACTAGTTGGTCCTTGCATGTCGGGCGGATACCGATGATGTCGGGATTGAGTTTCGATGGTACGCCCAATTGGGGCCAATCTGTACACGCAACCCGGTATGGATGCCATATGGCTAAACTCTATCCTTAAGGTGCATACTGTGGTGGGGCCTCATTTGTATCCTACTACGATTCGGGTACAAGTACCGCTTGGTCGACAACAATGGTATGCCCCATATTGGGACACTAGCTGTGTTACCGCACTAGTCGGATACAGGTATCATTGGGCCAAACCCTATCCAGATGGTATGCTCCATGTTGGGCCAAGCTGTACTCTACGAGTATAGGTATCAAATGGTAAAAAACACGGTATGCCCTCTGGGGCCACTAGCTGTATCCTACTCGATTAGAGATGCAGGTATCACTCGACTCTTGACCAAAACCGGTGAAATACGCCCCATGGTGGGTCGCCAGCTGTACATCGCAAGACGAGTACAGGTATCACTCGGCTCTTCAACCAAAACCAGTGGTACGCCCCATGTTGGGTCGCCAGCTGTACATTGCAAGACAAGTACAGGTATCACTCGGCTCTTCAGCCAAAACCCACGGTATGCCCTCTGGGGCCGCCAGCTGTATCCCACTCTGGTGGGGTACAGGTACCGCTCGGCTCTTCAGCCAAAACCATGGTACGCCCCATGTTGGGTCGCCAGCTGTGCATCACAAGACGAGTACAGGTACCACTTCCTCAAAATCAAGGTGATGCGCCATACAATGGGCCGACCGCCAGAACTCCGGTAATCTCGGGCTGGGTATCACTAACAACTCTCTACGAGTCCTTCACAGTCTCCTCGCAGATTACAGGCAGAAACCAGTCGGGAAGGAGCAGCAACAATCTACAAGCACTCGGCATGAAGCATGACTCATCCAAGATGCGACAAAGAAGAGCAGCAACTCGACTATGAAGCACTCGGGGGCTACTGTGGACAACATAGACCCCGGGTATCCACACGGCGGGCCTAAAAGACCATCCGACAGGGGATGGACCAAGTCGGGTGGATAAGGACGGGTACCACTTGGACTCTAGAAGACTTGCTCGGCAAGAAAAGACATGAAGATAGAAACCTATCCCTAATTAATAGGAATCCTACCTCGTAACCGATTAGGACTCCTCCTTGTAATCCCACCCCCTCCACTATATAAAGGGGGTTGGGGGCCATAGTTGGGGATCGGGATCTACAGCCTGATCATCTCCCAGGTTGATCATCATCTTGTACACATATACCCCATATAATCCCAGAGCACAGGACGTAGGGTATTACCTCCGCCATGAGGGCCTGAACCTGTATAAATCCTTGTCTTGTGCTACCATCGAGTTTGGATCTTGCATGCATCGCCCCATATATAATCATTGCCGGCGGTGACCCCCCAGTTAGTCACCTGTCGACAGTCCTCATCCACCCGACTTGGTCCATCCCCTGTCGGGTGGTCTTTTAGGCCCGCCGTGTGGGTACCCGGGGTCTATGTTATCCACAGTAGCCCCCGAGTGCTTCATAGTTGAGTTGCTGCTCTTCTTTATCGCACCTTGGATGAGTCATGCTTCATGCCGAGTGCTTGTAAATTATTCTTTGCTCCTTCGGTAACCGCTTCTCACTGTTATCTGCAAGGAGACTATGAAGGACTCATAGAGAGTTGTTAGTGATACCCAGTTCGGGATTGTCGGAGTTCTGGCGATTGGCCCGTTGTAAAGCGCATCATTTTGATTTTGATGAAGTGGTACCTGTACTCGTCTTGCGATGCACAGCTGGCGACCCAACATGGGGCGTACCATGCTTTTGGTTGAAGAGCCGAGTGATACCTGTACTCGTCTTGCGATGTACAGCTGGCGACCCAACATGGGGCGTACCACTGGTTTTGGCTGAAAAGCCGAGTGATACTGTACTAAATCGATGCGATGTACGGTGGCACTCCAACATGGGGCGTACCACTGGTTTTGGCTGAAAAGCCGAGTGATACCTGTACTCGTCTTGCGATGTACGGTGCACTCCAACATAGGGCGTACTGCTTGGTTTTGGTGAAGAGCGAAGCGGTACTGTGCCGGCCAGGAGTAGGATACAGCTGGTGGCCCTAGAGAGCATACCGTATTTTGAACCATCTGGTACCTATACTCGTAGAGTAAAGCTTGGCCCAACATGGAGCATACCATCTGGATAGGGTTTGGCCCAATGATACCTGTATCTGATTGGTGCGGTAACACAACTAGTGTCCCAACATGGGGCATACCATTGTTGTCAGCCAGACGGTACCTGCATCCCACTATCGCGGAATACAGCTAGCGACCCCACCATGGGGCGTACCTTAAGGAAAGAGTTTGGCCGTATGGTATCCATACCCGGGTAGCGGTGTACAGCATAGGCCCCAACTGGAGCGTACCATCGAAACTCAATCCCGACATCACTGGTATCTGATCCTGACATGCAGCGACCAACTAGTGACCCAACATGGGGTATACCAAGAGATGGGTAATTTTTTGTAGCTCTGCCGGTGATATGCCCTCAAAGGGTGCACCGAGGCTGAATTTGGCTTAGCATTGCGCTTGTAGCCCTCTGGTTGTGACATTGTTGGAAGGCCGTTGTTAGCGCTCAGGGCGCAGGATGGCTCATGGCCAGAGACGTAAGCGTATAGCCGTACCAAAGTTGGTGTAGACGTATAGCCATACCGAAGTTGGTGTGGGCGTATAGCTGTGCCAACTTGATGAGGTAAAAAACCCATGAACTCCTATAGCATGTACATGTAGAGTTTAGGCAGTATCTGGAAGCATTTAGATAATTTTTATACTTTTGCTACTTTTCCTTTTTGACATTAAATTCCACCAAGTAATCTTCCTTTTGTTAAGCACTCTGCCCGACTAGTCTAGCCCCAAGCGCCGGAATTGGCTCATGGCACTTTTCCCAGGCACGCGTATCGAGTGACTAGAGTTCGCCGTCCGTGGGTCAGAGCTTCACTACTCGGAAAAACCACTCGGATTCATTTGCAATCATTAAGAGAAAGTAACAAAAAGTGCACACAAGTGCACCTATTAGGTGTAGCCCCCGACTTACTGCTTAGTTGGAGACCAACTAAGTAGCAAGTCAAGAAACAACTTAGATTAACAACAAAAAACTATGGTAAAGAGAACTTAGCTCGATCGGGCGTGGCGTGCGCGTAGCCGAGCCGAGACTTGGCTCGTCGTATTTGGCGAGGGCGTGTCGCTGAGTAGCGTGTCGCCGAGCCGTAGATTTGCAGCTGCAGGCGTGTAGCCGTACCGGGCGCTCATGGCGCGTGATCGCGTACAGCCGAGCTGAATACTTGGGCGCTCGTGGCGCAGGCGTAGGCATGTCGCCGAGTGGCGTATCACCAAGCCGTAGATTTGTTGGCGTAGGCGTGTAGCCGAGTGACTTGTCACCGAGCCGTAGATTTGAAGCTGCAGGCGTACAGCCGTACCAGGCGCTCATGTTGTGCGATGGCGTACAGCTGCGCTGAATACTTGGGCGCTCGTGGCGCGGGCGTAGGCGTGTCGCTGAGTTACGTGTTGCCGAGCCGTAGACTTGGACGCTCGTGGCGCAGGCGTTCGCTGAGTAGCGTGTCGCCGAGCCGTAGACTTGTGCACTCGTGGCGCTGGCGTAGGCTTGTAGCCGAGTGGCTTATCGCCGAGCCGTAGATTTGAAGCTGCAGCGCACTACCGCACGGCGCGCGTGGCGCGCGATGGCGCATACCGAAGCTCTGATTTAGGCGCTTCGTGGCCTGGCGTGGCGATGTAGCCGAGTGGCTTGTCGCCGAGCCGTAGACTTGGGCGCTCGTGGCGCTGGCGCAGGTGTGTAGCAGAGTGGCTTATCGCCGTGCCGTAGATTTGAAGCTGCAGGCGTACAGCCGTACCGGACACTCGTGGCGCGCGATGGCGTACAGCCGAGCTGAATACTTGGGCGCTCGTGGCGCGGGCGTAGGCGTGTCGCTGAGTAGCGTGTCGCCGAGCCGTAGACTTGTGCGCTCATGGCGCTGGTGTAGGCGTGTAGCCGAGTGGCTTATCGCCGAGCCGTAGATTTGAAGCTGCAGGCGTACAGCCGTACCGGGCGCTCGTGGCGCGCGATGGCGTACAGCCGAGCTGAATACTTGGGCGCTCGTGGTGCGGGCGTAGGCGTGTCGCTGAGTAGCGTGTCGCCGAGCCGTAGACTTGTGCGCTCGTGGCGCTGGCGTGGGCGTGCAGCCGAGTGGCTTGTCGCCGAGCCGTAGATTTGAAGCTACAGGCATGCAGCCGTACCGGGCGCTCGTGGCACGCGATGGCATACAGCCGAGCTATATACTTGGGCGCTCGTGGCGCGGGCGTAGGCGTGTCGCTGAGTAGCATGTCGCCGAGCCGTAGACTTGTGCGCTCGTGGCGCTGGCGTAGGCGTGTAGCCGAGTGACTTATCGCCAAGCCGTAGATTTGAAGTCGCTGGCGTCATACCGCACGACGCTTCGTGGGCGCGATGGCGTCATACCGAGCTGAATACTTGGCGCGTGGCGTGGCGCGGCGTAGGTGTCGCTGAGTATCGTGTCGTCGAGCCGTAGACACGTGCGCTCGTGGCGCTGGCGTAGGCGTGTAGCCGAGTGGCTTATCGCCGAGCCGTAGATTTGAAGCTGCAGGCGTACGGCCATACCGGGCGCTCGTGGCGCGCGATGGCGTACAGCCGAGCTGAAAACTTGGACGCTCGTGGCGCGGGCGTAGGCGTGTCGCTGAGCAGCGTGTCGCCGAGCCATAGACTTGGACGCTCGTGGCGCTGGCGTAGGCGTGTAGCCGAGTAGAGGAAGTAGTCGCTCAGATCTTGATCAACACCGAGTGGCACACATCGTAGTCGGCGACGAATAGCACTTGCTTGCCAAGGTCTCGCTCGTTGTCGGCGGAGTTGGCCGTAGTCGTACATGATCTCCATGCGGTTGGTGCAGCTTGGCGAAGTTCGATGAACGTCCTCGCTGGTCTTCAACGTCCCACGAGATGTGGCACGATCAATCCTCACGCCGTAGCCGGCACCGACGAGCTTTACGAGCTCGCACTGCCTTGACAAAGGTGTCACGGCGCATACGAAGTCGGAATTAGGTGTTCTTGGATTCGTTGGAAAGATAACGAGATAAGCTTTCCAACACATCTTATATCACCCCGAAACTCCTCCTGAGTCAACGGAAAATAGCGATACAAGTTCCGACCAGAATCTGAATGGGAACAGATCCCATCTTCTTCTCATGTTCGCCTCGTAGTTGATGAAGCTGGCGTCGCACGATGGACACCATAATCGTCGAGTCCGAGTGGTTTGTTGCTGATGACGGTTACCACCCGAGATTCGTTCTCCATCGGGACCTCGCCGTATCCGAGTCGGGAATTAAGCCCCTGGCGCACTACTCGTCGGTAGACGGCGGTAGCGTTCCCCAACACGACCAGGAGTCCGAGTGAATCATTGTTGAATTCCATCCCAGATCGGATCTTGTCCGAGTCAGAAAAAGCATTGTTTAAGTCCTTGGTTGAGTCCTCACCGTATCCGAGTCGAGAATTGATCCTCCGGCGCACCACTCGGGAGTAGATGGCGGCGGCGTTCCTCCACCCGAACGGGAGTCCAGACGAAGCGATGTCAATTTCTCCTCAGACTGGATCGGATCCGAGTCCGGAAGAAGTGTTCGTCGTCGATTGTCTTGAGTAGCTCCTTACTGATTCTCGATGTCCTTGGAGGTGTGCCACGGCATACCCGCATTCCATAGCCTCCGCAGATGAGAATCTCGAGCTCGCCGAGATTCGCGATCATCCCGCGCAGCCTGCCTTCAAACGGATGTCTCGGACGCATCCGAACTCCGTTTTGGGCGTTCTTGGGCTTCACGGAAAGATGACGAAATTATCTTTCAAACGCATTCAGTCTCATCCCGAAATTCCTTCTGGATCAACGGGAATTGAAGAAACAAGATGACGTCCAGAATCTGTCTCCGAGCCGTCGCCGTATCCGAGTCGGGAATTGAGCCGTTGGCATACTACTCATGAGTAGATGGCCGTGACTTTCCCCAACCCGAGCGGGAGGCGTTGTTGTAGTTCTCCCCAGATTGGATCTGATCCAAATTATCGCCGGGCTCAAACCGAGAGGGCGTCCAAGTCATCGCCGAGTCCACCTCATCCATCTAGGACATGACCACCATCAAATAGAAACACGAATCACATATGACATCAAAATGAAGCAAATAAGAACTTTACGGAAATCCTACGAGATATGCTTTCCAACATATTTGACCACGCCTCTAATTTCCATCTATAACAACAGGAAACAGCCGAATACGAACGCGAACAAAATGGTTCTAGCTCTGCATCGCCGTATGTTAGGGCCCAAGGCCCGTGTACCCTAGGGTTAGTATCACACACGCATGGACTCTTGTTTAGGAGCTCATCCTCTGGCCGCCGTCCTACTTAAGTTCCTCGCCGTTCCTCGTCTTCATTGGGTTTTGTTTAGTTGATTTCATCACAGTTGTGTGAGATATCGCATTGTTCTTCTTGTGTCGGCTAGACCAACAAGACCAAGTTTGCGAACCCCGGCTATTCTTAATCTATATTCGCAATTGTGGTCTTGCTCGTTCTTCGGTTGCCTGCAAGAACTATCCTTCGTGGATAGGTCGATCGCGCCTCTAGATTGGTTGATGACAATAGTCGTGGTGGTTTATCGATCGTCGGGATTTCCAGTTACTTGCATGGTTGGAAGCTGGTTCGGTTAAGTCTCTGTCACACCTACAAAATTTATCTCGTCGTCTCTCACCAGAAGATCGGGACCGGCATCCGCACAAATCATATACTCTTATTTTACCTCTAATTTTAACACAAACTCTCCTAACTTAGGCTCCCAATCATCGCCTTCCTTTTCTATCTCACGCTGACCTAAAAACGACCCAATCTCCATGATTTGTTTGCAAACAACAATTTAGGCCCGATTCCAATCTCTAGAGTCTACACATGCCTCCTGTTCTGGAATATATATTTTTATATGTCTATCGACGTTGTGGTTGACAATATATTTTATGGGGCGAGGCACTGGATCCATACTTGATGGTAACACAAGACAAAGGTTTATACAGATTCAAGTATCTTCCAGTCAGTTGTTTCGAGGATTCGGCGTGGTCCTGGCACTCTGCTAGGGCATCCAAGGCCGTGGCGTAGCGGTCCGCCATGATGAACATCTTCTTCACCGTGGTTGGTGGTTTTTTAGACATCTTTTTTATCAAATCAGCTTTGCTGACTCCTTTCTTAAAAGCCGCTATGGCGACTGTATTCGAGACGTCCCGAATCTTGTTTCTCTTCTATGTGAAGCATTGGATGAATCCCTGGAGGGATTCATTCTTCTTTTGATGGAGTTGGTACAGATCCAATGGAGTCCAAGGTCTTTCATAGGTGCCCTGGAAGTTTGCGATAAACTGCTCACAGAGATCTCTCCAGGAATCAATGGAATTCTACGGAAGTCCCGTGAGCCAGGTTTGAGTTGATTTGGTAAGCATGACTGGAATGTAATTTGTCATTACGTTGTGGTTGCCACCGGCTACATTGACAGCAAGTGCATAAACTTGCAACCAATCCTCTAGGTCAGTTTCCCCATCAAACTTGATGATGCCCTTGGGGTTGAAACCTTCGAGCCATACTACTCGGTAGAGCCGAACGGTAAACGCGCGGACCCCGTTGATTGAGCCGTCTTGATGAGTCCGATGTGGCGGAGTTCCGAATCGGCGGTGATAGTTGTCACGCGCGGCATTCTTGATGATCTCTGGGACCGCGACGATGATTTTCACGGCTGCCATAGCTGTCATGGTTGAAGCTGAAGTGCTCGCCGTTGTCATTGCGCCAACGCCGCTCGTCTTCTCGCTCCTGATGCCTGGAATTAAGATCCTGGTGGAGGTTGCGGTTTAGGTTTTGGCGAGCGTCACCACCATGATGAGATTCGTTCCGACTATGTTGAGTCCGACTAGTTGCAACCCGAGTGGTGGTCCGAGTGCGGGAGTGCGCCATTCCGACTGGATCCAATTGGTTGTGCTAAATTGCAGTTGCCATTAGAATGGCCCTGATTTATGCCACGATCGGCGTGGTGGGACCGTAAAACCGATCAGCGGGTCCAGGTTGTCAAGGAGAGTCTTGAAGGCTACAATGTTCTACTGCGGTGTAGGGGAAAACAGCCTAGTCCCCATCCTTTCCTACAAGATATCTTCGTTGACGTAGCGAGCTCTAACATGGAGAGAACGAGCACGTGCTTTTTCACGGTGAAGGCAATCTGTTTCCACCACTTCTTCGTCCTGATGGTGTTGGGATTCAGTTGTTTGGTCTTCGATTATGTACACCCGACAAAAATCGGGACAACTCCACATGTTGTTCTCTGACTCGGACTCCGAGCCGACGGAGTAAGGGGGAGACGAGTCGGCTTGATCGTCGAGTCTGAGTGGTTTGCTGCGGATGACGCTTACCATCTGAGATTCGTTCTCGATTGGATCCTCTCCGTATCCGAGTTGGAAGCTAGGCCCTCGATGCACCGTCTGCTGCTAGGTCGCGGCAACATTCCCCAACTCGAACGGAAGTCCGAGTGAAGTGTTGTTAACGTTCCTCCCAGATCGGATTTGGTCCGAGTCTGAGTGGATGGGCTTGAGCCCCCCAACGCATTAGTCGGTGGTAAGAAGCAGCGGCATTTTCCAACTCGAGGAGGAGTCTGGGCTGGTAGCCGTTCTTCTCAGATCAGATCAGATCTATTTTTAGAGAGAGAAATGAAGCCCCAAGCGCATTACTCGCTGGTAAGTGGCGGCGTCGTTTTCTAACCCAAAAAAATTTTCAGGATGGTCGTTGTTGAAGTCGCCTTCAAATTGGATATGGTCCGATCCAGGGATAGAAAGCTTGCCGGGGTCGTCGACGACGAAATCCAAGCTCCCGAAGTGGAAAGGCTGGCTAGAGGTTAAGGTGACGGTGATTCCGTTGATTGCTAGCATCGAGATTGACAAGGTAACTATCGAAGTTTGTGGTTGACAATATATTATATGAAATTTGAGCGCTAGATCCAAACTCAATGGTCACACAAGACAAAGGTTTATATAGGTTCGGGCCCTCGCGGTGGAGGTAATGCCACAGTGTTGTGCTCTGGAATTATGATGATCTGTTGATCCCCTGCCCGCCTTATATAGTGGAAGGCAGGGTTACAAATAGGGTCTCGGTCGGTTACGAGGTAGGATTCTTATTTCTATCCTTTCTTGCCGGACGTGTAATTATCTGGGATTACAATTGAATCTTCCCTATTCGGGATCAACTTCTATCTTTCCTTTCATTGTTGTACAAGGTAGATAAAAGTCTGAATTGCACCCGTGCGTATGTAGCCGGCTTAGCCCATTCCCTATTAGGTGGTTTTCATGGCCTGCCAAGCAGATACCTGGGGCACATGTATTCCACAATGCCAAAAGTATAGCCGATACTAGTGCACGAAAATCTGCCATCATCACTTGTTAGCGACATTATTCAGTGGCGCACGCGCCATCTCTTCCCGATGTAGCTCTATCAAAACTTAAATTACGTCGATGTCGAACAACCCACTAGATTCACTTGACCTTCCGACTATCTCTATTATGACGATGCATAGGCTACCATAGTTTTTCGATCAAAATCGTTCGTTTCTTCGCCGCAGTAAATCGCATCAGTAAAAAATTCTATATGCAATATCCTCGTTTTTCCTTTATCCTCCACGATTCAAATACCATGCCCTTCCCAAGCTCCTCCTATTCTGACAAGTTCGAGTATTTGGAAGCCATGACTCTGCCATCGCTGGAATTCTTCAAGAGGGTCTCTTTGCTGAGGTGCACGCAAAGAGGAGGTTGTGGACGATGCCGCGGTCGCTTAGGTCCAAGAAAGGATCTCTTTCCTGAGGTGCACGCGGAGAGTAGGAGGCTGCTTCCACTGCTAAAGCGGGGGATACCGTCCTCGCCCAAGCCTTTGTTGATGCAGAGGGGTCTAATGACGATGATGATGACGAGGACGGGGACGGCGGCGATAGTGAAATGGAGGAGGAAGACAACGATAGCAAGGAGGTTGAGAGGAGGAAAAAGTGGAGGCGGAAGGGGAGGATAATAATCTCAAAATATTTTGTCGCCTCCGTCAGGATCGATGTCGTCAATCATATCGTACTCGATGATGATAAGGATATCTAGACCCTTGTTGGCGATTCTTATGCCTATTAGAGTTTTAATCCGCATAGCGCCACGGATACATGATAGCTTTCACCTAGAGTATTCCTAAGGTATCGATTTTCCACGAGGAACGAGAAGTTTCTATTTTCTACACTTATTCACCCGGATGGATATGAAAATGGTGATATGGAACAACAATGGGATAAATGTATTTCGGATCAAGAGGCTCTTCGGACACCAGTCAGAAAGGTTCAAATTTTATTCTTGTTTAATTTGCGACTACGAATCGACTCGGACATTCACTACCACCGCTATCACGAATGGTTATGATCATTCGATAGGGCTCAAGCTGATGCGCAACTAACAGGCGGATTTCACAAAGTCTAAGCCGGATAATAGGGCTGTCACCACCTATTACCTACCACACATCGGTTGAAGCAGGTGCCTACCGGCTACTAACTAGTCCAAACACCATGTTTGTACCTAGTAGTAATGCGTACCGAGGACGTCACTTCGATACGCACCCCTACTACTTTTTATACAAATCTCTAGGTGGACAATTAAGTGCAAAGATCTTAGCACTCAAGAATAGTACGGGCCTAATACCAACGGAGACAAAATAAATAGAATGAACTTGATAATTAGATAAAATGAGACTGACCGAAAGAAGACGGAAGCAGAACCTGCATCCGAGTTCAGCTCCGGAGCTCTAGTGAGGGATGCCGACACTCCGGATCCTCCCCTACACTAACTCTCCTCTCTGTCCTACTCTACTTGAGAGTATCACAACTCTACTTGCTTGCTCTCACTTGTGTTGCTCTTTGTTGTTCATCTTCAAATGAGGGTGAGGACCTCCTTTTATAGGCCACCGTGACCAATGAGAGGATGCCACGACTTGGGACAAGTGTCACAAGCTCCACACCGAACGGGGATTCCAAAGGGGATAAGAGGTGGTTCGGTCGGCCTGCCTTTGGTTGATCCCGGCCCTCCAATTTGGCTGGGATGCTCCTTGTGCGGTGTAGATCGTCTCCCTAGGTCGGTTTGGCAGTTGGAGACCGGTAGCATTGGGTTCCTTTAGAATCCTATGAATGACTTGTGAAGCACTCCTGTTTCTGGATCAATATGACTGAAATCAATGGCTTGGATGTGCTCTAGGATCCCTTGTAGAAGCCCTGGTGTGACCCTGGCCTGGTTGGGTGAGAGAGCTGGGTCGGCCGGCCTAGGGTGGGTCGGCCGACCCACTCTGTTGCCCGGCTTGGGCCCATTTTCTCTCAGTGGGTCCCTGCATACAAAATCTTACCAAAACTTATGGAACTTTGTAAATTTGCACAATTTTAGTTCATGTTCCTTTCATTTCACCAAATGTTGACGGTCATAATCAAATTAATTGTTATCTAATTTGACCGTCAACACACCCCCACACTTAGGTCTTTGCTCGTCCTCGAGTAAAGGTTAATTATTCAAAGGTTTTCTCAAATTGCCGGGATTTGAAGTGTCTACTAACCTCATCTTAAAATTGTTGGCAAATGGAATAGACATGAATGAATAAATAATCTTACCGAGGATCAATGCTCCCAGAGTTTTTGTTCTTTGAAAGAATTCATGGCTCTTTTTCTTAGGTGAAACACTCTTGGTCACTCAAAGAGTGTTTTAACCTCACCATGGCCAAGATAGCCTCTCATCCTACATCTAATGCTTATGTGGAGCTCGGGTAGGATAGATAATGTGGTCATGTCACACTTTTGTCAGGTTAAAATTAGATCCTAATGAAGATAATGTTATTCCTATTTCCAATCATACAAGAATTCATGTCCAGGGATGAGGGAGAGAATGAACTCACGCCAAAGTAATGAAGAAACACAAGTGCAAGTGATGAGGGCCTGAGGGGTACTAATGAGTCCGTGTTGACAGTCAATTTTGATAATAATTAACATGACTCCGACCGTCAACATTTGGTGAAATAAACGGAACGGGAACTAAAATTATGCAAATTTACAAAGTTCGACTAGTTTTGGTGAGAATGTGCATGCAGGGACCCACTAAGCGAAATTGGGACCGAACCGGGCAAAAGAGTGGGTCGGCCGACCCACCCTAGGCCGGCCGACTCATCCCCTCGCCCAACAAAGTCGTGGTTGCACGGGACTTCTACAAGAGATCCTAGAGCACATCTAAGCCGTTGATTCCAGTCGGTTTCATCCATAAAGAGGAGTAATCCTCAAGTTAAGCATAGGATTCCAAAGGAACCCTATTCTCCCGGTTTCTAACTGCCAAACCGACTGAGGGAGGAGATCTACACCGCATAAGGAGCATCTTAGACAAATTGGAGGGCCAGGATCGACAAAAGGCAGGCCGGCCGACCGACCTAGGCCGGCCGACCCACCTGTTTGTTCCATTGGATCCCCCTTTCGGCATGGAGCTTTGACACCTGTCCCTAGTCGTGTCAATACCCCATTGGTCACGGTGGCCTATAAAAGGAGGTGATCTCCTTCATTTGAAGATGAACAACAAAGAGCAACACAAGTGAGAGTGAAGTAGTGTTGTGCTACTCTCAAGTAGAGTAGGAGAGAGAGGAGAGTTAGTGTAGGGGAGGAGCCGGAGTGTCGGTATCCCTCGCTAGAGCTCCGGAGCTGGACTCGGATGCGGTTCTGCCTGCCTTCATCGGTAACACTCGGCCTTCCCTTATTTAAATATCAAGTTCAGGTCTATTTATTTTGTCTCTCATGGTATTAGGCCCGCATTATTCTTGAGTGCTAAGATCTTTGTGCTTAATTGTTCACCTAAAGATTAGTATAAGAGGTGGTACGGAAAAGGCATCAAGTGACGCCCTTGGTAACGACATTACTAGGAACAGACGTGGTGTCCGGACTAGTTAGTAGCCCAGAGGCACTGCTTCAACGGACGTGTGGTAGATAATAGGTGGTGATGTTCTATTATCCGCTTAGACTTTGTGAAATCCACCCGCTAGTTGCGCATCAGCTTGAGCCAAATCAGACGGTCATAACCATTGGGATTCCAATTCAGATTGCGGGTGGTAGTGAGTGCCCGAGCTCCGATTCGAGTCGCAAAATTAACTAAGAAGAGAACTTGAACCTTTTCGATTGGTGTCCAAGAACCTCTTGATCCAAAATACATTTATCCATTTGTTGATTCCAACCCATCATAATCATACCCATCCGGTGAATAAGTGTAGAAAATAGAAACTTCGCTCTTCGTGGGAAATCGATACCTTAGGAATACTCCCGGTGAAAGCTATCGCGATATCCGCGGCGCTATGGATTAAAACTCTAATAGGCATAAGAATCGCCAACAAGCTTTCTGGCGCCGTTGCCGGGGAACGGTAGCTTTTCTATTTCCGAAGCCTATCCATCCGTGTACCTCCATATGGATGGCATGTCCATCTATAAACTTTCGGCTCTCAAGGCCAAGTACCTAGAGCCTCCACCATCATCTCATCCCGTTTACACACCAAGCTTTGAGTTCCGGCCAGGACTCATAGCTATGGTTCGGGAGAAACCCTTTTCCGGAGCCGAAGGAGAAAACCCTTATAGTCATCTCCGTGAGTTTGAGCTGTTATGCTCCACTCGAGAAATTCAAGGAATGACTCAACAAACGCTGAAATGGAAATTGTTTCCATTCTCCCTCACGGGATCAGCGAAGTTATGGTTTAAAATGACCGTAGGAACATTCAACGGTAGTTGGGAGATTCTGCAGGAGAAGTTTTGCCTCATGTATTTCCCTCTCGCAAAAATTGTGAAATTACGGAAGGAAGTTCTGACCTTTTGTCAAAATGAGAGTGAAGATATAGGAGCAGCTTGGGTAAGATTTACCCAGTCGATCAAATCAGGTCCTGACTTGTGTATGCCTAAGCCCATGCTCATGCAACACTTTGTCGATGGATTGACCACGGAGAGTGTTCACCTTTTGAATATAACTTCCGGATGATCTTTCGTCCACAATACCGTCGAACAAGGGAAGGAAATCCTGAGCAGATTGCAAGGAAATACTCCCTATGTCGACGCTTTTGATGAACCATCGGACCTAGAATGCCAACCTGAGAGCAACCCTATACCTGTAGAACAACCTATTGGATCGAACCTTCTGGCACGGACCGAATCTTTCCAATTAACGGAAACTCCCACAGCCATCCTTTCCGGCGACGAAGACTCTGAATCCGAGGATGCATTCATCCCGATTCTATCCTCTCATGCTTTTGATGAGGAATGCCATGACTTTGGAAAAGCTACTGCGCTACCAATAGTCGCCAGGCAACCTCAAGACCTCGAGCTTCAAACCCTAGATAGAGGAGAAATCTTAGCACGAAAGGAGAATCTTCTGAGTCTCACTGCCATTTTGAGTAGGGAAATGACATATGCAGTAGAAAAATCTGAGGAGATAATCACACTATCTCCTCTCAAAAAATTCTGCTCTGTGCAAACCCAAGGTTGGGACTTTAGCAAAGTTCCCTATGACCCTGGTCTTGGGGTAAACTGCATCTCAAGAGCTTTGGCATCTGTGACCCCATCGGATCATGCCCCATTCCCCTCTCAAAAGAGAGTTAGATGGCAATCTGGCCAAATCTTTCAATCTGAGGGAATCCTCAGAAATGTCGAGGTGACTTTGAATGACCATTGTGTCAATCTGGACTTTCATGTCTTCAATGTCCCCAACCCATTCCACACTCGTATCTTGATCGGGCAACCCGTAAGGGAATTGGTCCGAAATATGGAGAGAGGGGAATTTGTTGGCTTAACAGTCGGCAAACAAAATTTTTCGGTGAGCTTTGCGCGTTCCATTAACATCCCAATGGAGGCCGAGCCACTTCCTGACCCGCTGGAGGAGTGTCGACTGGTGACTAACTGGGGGGTCACCGCCGGCAATGATTATATATGGGGCGATGCACAAGATCTAAACTCGATGGTAGCACAAGACAAGGATTTATACAGGTTCAGGCCCTCATGGCGGAGGTAATACCCTACGTCCTGTGATCTGGGATTATATGGGGTATATGTGTACAAGATGATGATCAACCTAGGAGATGATCAAGCTGTAGATGTGTGATTCTCTAGATGCGAGATGTAGATGGCCTAGATGAAGATGTAGATGAAAATCGCCCCCGAACTATGGCCCCCTACCCCCTTTATATAGTGCAGGGGGTGGGATTACATGGAAGAGTCCTAGTCGGTTACGAGGTAGGATTCCTATCTCTATCCTCTAGTAGTTATCCGGGATTACAAGTATATCTTCCCTATTAATTAGGAATAGACTTCTTTCCTTACCGACCAAGCCTTCTAGAATCCGAGTGGTACTCGTCCTTGTGGACAACATAGACCCCGGGTATCCACACGGCGGGCCTAAAAGACCATCCGACAGGGGATGGACCAAGTCGGGTGGATAAGGACGGGTACCACTTGGACTCTAGAAGACTTGCTCGGCAAGAAAAGACATGAAGATAGAAACCTATCCTAATTAATAGGAATCCTACCGAACCGATTAGGACTCCTCTTGTAATCCCACCCCTCCACTATATAAAGGGGTTGGGGGCCATAGTTGAGGATCGGGATCTACACCGATCATCTCGGGTTGATCATCATCTTGTACACATATACCCCATATAATCCCAGAGCACAGGACGTAGGGTATTACCTCCGCCATGAGGGCCTGAACCTGTATAAATCCTTGTCTTGTGCTACCATCGAGTTTGAATCTTGCATGCATCGCCCCATATATAATCATTGCCGGCGGTGACCCCCCAGTTAGTCACCTGTCGGCGGACCCCGATTAGCGCGTAGCCGGTAGTAGGGCAGCGTCAAGATCATCTTCATCAAGCCCGATGGCATCGATCAGCGGTGTCGCCATCGTCTCCGCCCTCGGCGCCGACTGCGTCATCAACGCCTTCGGCAACTCCACTTCCCTTATTTGGATCAGATCCAATCTGGGGAGAACTATAACAACGCCTCCCGCTCGGATTGGGAATCGCCACGGCCATCTACTCATGAGTAGTACGCCAACGGCTCAATTCCAGACTCGGATACGGCGACGGCTCGAAGACAGATTCCGTACGTCATCTTGTTTCTGTAATTCCTGTTGATCCAGAAGGAATTTCAGGATGAGACTGGATGCGTTGGAAAGATAATTTCGTCATCTTTCCGTGAAGCCCAAGAACACCCAAAACAGAGTCCGGATCTGTCCGGGACATCCGTTTGAAGGCAGGCTGCACGGGATGGTCGCGAATCTCAGCAAGCTCGTAAAACCCATCTTGTTTCTGTAATTCCCTTAGATCCAGAAGGAATTTCGGGATGGGACTGGATGCGTTGGAAAGATGATTTCTTCATCTTTCCGTGAAATAAGAACACCCAAAACGGAGTCGGATCTGTCCGGGACATCCGTTTGAAGGCAGGCTGCAGGATGGTCGCGAATCTCAGCAAACTCGTAAAACCCATCTGCGGAGGATGCGGCACGAGGGTATGCCGTGATACACCTCCAAGGACATCGAGGATCAGCAAGGAGCTACTCAAGACAATCGACGACCAACACTTCTTCCGGATTTGGATCCGATCTAATCCGAGAGAACATCGACATCGCCGTCCGGACTCCGTTCGGGTCGAGGAATGCCGTCGCCATCTACTCCCGAGTAGTGCGCGGGGCTCGATTCTCGACTTCGGATACGGTGAGAACTCAACCAAGGACTTCAACAACGCTTTTTCGGACTCGGACAAGATCCGATCCGGGATGGAATTCAACGGCGCTTCACTCGGACTCCCGGTTGTGTTGGGGAGCGTCACGCCGCCTACCGGCGAGTAGTGCGCCGGGGCATAATTTTCGACTTCGGATATGGCGAGGTCGATGGAGAATGAATCTCGGTGGTGACCATCATCAGCAGCAAATCACTCGGACTCGGCGACCATGGCGTCCATCGGGCGACACGGCTTCATTAACCGCGAGACCAACATGAGGAGAAGATGCGATCTGTTCCCATTCAGATTCTGGACGGAACTTGTATCGCTATTTCCCGCTGACTCAGGAGGAGTTCTGGCGTGATATAAGATGCGTTGGAAAGCTTATCTCTTTATCTTTCCAGCGAATCCAAGAACGCCTAATTCGATTTCGGATGCGACCGTGGCGTCTTTTTGAAGACAACTGCGCGAGAGGTCGCGAATTTCGGCGAGCTCGTAAAGCTCGTCGGTGCCGGCACGGCGTGAGGATTGTTCGTGCCACATCTCGTGGGACGTTGAAGACCAGCGAGGACCGTCATCGACTTTCGTCAAGCTACACCAACCGCATGGAGATCAATTACGACTACGGCCAACCGCCGACCACGGCGAGACCTCGGCGAAACGCGTCTTTGTTAAATCGCCGACCACGGCGTGTGCCGCTCGGTATTGATCAAGATTGGAACGACTACTTCCACGGCGCGGCGACCGCTACTCAGCGACCGCCTACGCCAGCGCCACGGCGCCCAAGTTTATAGCTTCGGTATGCGCCATCACGCGCCACGGCGCCCGAAACGGCTGCGCCTCGAGCTTCAAATCTACGGCTCGGCGACAAGCCACTCGGCTACGCCTACACCAGCGCCTCGGCGCCCAAGTCTGACGCGGCGACCGCTACTCAGCGACACGCCTACGCCCACGCCACAGCGCCGAGTTTATAGCTTCGGCTATGCGCCATCGCGCCACGGCGCTGATGCGGCTGCCGCCTCGAGCTTGAATCTACGGCTCGGCGACAAGCCACTCGGCTACGCCTCGCCCGGCGCCTCGGCGCCCAAGTCTCGACGCAGCGACCGCTACTCAGCGACACGCCTCGCCCACGCCCACAGCGCCGAGTTTATAGCTCGGTATGCGCCATCGCGCGCCACAGCGCCCAATCGGTGCTGCGCCTCGAGCGAATCTCGGCTCGGCGACAAGCCACTCGGCTACGCCTCGCCCGGCGCCTCGGCGCCCAAGTCTCTGACGCGGCGACATGCTACTCAGCGACTGCGCCTACGCCCGCGCCACGGCGCCCAAGTTTATAGCTTCGGTATGCGCCATCGCGCGCCATGAGTGCCCGTGCGGCTATCGCCTGAAACTTCAAATCTCGGCTCGGCGACAAGCCACTCGGCTACGCCTACGCCCGGCGCCTCGGCGCCCAAGTCTCTGACGCAGCGACACGATACTCGGCGACACGCCGCGCCGCGCCCACGGCGTCAAGTTTATAGCTTGGTCATGCGCCATCGCGCGCCAAGCGCCCGATGCGGCTACTGCGCTGCGACTACAAATCTACGGCTCGGCGACAAGCCTCGCCTACATCGAGCTAAGTTCTCGTTACCATAATTTTTCATATAAATCTAAGTTGTTTCTTGACTTGTTACTTAGTGGGTCTCAACTAAGCGATAAGTCGGGGCTACACCTAATAGGTGCACTTGCGTGCACTTTTGTTATTTTTCTTAATGATTGCAAATGAATCCGAGTGGTTTTTGAGTAGTGAAGCTCGACCCACAAGCGGCGAACTCTACTCACTCGTCTGGCGTGTAATGCGAAAAAAGAGCCATGAGCCAATTCGGCCTTGGGGGCTAGACTAGTCGGTGAGTGCATAACAAAGGAAGATTACTTGGAGCAATTTAAGATCAAAAAGGAAAAGTTGCAAAAGAGCAAAAATTATCTAAGCGATCGGACCTTACATCCAAGTGATTGCTTTTCATCGGACATTGCCTAAATCCTACATGTACATGCTCTGAGGGCCACGAGGGGTTCATGGGTTTTACCTCATCGAGTACCTTCTCGACTCCGTTACGAGCAAGAAGGACATGCGCAATGGCGACAACTACTGGCTCGGCGGCGCCCGGCATAGCTACAAGCCCTCGCCCGCGCCTAGACCGTCCAAATCTATAGCTCGGCGAGCACAGGCATGGCTACAAGCCTCGCCCGCGCCTCGAGTGTTCAAGTCTATAGCACGACTATATGCCCCGCCAACTCCCGATGCGACTATCGTCTACACCAACTTTGAATGCGGCTATCGCTTCGCCTCCGGCCATGAGCCACCCGCGCCTTGGCGCTAATTCTGACCTTCGATTGCGCGTCACAAGCAGTGGCTATAGCGCAACGGGCTAAGCCACATGCCTCGGTACACCCCATGTTGGACAGATTCTTGGCGAGCTATAAAATTACCCATCAATTGGTATACCCCATGTTGGGTCACTAGTTGAGTCCTTGCATGTCGGGCGGATACCGATGATGTCGGGATTGAGTTTGATGGTGCGCTCCAATTGGGGCCAATCTTTGTACACAACCGGGTATGGATGCCATATGGCTAAACTCTATCCTTAAAATGCATACGTGGTGGGGCCTCAGCTGTATCCTACTACGGTCGGGTACAAGTACCGCTTGGCTGACAACAATGGTATGCCCCATATTGGGACACTAGCTGTGTTACCGCACTAGTCGGATACAGGTATCATTGGGCCAAACCCTATCCAGATGGTATGCTCCATGTTGGGCCAAGCTGTACTCTACGAGTATAGGTATCAAATGGTAAAAAACACGGTATGCCCTCTGGGGCCACTAGCTGTATCCTACTCGATTAGAATGCAGGTATCACTCGGCTCTTGACCAAAACCGGTTAATGCGCCCCATGGTGGAGTGCGCCATGTTGTACATCGCAAGGCAATACGGTATCACTCGGCTCTTCAACCAAAACGGTGAATACGCCCCATGTTGGGTGCTTGGTGTACATTGCAAGACAAATACAGGTATCACTCGGCTCTTGACCAAAACCCACGGTATGCCCTCAGGGGCGCCGGTATATCCGCTCTGGTGGGAATGCAGTACCCTTCGACTCTTGACCAAAACCATAGTACGCCCCATGTTGGGTGCCATTTATGCATCACAAAGGCAATCTGGTACCACTTCCTCAAAATCAAGGTGATCGCCATACAATGGGCGACCGCGAGAACTCCGGTAATCTCGGTAGGGTATCACTAACAACTCTCTGAGTCCTTCACGGTCTCTCGCAGATTCTGAGCGAGAAACCGATCGGGAAGGAGCGGCAACAATCTACAAGCACTCGGCATGAAGCATGACTCATCAAGATCACGACAAAGAAGAAGCGACAACTTCGACTATGAAGCACTCGGGGGACTCTTGTGGACAACATAGACCCGGGTATCCACAGCGGGCCTAAAGACCATCAAGCGGGGATGGACCAAGTCGGTGGATAAGGGAGAGTACCACTTGGACTCTAGAAGACTTGCTCGGCAAGAAAAGACATGAAGATAGAAACCTATCCCTAATTAATAGGAATCCTACCTCGTAACCGATTAGGACTCCTCCTTGTAATCCCACCCCCTCCACTATATAAAGGGGGTTGGGGGCCATAGTTGAGGGATCGGGATCTCTGACTGATCATCTCCGGGTTGATCATCATCTTGTACATATACCCCATATAATCCCGAGCACGGGGCGTAGGGTATTACCTCCGCCATGAGGGCACGAACACATATAAATCCTTGTCTTGTGCTACCATCGAGTTTGGATCTTGCATGCATCGCCCATATATAATCATTGCGGCGGTGACCCCGATTAGTCACGTCGACGGTCCTCATCCTCCGACTTGGTCCATCACATCGGGTGGTCTTTCAAACCCGCAGTGTGGGTACCGGGGTCTATGTTATCCTGATAGCCCCGAGTGCTTCATAGTTGAGTTCTTTGCTCTTCTTTATCGCACCTTGGATGAGTCATGCTTCATGCGAAAGTGCTTGTAAATTATTCTTTGCTCCTTCGGTAACACGCTGTTATCTGCAAGGAGACTATGAAGGACTCATAGAGAGTTGTTAGTGATACCCAGCTCGGGATTGTCGGAGTTCTGGCGATTGGCCCGTTGTAAAGCGCATCATTTTGATTTTGATGAAGTGGTACCTGTACTCGTCTTGCGATGCACAGCTGGCGACCCAACATGGGGCGTACCATGCTTTTGGTTGAAGAGCGAGTGATACGTACTCGTCTTGCGATGTCTGGTGGCGACAACATGGGGCGTACCATCGGTTTTGGTGAAAAAGTGATACTGTACTAAATGTCGATGCGATGTACGGTGGCGACAACATGGGGCGTACCACGTTTTGGCTGAAAAGCCGGTGATACTGTACTCGTCTTGCGATGTCGGTGGCGACAACATAAGGCGTACCCTTTGGTTTTGGTGAAGAGCGGCGGTACTATGCCGTCCAGGAGATAGGATCTGTTGGTGGCCCGGGAGAGCATACCGTATTTTGAACCATCGGTACCTATACTCGTAGAGTAAAGCTTGGCCCAACATGGAGCATACCATCTGGATAGGGTTTGGCCCAATGATATCTGTATCTGATTGGTGCTGTAACACAGCTAGTGTCCCAACATGGGGCATACCATTGTTGTCAGCCAGACGGTACCTGCATCCCACTATCGCGGAATACAGCTAGCGACCCCACCATGGGGCGTACCTTAAGGAAAGAGTTTGGCCGTATGGTATCCATACCCGGGTAGCGGTGTACAACATAGGCCCCAACTGGAGCGTACCATCGAAACTCAATCCCGACATCACTGGTATCTGATCCTGACATGCAGCGACCAACTAGTGACCCAACATGGGGTATACCAAGAGATGGGTAATTTTTTGTAGCTCTGCCGGTGATATGCCCTCAAAGGGTGCACCGAGGCTGAATTTGGCTTAGCATTGCGCTTGTAGCCCTTTGGTTGTGTGTAGCGGTGGAAGGCCGTTGTTGGCGCTTCGAGCGCGGGATGGCTCATGGCGAGAGGCGTAGCCGGTGGGCGCTTCTTAGCGCCTAAATAGGAAGGCGCGCCATTCTCTTTTCCAGTTTAACGCAGATGCGGTTTATGCGGCAACCGTCCGATATGGCTGGGTCCCTCTGCAGGTGATTGAGCACAATTACGACGCTTTCGCTCAGGCGATCGTCATGTAAGGTCCGAAGCAATGGCTGGAGCGGCTGTAGTTATCCTCCGTGAGGTGGACAAGTTTAAGGGCGGGGTCGTCCGCAGTTGTCGCCCATCCTGTGTGGCTCGCGAACCCGCCCTCGCTAAGAAACTAACGGCAAGGAGGATGTGCGAGACTTCACCGACCTCAACAAGGCGCGGCCCGGCGATCCAGATGACCTGCCCCGCATCGATCTCATCGTCGACTAATCGCGGGTGCTAACAACCGTTTTCCGGATGCGATCGGTACCACCAGATTAGCATGGTCGAAGAAGATGAAGACAAGATCGCTTCCGGACGCCCATGAGCATCTATCGCTACACAAGGATGGCGCTCGATCAAGAATGCAGCCCAACTCTATCGAGGGGCTATGATATCGCAGACACCGCCCCAAATAGGGCGTAAACCGAGGGTGTATGTCGATGACCGTGGTGAAATCCAAAAAGGCGGAGGAGTTGATCACACCGAAGAAACCTTCACCAACCGAGGAAGTAATCGCGACAAGTTTAATCCCAGAAATGCTGTCGTTCGCCCGGCGTCCAGTAAGCCGCTAGGATTCCTCGCCTCCAGAGGGGATCGAGGCGAACCTCGACAAGATCGCAGAGCGATCGAGAACATGAAGCCCGCGCGACTTCAGCAGATGCAAGCTTGGTAGGTCGCTTGACTCCCCCGGTCGCTTTATAGCTCGGTTCGAGGATAAAAGTCTCCCAACGCTTCAAGCTCCTAAAGAAGACCAACCAGCCTCGAGCGGACGGGCGGAGGCGCAGGAGGCGCTCGACGGTTCCAAGAAGTATCTCACTCACCCACCTGCATCGGTCGCCCTGCACCCGGCGAGCCCGATCCTCTACGCCGCCGCAAACCCCAGCGGTCAAACAAGGTGCCGGTCAGCGAAAGAGAAGGCGTTCAGCGCCCCATTTACTACGCCAAGAAGGTCCTCCACGACGCCTTACACAAGGTATTCACAAAGACACGAGAAGATGCTCTACGTCGCCGATCAAGGCCCCAAAGTTTACGCCACTACTTCTGTGGGCAGAAGTCACGTGTTGACCAAGTACCCCTATGCGGAGATCCTCTTCAACCACGAGGCGACGGGTCGACGCTTGCGTGGCCATGGAGCCGCGGAATTCGATCTCAAGTTCGCTCCCTCAACGGCCATCAAAGGGCAAGCTCGCGAGTTCGTCGGGTCGAATGGACTCCGGCGGACACGTAACTCGAAGACACCCCAAAGACTCGGCCAGGACTCTCTTCTTCCACGGCTCATTCCACCGGAGGGGTCTGGGCGCCGTCGTCTGGTGTCTCCCCATCGCGATGTCGTCCCGCACTGGTGGAAAGCCGGACTTCCGCCACCAACAATGTCGCGAATACGGCGATTACTCGCTGGCTCTGAGAGGCTTGACCCTTGGCATCCGGGCGGCAAGTAAAGGCGACTTTCTCCCGGTCATCAACCAGCGAGGAAGGATTTCTCCGCCGATCCCGCTATGGCGGCCTACTCGGCGGAGGCGCGCGGTTGGAGCGGGCACTTTGAGGGTTTGGTCTTGCACGCCCTCGCCGCGACAACTATATGGCGGATGAATCGCCCTGCATCGCCTCATCGAGGGCACTGCTCCGCCGGGTCTTTGAAGAAAGACTTACGCTGCCGTCGCCGCAAAGTTTCAACTCGGGCGGGGACGACGCTTCTCGACGCAGCTCCCACATCCGGAGGAGACGCTACCAATCTCGCCGCAGCCCCCTGCTGGAGGAGAGGCGGAAGCCGCCGAGGCGTTGAGGCGGAAATGCCAGTGCCGTGCGTAGTACGCCGGCGACAATGTGCGTAACGCCGTGACGCCGTCCGGGAAGGTCGTGGATTTATCCGATCCTAGCCTACCGCGGATGGAGCGATCCCCGACGATGACGCTGTCGGCCGAGAAGATAGCGCCAAGCGCCAAGCGCCACGCCTCGGTAGGTGGGGACCTCGACGCCAAGGCGCAAACGGAGTTCTACCGAAATGCGCTACTCCGAAGCGAGTGAAATTTCTTTGAGATCCATGGAGGCATGCGCGGGAGCCACTCGGAGGAGCGGCGTTGGTTCGGGAAAGCTTTCGCCACGGCTTTATTGGCCTCATCGCCTCCGTGATGCCTTCGAGCCGCGAGGAGATGCGAAGCGTACAATTTCATGCTAAGTTGATTCACCGACCGCCCAGCGCCGCAAACCATTCCGCCTTCCCCGCCGTCGCGGTCTGGGCCGATATTCTCGGGCCCGCTCGCTGGGCGGACCGGAGGTTACACATCCGCTCATCGCCATCGACAAGTTCACTAAGTGGGTTGAAGCCTCGCCCAGATTCCGGCGATCACATCCGCAATGCTATCAAGTTTATGAAGAGCATCTTCGTCCGGTTCGGTCGCCAATGTAATCATCATCGATAACGGCGCCGGGGCCAAAAGCGCCGATTTCAAGATCGGTGCGAAGAGTTGGGTACCAAGCCAGGCCTTCGCCGCGCGATCCGAAGAGCAATGGGCAAGTGGAGCGGCGAACGCGAAGTACCGAAAGGGCTCAAGACAAGGGCGCTCGATCGCTCGAGAAGCGTGGCAAGCGTTGCTCAAGAAGTCCCCACCATGTTGTGGGCGCCGCGACAACTCCTAACAGAGCCACCGGCTAAACTCCCTTCTTCCCGTGTATGGCTCGAGGCGGTGTTCCCATCTGAGCTCGCTCGGCTCCCCAAGGGTGGCGGCGTTCACCGAAGACAAAGACCGGACCGGCGCCAGATGAAGTAAATCCGGAGGAGATCCGAGACAGAGCATGCGATCCGGGCCGCAAGTATCAACAGCACCGCGCCTGCTACATTAAGCAAGACGGGTGTGTGAGAACATCGGGCATGCACTGCTCCCTGCAGAAATCTAAGCGCAGCGGGGCAAAGAACTGCCCCCGTGGAGGGCCCTTCTGTTGGTCTCGGCCTACCAGTGCTCAACAGACCAGATTCGAGGATGGTCGCAATTGGCTAACACTTGAACGCCGAGCACCGAGGAAGTTCTACCAGAGGTAGCAGCCTGCTTTTTTGGCCTTC
This sequence comes from Raddia guianensis, assembly GCA_036346415.1. Taxonomy (NCBI): domain Eukaryota; kingdom Viridiplantae; phylum Streptophyta; class Magnoliopsida; order Poales; family Poaceae; genus Raddia; species Raddia guianensis. The sequence continues at coordinate 38,290,710 of CM070538.1, forward strand.
TTGGAGCCGAGCTGGCAGGTCTTCTTCCTTCACCGCCGCCTCGGGGTGATTGTACAAAGCCATCTTCAATAAGAGATAAGTTCGGCTCTCAGGGCATCTGCTTTTTCGCCTCAACTGTTAGAAAGCATTCTCGCTGAAAGTCGGTAGCTTAAAAAGTATTTTAAGGCAGATGGCCCCTTAGTTGAAGGACGAACGCCACGACTTATGGTCACGAGGCGGCGGATTGAACGCTGGTTCTAGCCCGGTGGTCGGCTCGGTCCAGGCAATGCGCCAACAATGGCACCAAATGACTAGACCACTTCCGTAAGCTAAGTGCTCGCCACGCCGACGCCTAGGGTCGGTTCAAGAAGAGGCCATAAGGGTTGAAGTAACCAGATGCCCGAGAAAAGCGCCACTTTCAACGTAAAGCCTCTCTAAAGCATTTTACATGATCGCTGGTTTAGCCTTAAAAGGTCTCATAGAAAGCATTCGCCGAAAGTCGGTAGCGAAAGTACTTATGGTCGATGGCCCCTTAGTTGCAAAGGCAAACGCTATAACTTACGCCGGTGCGAGGCGAAGCGGACGGAAGACGGTTCTAGCCCGTGTCGGCTCGGTTCAGTAATGCGCCAACAATGCACCGGCGACCAGACCACTTCCGAAGCTAAGCGCCGCCACGTAATGTTTAAGTCGGGTTGCGAGAGGCCATAAGGGTTGAAGTAACCAGATGCCTAAGAAAACAAATACCACTTCATGCGTAATCGCTCGCCTAAAGCCTTTGGCGGTCGATGACCCGCCCAATTTCGTAAGTTAAAATTGTGCGGTTCACGAGACTCACAACAAAAGACCAAAAGTTTGTTTGCATTGATAGGCAACGCTATAAGGCAAAATAGACAGGGAGTCTTTATCTCTCCTCGTCTTCGCTCTTCGCCGAGCGGCACCGCCCATCATGGATATGCCGCCGGGCGGCGGTGTCAACCCGCTACCGCTCAAACCGTCCAGCCTGGCGCCAAGGCTTTCTGTGGCGGCGCCGAGATCAAATGCGGCGCTCGAGCAAGACAGCTGCTCAAGATGAACCGCGCCGCTTAAGAGCGCTTTGGCGACCGCTCGACGCTTCGCCCGCGATCGCCACCGAAGATCGCGGCAGGCTTTGCGGTCGTCCACGGGCAAGGCCAACAGCACCGGCAATTGCCTCTCCAATGGGGAATATAAGGTAACGCCAAAGGAAGTGTGGCGCCCCGAACCGTGGGTAGGCGGTGCGAGCATGTCGGCGAGGGCTCGGAGGTGCTCAAGTGTTCCAGCGGAGGTCTTCGGTTTGGCATGGCGGCCGAGGCACGGCGGTTTAGGCCGCCGCAGCCTCGCGAAGTCATCGCCGCTTTGCTGGCGTTTTAGCCAAGGGCCCGGCCAGCCGCCGGCGGATCGCTTCCGCCAGCAAGGGCTTCCTCCCGCTGTTTAGGTGCGGAGAGGGTGCGAGGCACCGGCGAGCGCCTACGCCGGCGGTCACGGCCGAGATGGCGGCGCGCCACAGACGCGGCGGGCGAGGGTTCTCCGCGCGGGCGCCGCGAATCCTCCGCCGCCGCGAAGCGCCCCCCGGCTGGCGAGCGGCAGGCCTGGAGGTCGGGCAAGCCGCGAGCGGAGCTCGATGCGCCGCCCGCCCGCCTGCTCTCCAAGAAGGACAAACAGGTTCATGTATACAAAAACGTAGCATACTAACCCTAATGCAAAATGTGAGTAAGCGCAGGAAAGTCAACTGAAGTGGCGCTACCGGAAGCGAAAGTCGGCAAGGGGAGCGCTGCCGCTGATTGCGAGGCGATGGTGGCGCTGTCGCGTCACCGCCATCGGGCAGCGCTGGCGCGAGTGGTGCCGGCAGAAGCACCAGCCAAGGCAATGAGGCCGGGAATGGCGAAGCGCCCGCGCAGAAGCGCCGCGAGAAGGAGCGAAGAAACCGGGCGGCGGGCGCCGCTTCGAAGAGTCGCCGCCGCTTGCCCGGTGGCGAGCGGGAAGCGGAAGTAAAGCAGGCCTCTCGCCGGAGGGGGGCCGGTGGCGGCGAAGTCAGATCGAGGGCGCAGCCCTCTTGGTCTCGCTCTCCTCCTCTTCGCTGCCGCCCACGGCGAGGATGAGGCGGCGCTTCCTAAGCGCGGACGGAGTCGGCCGCCACGGCAGAGGTAGCGGCGTCGCGGAAGCTTGGGCGGTCGCCGGAGGCGGATCGCGGATCAGAGTGGCCCCCTGTGCCACTTGGACCAAGGGACCGAGACCTCCATGGGGGGCAGCAGACGCAGTGTTGGTTGCGCCCCGTATCCCGCCGCAGAGGGGAGACAACACGCAGCAATAAGTGTCGCTGGTTGGTGGGGCTGAGTCCCGCCACGGGCCCCGAGCACGCCGCTCAAAGACGTTTCCTCGGTTAGGCGAAAGCAAGAAAGGAAGCCGAAGGTCGGCAAGCAAAAAGATTCCAAGAAAGACAGAGACCCAAAAGACTAAAAGAGCACTTCACCGCCGAGGGCGACGCGACTCCATCGTTGTCGCCATAGTACATCCAGACGGGCGAGTCCTCACGCGGAGCGGGCAGAGTCGGCGCCGCAAAAATCCGCGACAAGGGGTTCCGTGAGCCGCTGGCGGCGAAGATCGACGACGCGCCAAGACGCCCAGCCCACCGAAGTCGCCGGGGTAGCCCCGTTGGCGGTGGGCTCCGCAGACCTCGGGAGAGAAAGATCATCGCAGCTACCGGAGTCCTCCACGCATACCATTGTCGGTGCCGCCCTTCCAGCTTGAATTGACGCGACAGGATGAAGGCGGCGGCTTCGCTGAGCGTGAAGTAGCAGCCCCGATCGCTTCGCCGGGCGCTGCCTCGCAGGCAGCACGTAAGAGCCGGGCCAGAGTGGGAGGCTTGGCATCGCCCCCACGAACATCTCGCAGAGGCGGGCGAAGATGGCCAAAGAATGATGGAGTTGGGGGAAGGTGCACCGCTCAGATCTCGTGAGAAGGCGCAGCACCCCAAGAAAATTCAGAGTACGGCGGGATGAGCTCGCCACGCCTCGCACGAAGGTGATAATCTCCCCGTCATGAGGGTTTCGGCGCCATGGTGCCGTGGCGAACCCAAGGCAGAGGGCGCACGAACACTTGAAGCCGCCACTACGCCTTCGCCGGGCGGCGGAGGTGGGAAAACCTGCCCAGCGACGACGGCCTTCACGGCGATCTCATCGCGTTGCGCCATTGGAAAGCGTGGAGAAGTTGGCGAAGAGAAAGAAGGCTCTGTGGTGGCGCTAAGGAGGCAATTGGCGCTTAGAGGACT